>OY829915.1:135942165-136358028 GCA_963691935.1 Nephrotoma guestfalica | reverse complement strand
GTTCTAGGAAATTTGGTGGTACTTGACGTACACATCAATACATGTGCATGTTACTTGCGTCGTAGCATGGTGTTGGTTTGACATTTCAATTTCTGTTCGATATTCCATGAATGTATCACATTTGCGTACAGATTGGCTGTATTGTTCATCTACAAAAGATGTTGTACTTAAACACATACTATGTGCAAATGTGTAAGGTGTAGTGTTGAAGACATTCGCAAATTGTCATAGGCGCTATGAAAAAAGAATGCCAATACTGCTTTGCATTCAAATACAAAGGTGAATCAGCTGGTTTCTGCTGTGCGTCTGGAAAAGTTGTACTGTCACCATTGAGTTCGCCGCCAGAACCATTCAAAACACTATTGACTGGAGCCATACCTCAATCAAAATTGTTTTTGTGTAAAATTCGCAAATTCACACTTTTTGCTTCCAAATGACATCATTTGGAGTAACAAAAATCGTTCAGAACTAACAACAAAAATGGTCACAATTTTGAACCATCGTTTAAGATTAAGGGCCAAGTATATCATAAAATTGGTTCCTTAATCTCAATGTATGATGTTGATTCAAAATTTTTGCAAATCTGCAAGAATTTATAGGCGATGAGGCGCAACAAATAAATACACGCTGCTAATAAATACAACCACATCGAGTAGATGGAGGGGCGATAAATTGTGGCGACTTTAGAACGGTTTTTGCGAAGTCGCAACCAGTTTGTTCAGTTGTTCAATACCGTTTCAAATAGACTGCAAAACGACAACTAAATGATCGTCATAAAACCAGACAAAGTACCATCTGGAGAGCATGCAGGTCAAAACAATGCATGAAGTTGCAGTTGTTGTGGTTGGCGCCGCATACGAACGGCGAGATATACGTATCTAACGCAGAGATTACACGGTGCAGACAATTCAAAACAGTCATTGTTCTTACGACGCTTATTGCAATATCCATTGAAATTTTCGGAAAGAGGAGATGTATATCATTTCAACAACAAACAAAGAAATCCAACAACAGGTACAATCTATCGATCAATCAGACATTTATACACATAAAACAACAGCAACATGTTTTTTGCAATCACATTATTATACTTACCATCAATATCACGAAAAGTACCGCCTCTTTCGCCAATGTGCCAATGACAAGCACTAAATATCGTTCGGCCATGACATGAGAATTGAACGGCGCAGGATAACGAGAAATTGCACTAATTTTCTAATTTTGCTGGCAACCGCAACTCACACAATGACGAAACAAAAAGATTGAAATGCCAAATTTGGATATCGAAAAAACGTTTGCTGAACCCGTTAATAGCAAGCCAGCGTTCGGGCAGGGCAACGTCTGTCGGGTCTGCTAGTGTAATGTCGATTTTATCACCTCTAATAATTTACTACACCAGACCGCCACCAGGTATTGGGTCAAATGATCATCCATGATTCATAAATAATTTAATACACACCTCGAAAAAGGTTGATATCCCCTTCCCATGGTGTAACATTTTATCCAATATTAGATGGTGGTCTGTTGTAATAAATTATTGAATGTGGTAAAACATTTATTTTACATATGTTAAGTCCATATTATCTGAACCCAATTCCGTCTAATCTAGAGTCAATATTTGAAAGTATTACTTTAGAGTAGGCCTACCTAGAGTACGAATGAGTAGATGAGTATAGAAGATAATTAGACAACGTTAAATAGTAAAAATTCGCAGAAGTACGCAGCAATAAATACAAAATTTAACTTGTACGAGTGGCTACTTCTTTCCAATCGTAAGCTATTTCTAAACTGTTAACTACAAAAAGTTCAACAGAATCGAGTATCATTCATTAGAATTTTAGTGTAGTGATCGAGCGACGAAAATTATAGGCTAGAAACTGATACAGATCTAAAGATATTTACAGTCACACTCAGTTTAATTTATTGCAGTGCAACAAGTAAATTAATCAAATCTTTAAAGAGATGGAGTGCATAACTGCCAAAATACTAAGCGCTTGTTGATGTGGGTTATCGAGTGACGAGATTAAATAGAACGGCGTTAAATATTACGGATACAAGAGAAATTATGATGAATTCAAATCCGACTAAACCGGAAAAAGAGGTCCATTAATCATTCGTTTAAATAGATTAAATTTCTAAAGCTAATATTTTTATTACCAAGAACATTTTGCTACTTACATAAATTCCCGCTGTTTAAAATCTTGGAATGTTTTCTTTTCAAATAAACAATGTTATATACGCATATAATTACTGGTGATTTATTCAAGTCGATATGGTTTCTAGCTAGTAATAATTGTTTGTATCTTCTAAAAATTATTAATTAATTTTAATTTTCAACCAAATAACAAAATTCATTATTGTTCGCGAACGGTTTTAAATGCAACAGATTTTTCGTCTTGTTCCAAGAATAGATATCCCGTGTGGCATACACGCATATCGCTGGTATCATTCAAAAGTCTTTCACTACACAAAACGAAAACTAATGATCGTTATACAAACTAAATTTTATTTTCCCTGTTGACTGACGAAAAACGGAATGACCAATGTATTGAACCGGTAAACTCTAAAATTATTGAAATTGTTAATTAGGAGGAAATGATACCAAAAATTAGCGTGTGCATAATATTATTGAAATTTTTAATTTTAAACATAATTTGGCTCGATCATCGCAACAATCAACGACGAATCAATGTGTTATGCAGAAAAGAAGTTCCAGAAGCTGCATTTGCAGACCTGAACGCGGTCGAAGTTTGCCTCAAAAGTAAAATAACACTTCGAAAGCAACGGTATAGGATTCTTATTCAGTACCAGCAAACACTTCGGTCTTAAACTGGAGCACGGAACGAATAGCTGAAAAACGTTATCGATCGGTCTGTCAACATTATTGAAGTCGATTTGAGGAGCGGTACTTATTTTTATAAAATTCAAAATGGTAAAATAATGTCTTAAAAGACTCGAGTACGAGCTCTTTCTAGAGTAACTCTCACCACCTATTTCAACTAGATGATACTTCTTGAGATGTTGCGGTTTATTTATGTAAACTATCCCTTATCATGCGGAGGACATGAGGAGTCCGCATGACTGTTAAGGGATACTTTACATGAGGAGTATATGGTCTTGAGTTAATTTATATTGTTCTATTTTTTGCATTTCCACACCTGTTTTTATATAAAAAAATATTATTGGCGGAATTATTGGGCGTGTAAATTAAACCACGTAATTTACACAAGTAATTTACATGTAAATTACAGGGTGGCTGAGACCATATGTTACTGACTTCACTCTGCTGTCATTTGTGTAGTTGTCATTTTAGCGCGTGAATTTTTTGACAGATTGAAGTTTGGTTAGTTATTTACATGTGGTCAACAAATAATTGTTTTAAATTAATATCTTCATAAAAAAATCGTAATGGAATTCAAACGTAATAGTGTAATTGCACTGTATTTGGGTGGAAATCCACAAACAGCAATAGTTCGTCAGCTCCAGCATTTGAATGTGAATAAAATGTTTGTGTATCGAACCATAACTCGATACAACGAAACTGGTAGGATCGCTAAACGCAACAGAGACGGTCCTAAAAAGACAGCAACATCAAAAAAATGATACGAAATGTGAAGAAACGAATCCAACGAAATCCTCGTCAAAGTGCCAATCAATTAGCCGCACGTCTACATGTTTCACGATACAGCATTCAAACCACATTGAAAAATGAACTACACTTGAAGCCCTACAAGATACAAAAAGTTCAAGATCTTACGGAGGCACAAAAAAAAGTTAGGCTTGAAAGAACACGAGCATTGAAGGCTTTGGCCGAACGTGATGAGATTCCAAAAATTATCTTTTCTGATGAGAAAATTTTCACCATTCAACAGTATGTGAATAAACAAAATGATCGTGTTTGGTTAGAGCACAAGTCCAACGATATTTTGGACACAAGAGTTGCCATGGGCAAGCAATCACCAGCTTATGTTATGGTTTGGGCTGCAGTGACTGCAGATGGACGCACTCCTCTGGTTTTCATCGAACATGGAGTCAAGGTAAACCAAGAGGTGTATCGCCAAAAGATCCTAAACGATGCTTTGCTACCTTGGGCACGTAAACACTTTGGTACGAACCGTTGGACATTCCAACAGGACTCGGCACCGTCACACAAAGCTCGAGCGACACACCAATTTTTGTCGAAAGAATGGCCACCATATTCACAAGAATTGAATCCCATGGATTTCTCCATATAGTCCATTTTGGAGAGTAAGGTGTCCACTAAAAAATACGAAAGTGTTGATGCATTGAAGTCAGCTCTTGTTCGAGAATGGAATAAAATTCCGCAAGCTCACGTTCGGTCAGCATGCAATGCTTTCTATGGAAGACTGAATCAAATAATTAGAGCCAAAGTAGGTCATATCGAGCAGTAACATGTTTTTCATAAAATGTAATATGTTTTCAACATATTCCACGAAATTTCAATAAAAAATAATCAAAATTAAAAAAATTACAGCGTTTTCATTTGGTAACACTTGGTCTCAGCCACCCTGTATATAAGCTTATTTTTTACATTATGAAAAGAAAAAATGAAAATAAATGTAAAATGACGTATTAAAATTGACTGTGTAACCGTTCAAAATAAAAAATAAACTGGCTTATGTCACTTAATTTGAGGTTAGAACGATTGCAACCATCAGATGTTTAATTTAATAGTTTTGTATAGTTTATAAGCATCGTTAGTGCTATTTAATAGCGTAAATGGTGCTAGTAAGCAATTTTGTTGTGAAGTTACATTTCAACATATTGCTGTGTATTTTAACGTCAAAACCATATCAGTTGAGGTTATACCTACATTTATTTCGTCGTATTCACTTACAATAGATACAGAAACGACAGTTAGACACCATTTTTTTGTCAATACTCTTAAAATAGTTTCCACGTACGCCTATAGATGGCTCTAAATTTGAAAAAAAGAATCGTATTGTAAACATTAAAAGTGTTTAGAAGTATAAAAATAAATTATCTCTCTTCGAATATCTGTCAAATTGTTTGTATTTATTTACGAATATTATTGTATTTTTGTATTTATGATTTTTTTTTTCAAGCAATTATAGCAATTAATAATTCAACTAGTAAATTTACTAATTTTCTTTATTGCTGTAGTTTTGTTTTTTTAGTAGACCTTATCATGTAAACGATCTTAATCAAAATTATGACATATCTTGCTTGCCAAAAGTTGTAATTGGCACGCCCTCAAAACGCTGCTTTTAAAACTGGTTTTAATATTCTGATGCATTATACTGTAAAATATCTGTAAATTTATTATTATATAAAATTTATTATTGTATAAAATTGTTTTTACCGAAATACATATTGAACTAAAAAATTAACAAACAGAAAAATATTTACAAATGTCTTTTTGAGCGCAGTTACTTCGTGCGACACAAAATTTTCCATTCGGCACCGCTTGACCCAGTGTTCCCAATTATAGCATCCCAAATATTTAAAGCGGGTATCAGTATTTATCCATAGAGCGAACATCAGCTGGTGGTACAAACACAGGAATTCGACTAAAACTGTTTACTTTTAACACTATGCGCCGTAGGTACTTGGCGAAACACATTAACACTTAATAAACACATTATATTACTTGTTTAATTATTTCGCAAAAAAGTTTTTTTTTAAAAATTTGTTCAAAAAGTTTAAAATTAATTCTAACTTTTAAACTTTTTGGACAAATCTTTTAAAATTTTTTAAAACACATCCTGTGGAAAAACAGGATGTAAATCATAAATATGCGTTCCTGGAAGAACACCAAGGATTTTCTGTTTCAATAATAAGTCAGCTTGAAAGATGAACTTGCAACATGGATCAACATTGCCATTTTCGATTCAAACAGTGGTTTCTACATATATAAAGGGGATAAAATTATAGTATACATCCAAGAGCCTTGGAGTTTGATTACGTTGCCTATGTACATAATAAATGTACTTGATCTATTTATTAGGTGAATGACAATGACCGATGCAAATATTGAAAAGCATTGTGGTTGTTGTTGTTCGAACTTCCTCAACGGATGGATTGAAGAAAAAATACTTGCGCGTGGATCGAGTCAGCAAAATCGATGTCACGTTGCTGTACAATTTTCATAGGAATTGTTGTGATGAGATCGCATAAAATTTCCTATGAAACTCAAAATAGGTACGATATTTTTCTTGCTTTTTGGGGACAGTCAGTTAGTTTTGAGACAGACCAACGTGTGGTCAAGTAATTTTTTTTTTTTAAGTTTTTTTTTGTGATTAAGTAGAATTGTTTTTTTTGTGTGTATGTTAGAAATAGATTTGGGAAATAAAATAGAGTTCTTAAGTTAATGAAGTGTTATTGTGTTTTTTTCTTGTTTTTTTAATTGTGGATTTTGTGTTTTTTTTGGTAAGTATTTGTTTTAGTGTTACTAACCTAATAAATAACGATAGTGGGGTGACGTCGGCTGCCGGCGGAAAGAAAATTGTTGACGCTAAGCGACTCTTTTCCTTTCTGCTGCCATCGATAGCATACCACTATCAACCCCTACTAACACCACCTTTTAGGGCCTATGGGCCAGATAGTTTTATTAAGGTTAGATAGAGTAGGATAAAATGTTTAGATAAACATTTTACCAATACAACCACGGTTGATGCTGCCCGCGTAATGGGCAGGTCATGTTAACCACTACTTCGGGGTCCGATACCCTACTTTCTCCTTTTTTTTGTATGTTTGTTTTTTTTTGATGCGGTTATCTAGGCAGTTACCGGTGCATCCCCATCCCCACGACCGATTAACCTCTCCCGACTGAGCTACGGGTTAATGCCGCTGGGGATGAATACAGGTAGCGGCAAATTTCTGTGAAACCGGGTTGACTTTAGCAGTAGCTAAAATTTAACCCGTTTCAAACTTGAAAATTATTTATTTCAATCGAACTTAATTTGTATTAAAAATATTTAATAATAAAATACCCGAAGCTTTAAACAGTAATAAATTTTAATTATAAATTATTCAGATATTTTTCGCCAGCTTCTTTTTTTTGTTTTTTGCAGATTAAACTTCTGGCAAAGGAAGAAGCAAGAAGGCGGCTAAGTAAAATATTTAAAGTAACTGATTGAAGATTTAATTAATCCTGACCGGCCCTATCTCGAGATAAAAGATCGGGCATAATTTAACAGAGACAATAATATTATGTATCCCGATTCGTATTTCGGGGCAAGTGGTTCGCATTTATCCTGTGCATACAGAATTTGTTTACGGTACATTTGTGTGTGTTGATTGTCAAACAGAAATTTGAGATGTACAGCAGCAGTTAAGTTTGTGGCTGTCAGGTTCGAGAGAAATTATTGTGCGCGCTTAACTTGTCGAAGTTGACATGTCAATGTGATTTTACCAGGATCATAATTGTAGTACCCGAAATAGAGGAGGTTCAATTATCGGGAGGCACTGTAGAAATTGGTTCGAGGTATAAGAACTGTAATTATTCAGCTACCGAAGGTGTTCGAAGATTAAAATCGCATGGTGTGCCTGACAAACTACAGGGTGGCTGACACGAAGTGCTACCAAAACAAAACGCCACAGAATTTTTATTTTTTGATGAATTTTATTGAATCAAAGTAAAAAATGTTCACAAATATTTAGATTTTTAGAATTGCATTAGCAGTTTTCGATTTGGCCGCCCTTAGCCACGATTATGGCCTTCAAACGGCCGACAAAGTTATTGCATGCATCACGAAAGTGGCTCTGCGGTATTTTGGCCAATTCCTGGCGAAGCGCTTACTTGAGATGATCGCCACTTTGGCATTTTTTTGTCCCAACCTTGCTCTTCAAAATACCCCAAACCGAGAAATCTAGCGGATTTGAATCCGGTGAATTTGGTGGCCATTGGGCAGTGGAAATTAACCGCGAAACGTTGTTTCTCAGCCAATCTTGATTGACGCGCGCTTTATGACTCGGCGCCGAGTCCTGTTGAAATGTCCAGGGTCTGCGGCCGAAATTTTTTTGTGCCCAAGGCTTCAACGCTCTCTCCAACACATGATCCCGATAAATTTGAGCATTTGTCTTGATGCCACGGTCCAAAAAAACGAGCGGTGAACGGCTTTCGGCCGTTACGGCGGCCCAAACCATCACCATCGGCGGCGCTTGGTTTCGAGTGGCAATCCGTTGGTCCAAATTTTCAGTAGAACGGCCGGGAAAGTAAATCCGGTCGTTTTGCTTGTTCACATATTGCTCAATAACGAACGGTGACTAATCGGAAAAACCAAATTCGGCAAATCGTCACTTTCGTGCAAGCGTAACAACTCTTTTGCTCTTTCCACTCAAGTTTTTTGAGCATCGGTGAGACCTTGAAATTCCATAAAACGCATTATGAAATTTCAAGGCCTTTAGAGCCTCACGAGCCATTTGTCTGCCGCTACGGCGCGGATTCCGAGCCAATTTGGCCTTCACCTTCCGAATGATATCCGGCGATGTTGCTGTGCGTTTCGGTTCACCACCATAGCGTTTTGCAATGCTGCCAGTATCGTTATAACGATTTATGGTGTTATACACAAACATTTTATTCACATGCAGATGTTTTAATTGGTTAACAATCTGCGGCTGTGGTTTTCCAGCCAAATATAGAGCAATCGCACACTATTACGCTTGAAATCCATTGCGGATAACTTTTTTTCTGAATATTTCATACTAAAATGCTCGCTAGTAAATGTACGCTAGTAAACAATGGAATGAACTGTCATTATTGTAAATTTGAGTGCTCTGTCATCACTGGTTTAACAGCAATGACAGTCTGAAGTTGGTAACACTTCGTGTCAGTCACCCAGTACAGAATTGCATTTTTGACTTGTAGTGTTCAGGCAACTACTACCAGATTCCTGACCTACCTTTAAATAAAGTAACCGAGGAATATATGAAAAAACAGATGACTCGTGCTGAATGGAATAAAGAAATCAGCTAAAAGATCTTTTAAAATAAAAAATATTATTGAAATATAAAATTTTTTTAAAAATTTCTTTGGACATTTTATGTTTACTTTTGGTTAATGTAGTTCCTCTTTGGCGAAAGCGGATTGCAAATCTTCGTAAACCGAACACTCTTATTTAAATTTAATTCGGTGAACTTACAACCATGGCATTTAAACTATGGCGTGCTTTTCTGTTTAAGAACGTATACTCATTCTCAGTTGGTTTTAGATGATAAACATGTGTTCCATTTACACAAGCAACAATACCAGGAAAATTAATTTTCTCATAAAAACTGTTTTTCGTTCTTTGCGATGGTTCAAATTTTATAAACTCGCTACATAATAACCGTTCCATAATATCGAGCGTTTCATTAAATATAGTAGACACTGTACTTTTCGCCATTCCAATGAGGAACTTACATCCTACTCCGGATTGGTTACAACCACTACTTAAAATCTCTAAGATTTTCTCGGATCTCTAAGCAACAGTTTTGTCCCATTTTAAGAGTAGATTCTGTTCCAGAAACGTAAAAGCTTTCTTCGTTAATCGAAACCGTTGTTAAATTTATAGAATATAATATATGGTTGCAAAGGATTACTGTTGTCTCTTAATTGGCGTCTAATAAGGCGAGTATCGGGAATTTCACAAAATTCTTCTTCAGCGGAAGATTCCGCTAATAAAAAATGTTCGATACAATTTCTGAAACAAACAAAAATATAAGAATTCCCATACATGTTGTTCAAAAAAGGAAAGTAAAACTATGGCTTACATTTTTAATTTCATTACACACTTTATGAGAAAATTCTTTAATTAATATTTTAAACGAATTTAATAAATGCAACCAATTACTTTCCAAAATTTAACTTTATGCCAAACATAAAACCATAAAACTAGTAAACAAATTGAAATTGTTTTTGTGAGACAAAATATTTTGACAGTTTTAGAGAAAGTGTACACTGCACTGAAAATTGCTTAATATTTTTTCGTAATAGCTCAATAATTTTACCAACCGGATTACATGATACGGTATCGTTACCGGTCGTTCTACCTTACGGTGAAATTTTATAAACGGCTGGTATTTTCGACCGGATTTCATGATCCGGGCCCTGTTCTTTCTTTTCTTCAATTTGTGATTGAATATCGTCAAATTTTGTATACAACAAACGTAGACGATGCAATATTTATGATCATTTTTCGGCTTGTCTTTGGTATATAGTAACACAACTTTGTATCTCAGCACGTTGGAATTTCAAATGTGCTAAATTCATCGTTACGATTTTAATAACAAATGTACAAATATCTAATTAATCCGACTGAATGACCATTTATGGTTATTTTCAAACCAGATGGAAACCACAATCACTAATTTTAGTTTTTTATGCAGAAAAACTATTTCACGGCAACTAATAATTTTTTATTACGAGAAAATAAAACACGTCTGATTATTACGGTTTTTAACGAGCGAAATTTTTTTTTATAGCATAACTTTTTCATTTTGAGTGGACTGTACACGAATATGCAATGAAAACGAGAGCAAATAGAACAAAATCAAAACACAAAACAAAAAATAGTACATTTCTCCTCACAATTTCCTACATAGTCTGCTTTGTTTTGTGAAGACCGTTAACGAAGGGGTGAGATGGGGTTAAAAATGACTAAAAATTGAGTGACATTGTTTATGTGCCGATTCCTTAAAGTTACAGAATAACTTGCAAAAATTGTCATTTTCTGAAACAGTTTCGCATATTCATGTTGGTTACCAATACCAGTTCTTGAGTATTTTGTTAAAATTTACTTGTTTAAGATTTTTTGCTTTTCTTATTGTAACGATTTGTATAGAACACCCGGTGTTATGCTTTGGTGTTGAATTTATCGATTGTCGATGAAAGAACCTTAAAATGTGTTTTTGGTACTACCTTATGGGCCGGTTTCCCCTGTTGTTGTTTTTTTTGGTGACAACGACCGATAGAACAAAAAAAGAAGAAAAGATAGTTGATAACAGACTGGCAAAGATATGAGTAAAACATAAAAAAAATTATAAAAAATATAAAATAAAAAAACCAACTCAAGAATCGCAACTGTAGCGACCACTTTTTCTTGGTTTTCAATTTTTATGTACAAACAATTTTTTTTAATTAACTAATCCTAACTTTTATAAAATAGAATTTGATTAAAGGTTAGTGAATAAACTAATTTACACAATTTATATAAACTAAACTAAATAAAAATAGTTAATTTACGTAGTTATGGCTTAAGCCTCATGTAACAGAATAAACATCACGTTGTAATAAAAATTTGAACAGAAGTGAGCAGTGAAATAAACTTCTACAAACGATAAGTAAAAACATCTCCGTAAAATTTATGCAGCAATCTAAGAAAAATTATTTTGACTATCCAAAGAAAAAAAAACTAAACAGATAGTGTCACGAAGGTACTTTGGGAGTGCAAGAGCACCCACTAAATGTGGAGTCGGCACGAGAGTCAATGAGAACAAATTTTCGAGGAAGCGGCATTGTGGAAAAAACGACAGTGTATCAGACTTTTACATGAAATGATAAAGGTACCAAATTGACATATTTTTTTTGCTTTTTCTATGTTATTTATTCAAATGTTATCATTATTAAGGAGATTGTAATGATCGTTTCATTTCGCTGCACTTCTTAAATGTTTCTTGTTATATCATATTTAAATCAGTTTTTTGGTGTAGCGACAAATTTACCTTTAATTTATTGGGAGTATAACTTATTTTTTTGTATTTTTTTCAGAAACGACGTTTATTTCTAAGAAATTGTGAATTTTATTTTAATCAAAATATTTTCCATCGTTATCTATGACTTTCAACCATTTTTCTGTCAATTTATGGATTCCATCTGAAAAAAATTGTTTGTCTTTTGATGCGATCCATTCGTCGAGCCATTTTTTAATTTCTTCGTGGTTTCTGAAGTGCTTCAAGACCAGCTTTGCATTGATCGGAACAAATAGTAATCTGATGGGGCACAATCTGATGAATAGAGAGCATGCGGTAGAATTTTCCATTTAAGTTCCAGCGTATTTTTTAACGGTTAAAAACCCGCCCGATAACGGTTTGCGTTCAACGCATGGTTCAAATCTATCAATTGTTGTTGGTACCGTTTACCAGTAACAGTTTCATTCAGTTTTAGCAGCTCATAATACACCACTCCTTTCTGATCCCACGAAATGCACACCATAACCTTACTTTTATGGATGTTTCGTTTCGCTGTTGATGTGGATGGTTCGCCTGGATGAGCCTATGATTTTTTGCGTTTAGGGTTATTGTAGTAAATACATTTCTCATCGCCAGTCACAATTTGAGATAAAAAATGCCATCTTCGATGTCTTGTAAGCAAAGAGTTGCAAACCATTAAACGATTTTTAATGTTGACTTCAGTCAGTTCATGTGGTACTCATTCTCCTTCTTTTTGAATCATTTTAATGGAATGTAAACATTTTCTTATGGTTGCTTGAGTGACATTTAACTCTTCTGCAAGTTCTTTTTCTGTTTGAGAATTCTTGCATGTTCACTATTAGTTTCTTGAAGCAAACGAAAACTTTCGGCAGCTTTTTTCTTTTGATTAAAGCAAAAAGTATGCTTACCAAAAATGGTGTTTTGTTGGTACGAAATTCGACATGTTTAAGCGAGAAATATGTTGTTTACGCTTTCACGAATAATGACAAACTAAATTTTAATGTGGAATGTCAACACTTTAAAATGCCGTAGATGTAACATTGTAAAAATATTCTCAGAAAATCCAAAAAACTAAGTTATACAGCCAATATTTTCTGCCGTTCTGTTATCATAATTATTAATATAACCCGCTTATAGTAATTCTAGTAATTCATACAGTAGCGTAAAAAAGGAGATGTCTCTTTAAATTAATTTCAATAGTAGTGATGTGAGTGAAAGTAAAGTGAATCAACGTATCGTAAGTCAGGTACAAATATAGTGCTCCGCTAAAAATATGCTTTGATCGATGAACCCCCTATCCGAGGAGTGGAACCGAAATCACCTGACATCAAAGGCAGGCGTAGGTTACATTATATAGTTCTAAATGTTGATAATGAAATACATACACGTACAGTTGAAACAAGTAGTTTGTCTGCGATATACTCAGAAAAAATATTGTTTTAAGGTACACAAACGAATATTACAAACTGTACTAATATATTGTTTGACAACTGTGCAATACATCCTTATTTTTATTTACTTCTTAAACAATTTACATAGAATTCAATATTTTTATGGCAAACATACATACAATGCGGCACTCGAACGCCACCGAATTTGCTAGTTTGTTTTAAAATAAAATACACTTTGGTTACAGCGGCGAATTCATTACTTATTGATTCGCAGCGGTGAAAAGTCTACTGTTTGTAAATAGCAGTTTTTAGAACACTGAATCTCTTTCTCTGTAAGCAATTTTTGTATAGTTACAGCTACAAAATTTTTACATTTTCAGAATTGGACTATAAATGAGGAAAAATAAAAAATTGTGAAAATTCTAACATAACATTTCGGAAAGGAAAAGCCATTTTGAAAAGGAAAACATGAAAAATTGTACTTTTATATTTATAAACTCATATTTACAAAACCATGTTCATGATTTTTGCCAAAACTTGACACCCAGTATTTTAACAACAACCATATAAAAAAATCATGTTACACAAATTATTTGTTTTAACCAGTACTACTCAGTGGAAGCCTAAAAAATATAAAATTTAAACTCGCTTTCCGGTCCCATTTATCATGTTTGTGATTTGACGTATTTTGCACCATATATAAATAATCTACTACTAATAATCTAATTCACTGAAAACGACAGTTCATCGATAAGCAATTAAATGAAAACAGCAATAAACCAAATCATCGAAATAGCAATTAAATGAAAACAATAGTTTTCCAAAAACAACAATTCACCGAAAACGTTAATTTATCTAAATCAATAATTTACCTAAATCATCAATTCACCGAAAACGACAATACAATTTTAATGACAATTCACCGAAAACGACAATTCCCCGAAAAACAATTCATCGAAATTGATAATTCACCGAAACGGGAATTCACCGAAAACTACAATTCACCGAAAACGACAATTCGCCGAAAAAAACAATTAACCGAAAACAACAATTTACCGAAAATTATAATTTACAAAAAATGACTATTCCTCTATTAACCTTATCGGTTGTCCCTTTAAAAGGCAGAAATGTAGAAATATAATAAATAATTTTTATTGTTAGAAATTATTTTCTTTAATAATGAGATCGTACTGAACAACCGTAGCCTTAAATCGCGGAAACGAAGAAAACTAAGAATCCTGAAGAGAATATTTTGCAAAATATTGAAAGAAAAAGTACTGAAAAAAATCTCGAAATTAACTGAACCCTTCTAAATAGTGAATTTGGTATCCTTTTTATAATTGACAGCAGCGCGAATTCTACATTCTCGTCATGTTTGTAGATCCCTGGTTCTACGTCTCCCGAAATTGCAATAACACCCGCTGCGGAGCGTTAAGAGGAGGCAACGCGAATATTAAATGTAACATCGATAACAATATTTTTCGGTTTTCCGAGTTTTTTAAAGGTTTTGTTATTTAGAATTTTTAATTTCAGAATTTCAAAGTTTCGTGATTTATTTTTTCAGTATTTTTTTAGAGATTTTTTATTTCTGTAAATTATTAACAACCCTTTAATAATATGCGAAACTTTTGCAATGTTTTCGGTAAATTTTTTTTCGGTGAATTGTCGTTTTCGGTGAATTGTTTTTTCGGTGAATTGTTATTTCGGTGAATTGTCATTTTCGGTGAATTGTTTTTCGGTTTATTGTTTTTTAGTAACTTATCGTGGAAACTACATCGAAACGGGCTTCAAATCGGATATACTCCTGTTAATTAAACCCTTATCCAATTGGTTCTTTGTTTCAAAAGATTTGTATACTTGGTTATTGGTTATTTTTCATAATCTGATTACGATCACCGAAAAAGTGAACAGAAATAGGACTCTTGGTG
Organism: Nephrotoma guestfalica; assembly: GCA_963691935.1. Lineage (NCBI taxonomy): Eukaryota > Metazoa > Arthropoda > Insecta > Diptera > Tipulidae > Nephrotoma > Nephrotoma guestfalica. The sequence continues at coordinate 136,343,036 of OY829915.1, read as the reverse complement.
GACTACAGAACACATTAACCAACCCATCTTCTGTGTAAATATTAAATTAAAATTAAAACTGCGACCAAGGTTGACCTAACCCTGTAAAGAACACAGCCAAAGTGATTAATTTGTGGATTTAAAGCGAGAGTAAGCTTCACTTATTTCTAGGCGGGGGACATTTCATAACATATTTGAAATAACAAACATTATCGTTATAATATTAACAATTTTTGAAACACCAGCTGTATCAGGTTGTGTTTTCAAATTTACCTACGCAGAGCAATTTCTATAAGTAATTTTTGAAAATACTTCTAACATGGAAACAACGTTATATTTTAGTTAATTAACCGTCAATTTGCTTTTGCTTAATCTGCTTTATGCTGTAACCACATTTTATTATAAAGGCTTATAAAATCGAGGGAAATCGTGTACATGTTTGATTGACCATAAAGAGTATGAGTATGTTGTAAAACTTTTATTATTCCCTTTCTGCATGATAAAGATTTCATCCTAATTTTATTCGCAAAATTAGCCCAATCATAATCATATGTTTCACGTTACCCATCGCAAATGATTTTTCTTTTTTTATACCCGAATCTTATATCCACTTTCTCGTCCTCTACTGCGCCCATATAAATAAAATATTAAATTGTCCTTCATCCTTTGATGAATAAATAATCATCGTCCTCTTAAGTATAAACATAATATATATAGGAATGGAGGGTGAAGAAGTAAAATGTAAAAAATCCTTATATCGATTTGTCTTCTCTTGACGAATAATATTACGTATCGACGAGATAAGGCGAAACCAAGTTAAAATTAAAATATTTTCCCTAAGAAACCACAAACCCGCAAGTAAATATAAAATTTTAAATTAATTCGATTGCCGCGCCTTGCCTGTGATATTGAATTATGGTATGTGATACATTAACTTTTCATCCCCGCGTGTAATGCGTAATGCCGGGTGTCGAAAATCAAGGGGGCACCACAGTAATTACAATTTAATTTCAAAAATATTTTTTTAATATTAATAAAATTATGTTTCATGCCAGGAATTATGTTTATTTTTGGCAAAACAAGACAATCTGGTCTCCTGTGTTTGTTGTTGTTGTGTTTTATATTTCTTTCGTGCCTTTTTATGATTTTGATCAATTATGATGGATGAGACAAAAGCATTGAATGTGACATGTTAAAGTTAAAATTAACAGAGCAATTTACCGTCCGTATTCCGTAATATATGGCGGCAGTCCCCTTCTTAAATAAATTTTAATTTTCCATTTTTTTCCGTCTCGTTTCAGATCGCTTGGCCTCAAATCACCATTTATAGAATTTAGATCAGAATACGAAGTGCTTTCAAATACAAGTATTGCACTGAATATAACAAATGAGGAGGGCCTCTTAAATAGTAGTATTAGAAAAAAATATCAAAGTGATGAATTTATTGGTATTAAAAGTAGTAATAACGTTAGTAATGAGACATTATTTTATTTAAATGAAAATTATAGCCATCCAAATTATAATTTAGTAAAACCAACTAGTATTAATCCGATCAGATTACCGATTGGTGGTGGTGGGTCATATTCGACGCGAATTCCGTTTGTACCATCGCATGCGTCTCCAGTCTTAACGACCAAAAAATCTATATATTTAACGCCGTACAATGATGACGCACGTCGGGATGAGATAACATTGCTCGAGGAACGGATCGAGGAAGAAATAGTAGAGTTAGAACACAATAAAAATCAAAAATTTATTCAACCATTAGCATTAAAAAATCCAACTGAGGAGCCAAAACGGAGTCCTCTTTTTCAGGACTCGTCTCATAATATAGAAGATTTAAAGCGGCACATACTTATGCTACAGAATTTAACGAAAAACGATAAAAATTTTCAAAGCAAATTTGTTGTGTTTCCCAGCTTGCAACAAGGGCATCAATCGAGTACACCACCACCTCCACAATTTCTATTTTTTAAAACGACGAAGTCGCCCACATCGTTAAACGCACCAATTCAGATGGCTCTTCAAGCACCGTTACAGCATACGCCTTCTCGAAAAGATTCGTACGATCCGTTTAACGAAAAAATTACGATAGTACCACAGGTATTTTTACAAAACGATCAAACCCCACAGGCCGATATGGACGTTAACCATCGAAAACAGGAATCGGAAATTCGAGTAACGTACGCATCCGGCCGAAATCAACGAAACCGTAACAATAATCGAATTAAAAATCGGAATAAGACTACTACAACAACGACGACTACAACTACTAGTACGACAACAAGGAAACCGCCACCTAGCGAAAAACCTAAAAAGGTTCGTAATTTGACGCGAATGTGCCAACGGAATCCAAGTAAAAAAATATGCCAAAATCAAGCGAATATGACCACCGTCGAAATCGAAAATAATAGTCCACAGTTACAAATACGAAAAATACGAAGTCCCGTCAGCGACGACGATATGTATTCAAATCAAAAACAACAAAATCGTCGACGAAATCGGCAACGAAACAGAAAACGAAATCAAAATTATCAAAAGGATCAACCACATTTGTTGATTGATGCCCGTGATGGTAATCTCGTGGGCATCTTACCCAACGAGACCACAATAATGGATGTGAGTCGCACCACAAATACAACAACGGAAAGTATTAATATAGATCCGAATTTATGTTATGGTGTGAAAGGATTAAGCCGAGGACAACAAAAACTTTGTACAATACATACAAGTATTATGCCGGCAATTAGTCGAGGTGCACGATCGGCTATACAGGTAATTAAAATTATTATTATTTTTTTTTTAAACTAATTTTAAATTTTTGGTTTTAAAATATATATTTACATTTCCACTCCCATTTCCCAACACATTTTGCTCCCTTTCGAAACTAAATATTCAGTACATATTTATACGACGAGTAAATGCAACTTTTTCGTTTCCATCATCATGCTAACCAAACAGTTGTATACCGTTGTTGTTGGACTACATATTTTTCGGGCGATTTTAAACAACATAGAAAACATTGTTTGTACAACATAACATAAAAAAAAAATTAAATTATGGTAATTTTATATTTGGATATTGTTTGTGTTTTAACTTTTCCAACATATTTGCTACATAAATGTGGATAAGGATATTTTGTGTGTGTGTGTGTATGCGATGCCGAAACATGGGACTGTTTTGTTGGTTTTAATTGTGAAAAGTGTGGCGAGTTGACTGCCATATGATGTTCAGATATATTTTTATCGGTATATGTATATAGATATATCGGCCACACGACACTTGTATAATTTGGATATCTGTCCATCCTACATAATTTCTTTATATGCAACAACAATATCATGTTAAGTAAATATAAATCTAATCTAGAAATTTTCTTTTGATTAACAAATTCCGCTTCCGCAATAAATTATCTTCACAGAAGGCAACGATAAAAACACAACGAGGAACAAAAATCATAAAAAAGTTATAATCAATATAAACGAAGATAACAATATACTACTCGTAATTTCTTATCACAAATCAAACGATTAAAATCATAATTTTATATGATTTGGCTCCAAACTAAATTATACGAGTTGTATGTTTGTTTATATGAGACCTACTTTAATAATTTTATTTGATTTTATGTATTATATGCTTTTTCTGGATTTAATTAGGAAATAAAATTAAACAAGCACCATAAAATTCAGTAGCTCTACTAAAACACTATACTCGTATATATGTACGAGTAGTTCAAAATATGTGATTTTGTGCGTGCATTGGATCAAAATATACTTACGTACAAAAGTTAGGGCCTGATATTTTGGAATACAAAGTTATTGCATTGAAAGTATCGTTTAAAAGGCAGACGTGAACTTATTAACCAAAAGGTGTAGCTACACATGAAAAATGTAGCTTTGATTTAGTTGATTGATTAGGATGTATGTATATGCGAAGTCTGAGCTTGTGTTCCGGACAACGCAGGTCTCATCTAGGTATACACTCTATTTAAACATAACATATGGAGGATAGGGCCTAAACTAATAAAAATCCAAAACGACGGTAATAAATTAAAATATCCATAAAATTTCAAATATGATTGCAGCAGGCCTTTGGTTTTACTGGGTGATCAATAAACAAAATTATAAAACTAATTTTTCTTGATTGATATGGTTCACTTTAAAACCAAAATAAGTCTAGCAGCCTTTGCTTTCTCCAGTTTCTTCTAAAAAATATTTTTTTTATGTTGATATTTTTTTCGAAAAATTGTGTGGTTGGTTCCTATCCAGATGTCTTATAAATTATTATTTAACTTGCGCACAATTAACCTGCCGTTAGTCATTTTACTGTGCAACCGGCCATAAAATTTTTTTATTAAATTTTAATTAAAGTTTTACTTAAAATTTTTCATAAAGTTCTGGTTTTGTGCTTTTTCATCACCAGGACTTTGAAATTGAGCTTTAAAATTTGTACATTTTTGAGTATAAATTCAGTCAAGAGTAAATAAAATTATAAAATGAAAACACAAATGAAATATTTTATTTTCAGAATAACAATCTTTTACAAAGAATTTAACAACATGAATTTCCTTATAAATCCAGGTTGGTTGAAAAGTATTGAACGTAAAAATGAAAGAATGCAAATTGAATTTTCATCAACAAATTACGATTTGGGATGAGAAGGAACACATCTATGACCCACTGTCGGAGTGCGGGGCTCACGGGCCGACCCATCCTCCATGTCAGTATAGGCTAGCATGGAGCTATGCAATGTGCAGGTGGTAATAAAATCGGGCCTGTATCCGTACGTCCTCGAATTGGCCAATACAGGCGTAAAGGTAAGGACGTAAATAAACGAACCGAGAGTAGGGAGAGCTTCGGCCCCAGAACAGGATGTGAATTTTTTAATGAAATTAGTTTTTTTATTCAATATAATTTCCCTCAACTTCAATACGCTTATTTCAATGATCCTCCAATAATTTTATACCATCTCTGTAATGATTTTCCTGAAGCTCTGCAAAATACTGTTCCACGGCTGCAATAGCTTCGTCATTCATTCATTCGTCAAGGCATTGTTTCAGGTTTCTAAAGAGAAAGTAATCGCTGGGAGCCAAATCTGGTGAATACGGTGCGTGTTCAAGCAATTCGTACTTTAATTCGTTCAATTTAGCCAACGTCAAAAGGCTCGTGTGAACACGTGTATTGTCGTGATGAAAAATAATTTTTTCCTTATTTAAAGCGGGTCTTTTTTCACGAATAATTGTTAACCAAATGGTCCAAAAGGTTGCAACAATATTCAGAATTAACTGTTTTACCGTTTTTAAGATAATCAATCAACAAAATTTGTTTTGCATCCCTTTTGAACAACGTTCTTGTTTCAGCTTATGATCATGGTGGTAGATCCAAGTCTCATCCATAGTTATAGATCTGCGCACAAAATTGGTTTTATTCTGCTTAAAACGCTTCAAGTTACGCTGGAAATTTGTTTTCGATACAGTTTTTGTTGAATTGTTAACGAATGCGGCACCAGTTTTCGAAGCAGCTTTTCCATACGTAGCTCTTTATGTAAAATATGGAGTACTCGTTCGTCCGAGATGCCTATGGTATCAGGAATTTCACGCTTAGTCAAACTTGGATCTTCACAAACAATAATATACACTTGCTCAATGACTTCTGGTGTTGTTGCACTTTTTGGACGTCCACTACGTGGTTCATCTTTAACGCTTAAACGAGCACGTTTAAACTCTAAAACCCATCGATGCACAGCTGGAAATGAAGGGGCAGATTCCTTAAACACTTTTACCATTTTTGTATGAATTTCTGTTGCTGATAAACCTTCCAAAGCAAAGAATTTTATCACTGCACGATATTCGGGTTTTTCCATTGCAAACTAATCCACTGACACGTCAACTTCTAATGGCTTGTAAACAAAGAATGAATTGCCAGATCGAAATAAAAATGAAAGATGAAATATTAAAATGGCGTATTAATGTTGATTCCTCTACTGGTTAATAGGTGTCGCTTTCCATACTTTTCAACCAACCTGTAATAATACTTATAAATAAAGGGTGTTTTTTAGAGGTTCACAATTTTAAATTAAAATAGAACAAAGAAAAACATTTTGAATATCAGTTAAACTAGCTTTATTGGATATATGATTGTATGTCATTAATGCTTGATTCGGCCATGTGGCCGCCGCGGCTGGTGCGTAATCTAGAGGTTTAATTTTCGATCACTCTTCGCAGCAATTGCGGCCGTATCTCGCTAATAACTCGCTGAATGTTGTGTTCAAAGTGTTCAATCGTCTCTGGTTTATCGGCGTAGATAAGTGACTTAACTTAATTAACAGGACCATTACGTGAGTCTTAGTCTTAGTCTTATTAGTCTTTCATCAAATGTTGGAACCACATGCCAGCAAGATTTGTGCCAGCCAATTGGAGTACTAAAAAGTTAAAAATCATGTCTCTATACCGTTCGCCGTTGACGGTAACGATCCGCGCATCATCGATTTTGAAGACATATGGACCAATGATTCCGCCGCCCCGTAAAGTGCATCGATCAGTGATTTTCTCTGGATGTAATGGTGTTTCGGTAAAGGCTTGTGGATTATCTTTCCTCCAAATGAATTTCCTCCAAGCACGTAAACCAAGATCCTTAGACAAAATCTTACATAAAGTGGACGGACACATCTCCAGTTTGGGTCTTCCTCAATGCTACGCTGTACAGCGTCTATCGCTTGTTCGGAGTATACGTGGTGCAAAAACGATCCATCCAACGACCCGCTTTGATGAGCGATTGTGACAACCGTTAAATGGACGGAACGAACGATGAGTTTGGCGAACAAAACTATTATTTTGATAAAAATTTGAACAATTTGCAAGCGTTGTTCTGTCGTGAGTCTATTTATTGTGAAATGGCAAATCAAACTAATGACAAAGCAAATGTCAGCTGTGAAATCGGTTGTCAAACAAAACAGTGTTGCCATATAAAGATATAAACCACTAAAAAACACCCTTTATCAGTCCATTTCTTTTTATATTGACGTGACGTGCTAATTTGGATAGGCGCAAGTATCTATCATTCAGAAATAATCGTGCCCATGTTTCGAATGCCGAATGGAAATTGAAATGATAAGTTTCCACTCATATGTATTTTTGTTATTTTACTCAATATGGCGGTGTTTGATAATTTTAATAGCAATTTGGGCAACACTACTTCACAGTGTATTTCTTGTTGTTTAGGCAATAATCACACCGGTACAAACGTGTAGGCCTATATCCTTTAGTAATTGACGATTTAGGCTATTCAAAACTCAACAGTTTTTTATTCGTGAACATTTCCAAATTATTCATCAACATCAATGAGATACCTGGAACCGATCATGGTTTGGCAATGACAAACCTTCTGACTACTGATAGAATACAACTTGTTGTATTCTATCTATGTAACTTGTTGGCGACTACAACTGCATGACTCTTTCGCGGCACCCACGGGGAGTGCCACATTGACTACAGCAGCAGCATTTTCAGTTGTACGCACTGTACGAGCACAGGACTCGCTTTTGTTGACCATTGACATGCCTAATTACTTTTCAAAATTTCCAATATTTCAGCAACACAGCACTGACGTTGTGTCAAGCGTAAATGTGTCCATTTTGAATCGTGTTATTGTCAATATTTTGGGAGGGGGGTGGGGGGAAATAGCTGTCACAAGAAATATTCAAACGAATATTATGAATAGCTCACCCAATATAGGAAGACATACGTTTACACTTAATTACATCTCCGAGATTACTGGAATCAGTCAAAGTGTAGAAAGTTTTTGAACGAATATTTCAATTTTTGCAAAACTTTACGACTCGAAAACCATTTTGTTTGGAACTCCAAATCTTTCATTTTAATGTGGTTAACATTTATAAATAGCTCAATGTGTCCACTTTTAGAAGACACACCCCAAAATTGGCAACATTTGAAAAACTATTGAGGATAACTTCGCCTAATATATATTTTTAATGAACATTCCTTAGCGAAGATTACGATTGCTGGGTTGTTCGTAAAAGTCACTAGTAACGCTTCACCTAGAGACTGTTTGAAAAACGACGCGAGCATGTCAACTACATCATTGGCGTTTGAAGGGCAGATATTGTTGATATTTGCAGGTTGTCCCATTTCGCGTTTATTCCTAAAGTATTTCCATAATTGGATGAACTTTGAAGTTTTCTTGAATTTGATCGAGATACGACTTGTATTTTAATTTGGAATAAATTTCCAAATCGTTCTTTGATGTAGAAACGTAGTTTTGTCCTCTTCCAAACTTCTTTTTAGCATTTTGGCATATGCTCTCGACTTCCATTTTTTGAAGATAACTAGTCTACCATCGAACCACTAAGGGTGAGTATACTTTGTACTTTACAGTACATAGGTGCCTCGAATTTTACGTTGTCCTTGCAGCGTTTGTTTTTTGAAGTTGTATTTAATTGGTTGTAAGTGTTCCGAACTCGCCATTAAATTAGTAGTTTCGTGTTGGTTAGAATCGATCTCGGGTTGAGTTTCCTAATGTTGAGATGTGCACATACTACTCGGCCTTGGAGTCTTCCAAAAGTTTTCTAAAGATCAAAAGTGAAATAAGCCTCCATTTGAATCGCACACTGCATCGCTGCATTTTCATGGTATTAACTCTCGCTGTTTTAATGAATTTTTCGGAGCGCAAAAAGTACATCAAATTCCCATTGACATCACCAACCTCATCTGTAGCATGTAACGGGTGTTTTTTTAGGAGGTTTGTTTTTCCGATAGATGTCGTTTTATTTTATGACAGTTGTTTTGACAGCTCAAAGTGGCATTTCTACTCAGTATTGTTTGGCAAATCATTATGAATAGGTTAACTCCAGAACAACGTTTTCAAATCGTGGAAATTTATTTTCAAAATCAGTGTTCAATTAAAAATGTTTATAGAGCACTTCGTGAATTTTATGGTGCACATAATCGTCCGTCAGAGACCACCATAAAGAACGTAATTACCAAATTTCGGTCTACATTCACTCTTTTGGATGCCAAGCCACCGACAAGAATGAGAAGAGTTCGTACAGAAGAAAATATTGCTGTCGTTGAGGCCAGTGTCGAAGAAAACGACAATTTATCGATTCGTCGTCGTGCTCAGCAAATTGGACTTTGTCCATCGACTTTATGGAAAATTTTACGTAAAGATTTGGGTTTGGTGCCATACAAAATTCAATTGGTGCAAGAATTAAAGCCACACGACCATCGTTTGCGCCGTGAATTCAGTGATTGGTCGTTAAATCAATTGAACGAAGATCCATTTTTTTACCGTAAAATTCTCTTCAGTGATGAGGCGCATTTTTGGTTAAATGGATACGTCAACAAACAAAATTGTCGCATTTGGAGCAAAGATAATCCACACGCCGTTCTAGAATTACCAATGCATCCTGATAAATGTACTGTTTGGTGCGGTCTATGGGCTGGTGGGATCATCGGTCCATATTTCTTTAAAAATGAGGAAGGACGACGCGTTACCGTGAATGGAAATCGATACAGAACCATGTTAAATGAGTTTTTGTTGTCAAATCTTGAAGATATGGATATGAATGAAATGTGGTTTCAACAAGATGGTGCCACTTGCCATACAGCACGTGAAACAATCGACTTATTGAAAGAAACTTTCAACGACAACATTATTTCGAGAAATGGTCCGGTGAATTGGCCTCCGCGTTCGTGCGATTTGACGCCACTCGATTACTTTTTGTGGGGATACGTGAAGTCATTGGTTTATGTGGATAAACCTCAATCGATTGACGCTTTGGAAACCAATATTCAACGTGTCATTGCTGACATACGCCCTCAAATGCTTGAAAAAGTGCTGGAAAATTGGACCTCCAGAATGACATTTGTGAAAAATAGTCGTGGTAGCCATATGCCAGAAATTGTGTTTAAATGTTAAATGCCAAAAAATTATCTACCAAATAAAAAAAAATTTTGGTCATTTCATAATTTTATATGTGTTTTATTCAAAAAAAAAATCGGCAACCTCTTAAAAAAACACCCTATATATTGAAACCACCGTTGAAATTACATGATGAGTCGGCCGGTTTACAGGTTTTTAAGTTGCTGGAAGTGGTTTTTTGAAACTCAAATTCCTTGATGAAAAGTCCTTGTGGCCAATCATCACAAATCTATTAAATTGTTCATCTTCTTGGGTTCACCACACTAATTGTCTCAAAATTGTTTGATGTAGTTTCGGGTGATTTAAGGTTGCAGGTTGATTTAAGAGCCGCGGAAGTTAGCCTCAGTTGTTTATTTGCAGTTGGCACTGGTACTGGTAAACAGGCTACAGTTGTTGATATCGATGAAAGCGAGAATGCATCTATTGCAGATGGCGATGATAAGTTTCAATAGTATTGAATACTTTGACAACTATTTTTTGCCATTGCGGAAAATAATATTCTGATCAGGATGAGTAGGTGGCATATCTCGAGAAATGGATTTACTCTGTGAACGGGTCATAGGACGGTTAGTTATTGATGGCTCTTGTAATTCACCAGGTATATTCTCCAAAGCATCTTCTGCTGTTCTTTGCTTTTTAACCGAGTAAACTGAATCTTACATGCTGGGCAAGCATTTTGCACAGAACTAATCTGGAATGGAATATTTTTTTAACTGATATTTGACTTAACTGCTGCTCAGTTGTACCCAAGCACTTTATCACTTATAATGAGATGAGAGCACTTTACCACTTATAATCATAATAAGAATGAAATAGTCAACACACTTATCTCCGATTGACATAATTAAATGTTATCGTATTTGTTTAACACACAGCACTTTATCTTTTTATCTGTGATCTTAATAACAATAACCAGCCAATCAATAACAGTCTTCAATTCCAGCCAATCCCTTTATTGGAAGGAAATAATTCAAATAATATAATAATTCATTCACAATCGCGAAGCACACCCTACCAATAACCCAAATTACCCCGAATTTTGAACTTCTCCCTGAAACTTCTTCAGACGAACCTCATAAACAATAATATTAAAACAAATAATAACAGTAATTTTAAAAGCAGCAGGACTAAGTGCTAAAAGTTCGCGTCTAAACGATGTTCATTATTTAAGTTATTAGTTCCAGAGCACTTTTTTCGAGAAATGGTTTCTCAGATCAAGTGGCCCGTTGGTACCTTTATAAAGGAATTTATACCCATACAGGACGGGCATCGTAACCCAGCTCAATCATCGTCAAAAACCAAACTATCCAACACGCGTTTCTTGCCCCACAATGTTGTCGCTCTAGCAACCAATAAGTATTTCCCTCGGACTTCCAGGTCTACCATAATGATAGTTACACCACTTTTGCGGAAGGCCGTGGTGGAGGTGTGCTTATTGCTATTCGCTCGTGTTTCCGGAGTTGTGAATTTACTATTCCACAATATCTTGAAATTATTTGCGGAACTCTTACGGTTGGTCTGAAAATGATTTATATTCTAAACTCATTATTTATGTGTCCAAATTCATGTCATTTTCAACAGTTCAGGTAATTACTGAATAAGAATAGGAGACAGCTGCATTTAGTTTTCAGCACTGATACTAGTAACTCATTAGTTGAAACAACAAATATACGATTATGTCATATCTTCGAGTATCATCCACCATTATGTCTGACTATTGTTTATGAGGCCGCTGGTAATGTCGCAATTTTCGATAATTCGGTCAAATTTAACTTTAGAAAGACTGATTTTGATCTTCTTCATCAATTTTATTTTCGATAACTCTGATACTAACGTGTTTGTAAGTTTGTTTTACTCAACACTGTTCGAGTGTTTTTGCAATCTGCACCTTGTACAGTTAATATAATGTCTGCTTTAGCTCCGCCATGGTACGTTAATGAAATTCGTACTTTGCGTAACAGAAGAACTTCGCATGACGAATCTACGTGAAATTGCAAGACTCTGTTCAGTATGTGCGATTTATCCAGTTCTTCGTCGAATTTAAAGTAAAACCTGAGCAACTATGCAGAGCATATCTTTCTAAAGTTCAAACAGACGGCGTTAATCAGACGGATACATCTTAACATTGAATTATTTTAACAATTCTTCCAATGACTCTGGAATCTATTAGCAACTTTTTTTCATCTACTTTTGGTAATACTAAATTTTCACACAAAAGTACTTATTTTGACCAACTTGTTGATGTGACACCAAATAACACTTTTGAAATGATTAGTACTGTACTGGTGTTCTACCAACTATTGGATCAGGAAGTGTTGTGAGGCACTTTCTCCTCCCATGATCTCTCGAATAGGTCCTATATAGTTCCTGTACATAAAAATGGTCTGCCCACACTTCTCTAACGTGCCATACAAGTAAGCCATTACTGTGAATACACAATTCTTTCCAGAAAGAAAATTTGCTTTATCTGTGAGCTATATAGCCATTCGCCGAGCGCTCTAGCGTTCTCATTTGGGTCCCATCAATTTCATTGTCGATGCCCCTATATTCTTATCAATGTTTCCTTTTTGGATTGTTTCGCTGATGATAGTAAAATATCACGAGCTGTATCCTCGATTTCAGATTGCACGTGCTTCAAAAAAACCTGGTCAGATTTTTATTGTGGCCGCGCACAATAATAATGATCTGGAATTGAACGCAGTTTAGTGCCAGGAGTATCGTTTTCTAGAGAACATAATAACACCATTAACTTTTAACCATTAGGTTTTATTAAGCGTTGGTCAAAAGTGTTCCAGGCTCCACGCCTCTCCAAATTGTTATATAGTACCTATGTCAGACCCACCCACACTTGATTATGCATCCCAAGTGTGGTCTTCTTTTCGTGCTGTACATATTAACAGGATTGAATCGGTTCAAACTGTGCGTTTTGCATTATGTTATTTGCCTTGGTTTGACCCACGCAGACTTCCAAGGTACGAAACTCGACTTAACTTTTTGCAGATGCTACCACTCAATAAACGTCGATCAATTGTCGACATCGTATTCCTCAATCAGATTCTCTATGAAATCAGCGCAACAATATCGCAGCTGATTAATTTTCGTGTACATTTGCGTAACTTACTCTCAACTGAACTGTTTGTGTTGGAGGTGTGCTTATATTGTGTTTTACCGTACAGAGTATGGCAGATATAAATCCATCACATTTATGATTCAATACAAAATAGTGACTCCCCGCGTGGAGTCAGGAAGGGGTAAATGGTATCGTGGAATTTATCATTATTATTATTATAAAATTTAAAACACGTCTGATTTGAATGATTGTATTCCGGTCAATATTAAATACACTGAAACCCTCAAATCCGCATTATAATCCAAGCAACTCGATTTCCAGCGCGTTCACAAATGGGAGAATCTCGTAGTTTTTTGAAGCGACCAATTTTATTTCAAAGCGCATTTCTTACGCCATCATTTGATGATATCACTACTCGGCAGGATCTCCATGATTTGGCCAATATTTAATACACTGAAACCAAAAATCCGCATGCATATTCTAAACATACGTTAATATTATTAACCCTTACGTTACTACTGGTATTCATTTGTACCACTAGGTGGTTAAACTATTCCATTCTAGGCAAAGCTCATTAAAATTGCTTCGTCTATATACCAGCTCGTTCTATGTGATATACTTATATAACGGTAATTTGCATTTTTATTTACATTGTTTTTGTATAACGCAATGTTGTTGAGTGTTAAACGTTCTAATGACAACAACTACTCTTAATTTTATTAGGTTTTATAGCAAACAAGAAAATTTACCTAATAACTGGTGGCCCTCTAGCGTTTGAAATTTCAACTACAGGTTATTTTGAGTGTGGCAACACTTACGTCATTCGTGTTTTGACAGACAATTAGTTTAATGTTTGACATTTACGAAATGAGTCGTTTTACGTTTGAACAAAATTGGGAAATATTGAAAGCTTACTTTCAAAGTGGTGAGTGTTCTACCCAAACTGTAAGAAATTTACGTGCAAAATTCAGTAGATATGAAATGCCTACAAGGCAATTTGTGAATCAATTTATGAAGCGAGTTCGTGAAACTGGATTGTTATAGGATAAACCAACACGTGCACGTGCATTTACAGCGCGTACAGCCGAGAATATTGCAACTTTTGCTCAGAATATGTCCGAGCTGTGATGAGAATTTTGCATAAAGACCTCGGTATGAAGGTGTACAAAGTTCAATTAGTGCAGGAGCTGAAGTTGGGCTTAATTGGGCTGTGGAACGCTTCGAAGAAAAAGAGCATTTTTACCGAAAAATTATCTTTTCCGACGAAGCTCATTTTTACCTCGGAGGCCTCGTCAACAAGCAAAATTTTCGCATTTGGGGCTCAGAAAATCCACACGTAACTATGGAGAAGCCGATGCATCCACAACGAGTGACTGTTTGGTGTGAATTATGGACCATTTTGTTCTAAAATGAGGAAGAAGCCGTCCTTACAGTCAATGAGGAGCGTTACATAGCAATGATAAAGGAGTTTTTCTTACCCAGAATTCAAGAGAAGGACACACACGACATTTGGTTTCAACAAGACCACAAAACTTGCCACACAGCAAACGCAACAATCGGATATTTTTTACGCCCTACAAGCTCTGTTAAAGATAAGTGTTACGCTAACCATTCAGAGGTTATCCAAGACTTGAAAGATCAAATCGAAGTTGCCATTGATGAGATAGGAGCCCATACAATCGAAAATGATCTGAAAAATTAGGTTGACAGAATGGAGTACCTACTGTAAGTCCAGCGGTGGAAATCATTTGAATGAAATTGTGTTCCATACTTAATGTGAATGTATGCGCTCTTTCTAATAAAACAAACCGCTTTGAAAAATATTCATTCGTCTTTGAGAGCCAAATTAAATTGCAAACGTTAGATGGGCCATCCTTTCTTTACAAATTAGTATATTCAGCGAAAGTGGGTAGAATATTTCTAATTTTTTATGATTAGTTTTACAGTTTTTAGCTGATGGTTCGTTTACGTACCAGTAGTATTTATTAGTGGTACACATGTGTACCAACAGTTATACGAGCAAAACATTTTTTTTAGAATCATGCGGTCCATAAAATGGACTGAAGATGATCTACGGCAAATGTTAAAAGATTCGGAGAGTGAATCTTGTGGCAGCAGTGATAGTTACGAGCCACCGGATAATGAGGAACCCTCCCGCTCTGTTAGTGACCGCTTGATGCCTGTTGCAAGTGAAACTAGTTTCAACAATTTTTCGGCTAATAATGGCGATTTTGAACAAAATAGAACAGATCTTCAGGATGCGTTTCAGGCACCAGCAAACTTTGCAAAAGCCTCATCATTTGCAGCACAAATATTATCTTCAGCAGAAATATCATCTTTAGCTTGATCATCCTTAGATCCAGTGAACACGATTTGGTTGTGCTGATTTGCTGATTTTACACCAAAAGTGTGTTTTAGTCAAAACCGATCCTGTAAAATTGCTTCAAACATTAGGCGGTTTGATTCACCTGTCGAAATTTTCCATAACATATTTCAACGATCAATGTTATTTATATTGCTCAATGCACCAACGAGCGAATACATTTTTTCAAAAGATCACATCCAAAGTCTAGCCATTGACAAGACACCGATTCCGGAGAAATTGAAATGATAATTGGGTGTATGCTAGTGGTGTGTTACAGCCGATTGCCAAGCGTTAGCAATTATAGGTCCCAGCGGCCCTCAATGGGTATTGATTGCATTAGAAAGGCGATGGCCTTTGTTTTATATTTTTACCTTGGAAACTGAATTTTGCTCTTACTACATCGACGATTTAGTTATTTGTCTTTGAGTCAATGAGCAAATTCAAAGGGAGAAGGCCCGCGCTCAGGCTCGTAAAACGAGGTATTCAAATGTGGTTACGATGCGATACAGTTACGGGATACAAATATGATTTTAACATCTACACTGGCAGAGAGCAGCAAACGATGGAAGGTACTTTAGGCGACAGGGCAGTTAATTAATTAGTGAGTACCGTGAATCTGATACCACATTTTGTTTCGATCAATTTTTTCCATCTGTACACCTACTCGAAAGTATAAATTATGCTGCTATTGGTACTTGTATGGCAAATCGAAAAAATGTACCAAAATTATCAGGGAAGTTACAACGGGATGAAACGAAATATTCAAAGTTTCCTCATTCGGACTTATATGTGCAAAGTGGCAAAACACTAAAGAAGTATTGGTTCAGAAATGACAATTTTCTATCGCCAAATATGATATATCACTTGGTTATGATGTATTGTAAACGCGTAGCTGAGATGCTAATATGTATATGATGGTAAAATGTCAGCCAAAGTCAAGTGTTCGAGCCAGAAACGTTGAATGTCAAGCAAGATAAACATTTTTGAAGTTTCGATGCATTTACCAATCGAAATTGAATCAAGACGTGGTTGTTGTAACTGTGCCAGACAAAAAAGTCAAAAACGCACCTCAACAATTTGCCAAGAGTGCAATATACCTTTGTGCAAAAATTGTTTTACCTCATACCACTAATAAATTTCAGAAATCAAAATTAAAAAAATCTTATGGATTGAATTGAAAACATAGAAATTCGACTGGTTCATATATGTGCCACCACCTCCTTTCCTCCCAGCGGGTTTTCAGTCAAATTTGATTCCACAGAAAGGTTCAGGATGTTATTAATTCATAGCACGACAAGAAAAAGTTTAGCAAAATGCAACATTCGAAAGCCGTAACGAAAGGGTTAAATTAAATTTTGATAATTGTTTTTAATTAAAGTAAAGTAAATAGTTTGTTTTTGTTAACAATTTTACATCCGGAAAATTTGTTTGCTGAAACCAATTTTGTGTATGCACGATTGTTGTTGTTGCACTTTTTATTTTGAACTAATTATTGCTACGGAAAAGAAACAAACCGCTACAATAACCGAAAACCATCTTTATGTTTATTTAATACACAATCCACTTCGGTATACTCGTATAACCAGGAACTGGTAAAAGAGAAATCCGGAAACTCCCACTTTATCGAATTTCACAGATAACACCATAATTAATTAAGTCACAAATTACCGACTAATCTCATAATTAATTAAGATCAATAATAAAATTATGACATCTAAACGGCGCTACAAATATCCAAACACCAAACATTTATATTTTTGTGTTTTTGGTAAAATACGAGTATAACCAATCTCGTTATAGAGTTGTCATTATTGTTGTCTGTAAACATTAATCCCAAGTTATTTATAACATTTTGACAAATTTATGTAAAATCAATAATCAATTTTATTTATAATAATTGTTTCCTATTAAGAATTTTATTTACGGCAATTCGCCACCTACAGATATGATGCCACCAATAATTAAAGAATTTACGAGCAGTAGCGGATTTGTGGAGATTTCAATTTATTACAATTTTCTTTAATTTTCGGTCGCCATAAATTCTTGGATTATCATATAAGATCCGTTAAGAAGGTGGATATTTATTGGAATTTAATTACTTTATTTAATATACGATGTGATACTCCCTTCCCGTATATATAAAGCGACTAAACAGTTTATTTCACAGACACATCTACTACATTAAAAGTAGTTACTCCTATATATGTGATCATCTATAAAATTCGAAATAAATTTTTTAACGCGTTATGTACGCAGTGAAGCAAAAATCACATTACACGGTCATAAATTAGAAAATTAAGAGAAAAGAATGTGTCTAGTGTTAGATACTCGTCGTATACCGGGTGTTTCTTTTAAACGGAGACGATCAAATATCTCAAAAAATAGCCACTCTGCGGAAAAAATGTCCATAATCAAACTTTAATCATACCGCGGGGGAAATACATTAGTGCAAAAAATAGCCCCCCACCCCCTGCTTTGTAGGTGGTGCGGGGGTAACTTTTAAACTAAGATAGGAACCCATATTTTTTATTGCAGATACGGATTCTACGACTAAAAGTACGTATGATTTGAATGAAATATTTTGTTCGGTTCATGATAGATGGCGTTGTAATCGACGAAATTCAATTTATTCAATTTCTCCTTCTTAGAACACACGCATTCGATTCTGCAATACGTTTGAAATAAAAAACATCACGTTTTCATTGGAAATACTCGAAATTCGTCATCAAAACAATTTATTCAGTTTTGTAAATCACATTTAACGTTTGTGTTATTTCTTATCTTCATGTTTTTCGTAATTGCAAAATAAACGATAAAATACTTTAGAATGGAGCGTTTAACTGTGCCAGAGAAAATTGAAATGGTTCTGGTTTATGGAGAAGCTGGCAGAAATCTTGAAAATGCTGTTGCTATTTACGCTCAACGTTTTCCGGATAGGATTCGTTCACGTGCTTCATTTAACCGTACTATCAAACAATTTATTACTGATGGAAATGTTCAACCGAAAAAGAGGACCCGTATAGCAACAGTCACTGGAGAAAATAATTAAATTGCTGTATTGGCAGCAGTGGCTTATAATCCTCATGTTAGTACACGAGAAACAGTTCGCGATTCCGGATTGTCCCTCACCAGTGTTTGGAGAATCTTAAAACGGCACAAGTATCATCCATATCATGTGTCTTTACACCAAGATCTTCATGGCGCTGATTTCCAAAATCGGGTAACTTTTTGTCAATGGGCACGTGAACAAATACAACAAAACCCCAATTTTTTTCGTGGCGTAATGTTCTCTGACGAATCGTCTTTTACAAACCATGGAACGGTTAATCGACACAACATGCATTATTGGAGTGTTACAAATCCACACTGGCTTTGTCAAGTTGAACATCAGCGTCCTTGGACTGTCAACGTGTGGTGTGGAATAATTGGCATCAAACTCATAGGCCCTCACATTATTGAAGGTAACTTGAATGGTCAAATGTAACGAAACATTTTGGAAAATGAACTGCCAATAGTACTTGAAAATTTGAGCTTAGAAGTGAGACGGAACATGTAGTTTCAACATGATGGTTGTCCTGCACACTATTCGGTGGTGGCACGTGAAATACTTGATCGTGATATCAATGGTCGCTGGATTGGTAGAGCTGGTCCGGTAAATTGGCCTGCCAGATCACCAGATCTTACTTCGCCAGATTTCTTTTTGTGGGCCTATCTCAAAGACAAAGTTTACAAACAAGAACCAACAACACGTGAGAACATGATTGAGCGAATCTGAAATGCGTGTGCTGAAATTCAACCAGACACACTTCTCAGTTGTGTACAATCATGTGAAATGCGTATTAATAAGTGCATTGAAGTCGCAGGCCATCATTTTGAACACTTATTTTAAGCTAAAATTATTTTATTCACCTGCCATTTACATTAATAAATTGTTTTGATGACGAGTATTTCCAATGAAAACGTGATGTTTTTTATTTCAAACGTATTGCAGAATCGAATGCGTGTGTTCTAAGAAGGAGAAATTGAAAAAATTGAATTTCGTCGATTACAACGCCATCTATCACGAACCGAACAAAATATTTCATTCAAATCATACGTACTTTTAGTCGTAGAATCCGTATCTGCAATAACAAATATGGGTTCCTATCTTAGTTTAAAAGTTACCCTCGCCCCACCTACAAAGCAGGGAGTGGGGGACTATTTTTTTGCACTAATTTGATTATGGACATTTTTTCCGTAGAGTGGCTATTTTTCGAGATATTTGATCGTCTCAGTTTAAAAGAAGCACCCGGTATATAGAAAAGATTGCACAAACGTCGCTAAGTAACTAATTTAATTACGATTTTTTCTCAGCATTTTAAAATTTTTGTTTTTCGGTTACACGGCCCATTAAAATTTATTCCCATTCCCATACGCACCGAAAAGAATAAAATCAAAAAAAATTTATTGTCATACTAGTTTGGTGTACATGTGTGGTCTATCAATAATATATTGATGTCAAAAGGTAATGCAACGAATTTTACTTAAGTGTAATAAAAGTTCACCACCTTTTTTAGGTACCGCGCGGTGTGTGTAATTCAATTAGTAATGCATATTACCACGCAAACAATATACGTATTTAAGATGATTTTGTTGAAACCTCTTTAATAATACATAATTTGTTACCCTAAAAGATAAATTTGTGTCGGATGGAAATTAACACAAAAAGAGAGACGTAAATTGAAAATTTATGTCATTGATTTTTTCATGCAGCTGTTTTCAGTTGATCTTTTCCGATCGTTTCCAAGATATTTTCTTCTTCACCTCTCTCTCTCTCTCTCTCTCTCTCTCTCGTCTTTTACGATTTAAAATCGTTCATATATGTGCGGTTGGGTTTTATGATCGGTTTATATGTGCGTTAATATGCAATTTCAGTCAACCGTTAATAATGTTTAGTTCATTAATTTTACTTTGACAGCACACATTGAAAATTATTTTGTATCGTAGGTATCGTAAATAGATAAATTTTGTGTTGGCACTTTTAAACTGTCGATCAAAATGTCGATGACAGTGTGTGTTGACAAATTTGAGAAAGGTAATAAATTGTATTTGTTTTTAATCTAGTTTAATGTCAACATTAATTATGTATAATTCAACCTTTCAACTTTGTGTGTGGTTTAATAAGTGGGGGATTCAATATTGAATGTGACTTAAGGCGAAATCTATCTTATTAACACATTAAACGATTTTCATCCTACTATAGGAATTTGTATTCTTCAAGTGCACCCCAGGGGGCCATACCTGTTCGCTATATATATGTATACAATGCACGAGTGAGTATATCTATATATAAGATTAAAGCAAACAAATCATAATTCTGAAAGAAAATTTACTTTCGACGAAATGAAAACAATTTGTTGTGTGCGCGCGTTGTATATACGAGATCTTAATTCAAAACAACAAAACGACGGAAGGTGTGAAGAACTACTAGTTATAATGTCGAAATATAGAAAATGTTAAAAAATGGAAATGTTTAAAAATTCATTAATTTTGTTTGAAAGATAATTTTTCGAGTGGTTGACGATTGAAAAGTGAGATATTGCGGAATTAGGATAAATAAAAAATCGTGGCCCAGTAAACGATAATGCATATTGGTTTCTATGTCTATGATATTTAAACTTCTATACTGTGGCGATATTATGAAATCCGGATACAATTGTATTGAACAACAATTCCAATATCGTGCAATTCCGAAGGGAAATGTAGGGTACTGTAAAAATTGAATTACGAAAGTCTTTTAACCGATTAGTCGTTACTGTCAAAATTTAAATCAGCATTGGCTTGCTCTAACCCAGATCTAGAACATGAAATGCAACGATATAAAAGGAATATTAAATGTGATCGATTTGACTGGGCAGCGACTTCCCGTTGTTTTCAGTCACTTCCGTCTCTTGAATCTAACCTAGAAGGGCTCCTATTTTGTTTTTGGCGTTGTAATCTCCAACACCAAATATTATAATTACTTTATTAAACCAATTGAGAGAACCATAAGACGCGATAATTTAAATTGTTTAAATTAATGCTATTTTAATTAAATATTTACAATTTGTGATTTAAACACCATTGCAAAAAGCCGACAATTTATGGTCGATTTTTCGACAATTTATTGTCGTCGATGTTTTTTCATTTCTTAAATTGGCTTATAGGGTCTTAACTTAAAACTTTCAAATTTTGGCGTACTGAGTGATCAAATTCAATTCATATACTTATGCTTATATGCCGTATAACTATCAGCTGTTTTCGCATCTCTTGCCAGATCGGATACTGACCTATACTTTAACAGTTGTTGGAATTAAAGATTAATCTTGGACAAAATCGAGTTTGCTTACCACCAGTGAGATAACTTTTTGGCTTATCATGTTTCTAGCAGTTATCATCAATTAATATTCAGGCTATACTATTCATGTCAGCACAAGCTATTTTGTTATCGCGTTGGTGGTTAAATCAACGTACTCTGCGGTCTGACTTCATAACAAATGATAGTGATAAAAATACTCGATTTAGGCTAGTAATGGGAGCGGTAAATGTGCGCCCCTTGCTCAGAGCTATTGCGCTAAGGCGGCAATCCCAAATACGATAAAGAAACGATTCCGACTGATTAACTTGTTGGATATGTACCTCTTGTTCTAGCAGGTTACTGTCTGGCGTGAAAATGCTGGTTTGGAAATGGTGAGATGTTATAGATGCGAGGCGTCTCGGTATTGATCAACAGCACTGATAATTTCATTCTTGTAGTAAAGGTATTGTTAGAGCGATTATTGCATTACACTGTATTATAATGGTTTTGTCCGTCAATACAGTTGCTATAAGTTGTGCAATTCCTAGAATACGTACCCGGGAATAATACTTGATTTTGATACGTAGTTCCGAATGTTAACTTGCGTTAGTTGCACATAGGTTGATATAGAGGGTTGTATTGTATGGTTCCTAGCTTCGGTGAATACTTTCAGCGGGCCTCTTTCGGTATACTCGACATTCTTCATGGAATTGTAGGGTGAGCAGTATTACCACTAACGAAGTATCCTGATAACTCCGGTACTCGTTCAACTAACTAAATTGGTCAGATTCCAATTGTTGGTGTGCCACAAGAAACTCGCATTTGATATGCGATAACTTCAGCTCTTTATCCACGTTATGAGTTTCTTGCCAATAACAGGCCAAATTATATTGATTCATCAGGGTCCATTTGGTTGCTAATAACTAGACATTCCTCTATGACCTGTACCAATGACTTCTAATATGTTGTTTTATGAGTTTTATTTTGTCCTGCATGTGTACTCATTATTTGCCTCACAACTTCATAGCCCGATCTAATACGATCTTGTAGTTTATCTTGGAATAAAAGCACGTCATCTTTTTTAAAATTCTTTATTTTTTATCGCCATTTGAGGTGGTAGATGATGCTCTAGGAGGAGTGTGTGCTAGGCACGCCTTCTACGTGGAGCGGTGTTTTCGACCAGTGTCGACGTGGAGTCGGTAGTACCAAAATTATTTGAGGCACTAATCGGCCTAGTAACAGGACTGCGCACAGTGCCAATACAAGAATATCCAGTTTAGATTTTCTCGGAACCACGTTTGTCTTAGTTGTCTGTGGTGGTGGTCAGTGTCTTAGGTGTCTGGATAGATTTGGTGTCTGTTTCGGCAAAATCTCTAGTACCAGGTCACCTCAACTTATTTCTAATCCCCATAATGATACCAGCTATAATAAGGGTTTAAGACCGTTGACATATCCACTGCATTTAGTGATTTTGTTGCTATTAGATTGAAAATGTACGTCAAAAATAAAGTGGTTTATAGCGGAATTATAGCGAATTTTTATCGTTTTAATTGCCAGGCCATCAGTGAATAAAAATTCCTCTCGGGAATTTCCCCCTCTGAGATGTTTGTTAATAGAGTTTGATAGTCGCTGAACCTCTGACATAATTTTATTTCTCGCTTATGAAATAATCCAATGAATTGAGATTGTAATTGTTGAGCTTGCCAGTTGAGATGTCGTATACATAAAAGTCCCGTTTAAGATTGTAGCTTAGCGCATTTGTCTCCAGTTAGTTGATACAATGACCAAAAGGTGAGATAAGGCGCTGTTCCATAAGTTATCGTGGTTAGGTGGTATTCTTGCAGGAGTTGATGTTTATTTTTCCTCCATATGGGCGGTTTGGTAACTCTGATGTTTTTCTGTCCTATACAATACATTGCGCAATGGAGAACCAACTTGCACCACGTCTTTAAGGTTGACACCGGTAGATGTCGCCATTGATGCAACGATTACTACCCGAATTTTTTTAGTGTCTGTTTTCTTCAGTTCCTCATGGTGAGGTAAATAGTAGTTCACTTTATTTGGTGTGACAGGCCTCACGTGTATTGTAAGTTGATGCAAGTGGTCAAGAATTTTATAAATCTTTGAAAAATCTTCTGTATTTTGTTCCAAGTGCAAAAGGCGTTAGAGTATCCGATGTCTAGAAAGTCCCAACAAGTTGAATTTATTAGTGTTCTTAACGTCGATTAGATTTCGGACGCCTTCTCCACGATATTTTTTGCTGAGTTGTGCTTGAGTTATGCTGCATGGGTTTAGCGCTTCAAGGTTATGGATATCTTCCTAAGCCTTTCGGGAACCTCGTTTTTCTTCGTACTTGTTGATCGATTTAACAATATTCCGCATAACTTGCTTCGATGTTATTTTTCAATTTATCGATTTATCGAAAAATGGCTTGATTTTTTGCCTGCCATCGTCTCGGGTAATGTTGGTTATTTGAAGTAGCAACTCTTCATTGGTGAAGTGTTGCTTTTTTAGTGGTACCTTTATGATTGTTTAACCGCTGGCTGGATGCTGTCGACTCAATGGCCCGTGTGATGGTTTTCGTACGGATGTGTGGTAGATGTTCTTTGTTGATGTGCTTTTCCGAGACTATATGGCAAGGCTCGAAGTACCAAAACTGACAAGCAGGTATACTAATTAATTTACCGTTTTGGTCAAGAGTTATTTTAGACTAAGTAACGAACCACCACACCATTGGTGTGGGGACTCTATATCTTATAATGAGCGGAATATAATAACTTCTTTGTGTGCAAATTGAATCAAATTTTATTTTACCCGAAACATGCATGAATAAACTAAATCTTCTGCTTAGATCTAGTATTAACAACTTCTTTATGTACTCGTTTTATGTTTTCATGATACAAATAAGTTTTGAGTTTTTTTTATAACTTCGAAGCTTTATTCAGAGATTCCTCGTGGACTTTTTTTTTCGTGTTTTGAGGCGATCCAAGAAACAACGCAATTAATGGGTTTTTCGTAAGCAGTGAAGTGCTACTCGGCCAGGCCATGAATCATCGACCGGACCAAGTGGTGATCGGAAAGAGCAATGTCTGGAGAATACAGCGATGGGGTAGGTCATTCCATTGAAGCGCCTTTTAAAGTTTCCTTGGCAGCTCTTGCAACATGTCGGCCGAGAGTTGTCGTGCTGAGAGATCACTTTATCATATCTTTTGACATATTGTGGCCGTTTGAGCTTCAATGTTCGGCTTAGTTGCAACAATTGTTGTTGATAACGTTTCCCAGTGATGGTTTCGTTAGGCTGGAGTAGCTCATAGTAGATAACTCCGAACTGATCCCACTAGATGAACAGCATTAGCTTCTTGTCATGAATATTCGGTTTGACGATTGAAGTTGATGCATTTCCGGGCTTACTCCACGATTTTCTGCGCTTTGGGTTGTCGTATTGGATTTACTTTTCGTTCCCCGTCACGGTTCGATGCAAAATAAAACCCTTCTGATTTTGTCTTTGGAGCAGTTGTTTGCACCTGAAAAACGGCGTTCGACGTCTCTTGGCTTGAGATCATACGGAACCCAATTTCCTTGTTTTTGCACCATACACATGATCTTGAGACGGTTTTGAATCGCTTGTTGAGTTACTGCCCAAGTTTCAGCAAGCTTCTCTTGAGTTTGGCATGAATCTTGATTCATTAACCCCTCCAACTCACCGTTTTCAAACTTTACTGGTCTCCCTTTGTGCTCCTGGTCACTGGTGTCAAAGTCGTCAGTTTTAAAACAGTGGAACCAGTACTCACATGTTTTTATTGATGGAGCATGTTCCCCATATGCTTCAAACATCATCCATCGATGTCCATCAGCTGCAATTTTCTTCAAATTAAAACAAAAGCCAGCGCTTCCCGCAAATTGTGTTTTGTTGGTATGACTTTAACCACGTCAGATTTTACGCTCTGAGTAGGTTATTTACAGTTCAGCGAAATAACACAGTACATACTGATTTTTAGAGGTAAATGATAACACTTTAACATGAATATAGTTACAAGATGGCCCGATGCGATTTAATACTAGTTACGCCATCTTTTGTAAATCTCTCAAAACTTATTTGCACCCTCAATGATTGGAGGTGAAATATGTAATTTAATTTCGTGATTACATCATTTTTATGAGATTGTACATAAATCTTATAATGAAGGTTGAATTTTTATTTTATTTTTGTTTTTATATTACAACTGATTTACAAATCATTTAGTAACTTATCTTTCTTAAATATAGATTCAGATTTGACGGGCAGTAACCCAATGTTTACTCCCGTTTGAATTTACATAATTTATTATATTTCTCTGTTCTAATTAAATACAACTGCCCAGTTCTAAAGGTTTGTACCTTTCAAGTCTTCTTACTGCATTGGTAGAGTCCAACAAACTTCTTATGTGTGCATTTTGGTGTCGAGATATCCGCTGAATGTGTTTCTTTGCATGTTTTTTTATTTCTTCACTGACATATCATTTCTAATGTACCATGGTGCGTTAACAATGCCAAGCAGCACTTTGTTTTGAAAACATTGTATCATTTGTGTATTTGTCTTCTTGGTACAACCCCAAAGTTGAATACCATAGGTCCATACTGGTTTTAGTATTTCCCGATATAATAGTAATTTCTACCTATTAGTCAATACATTTTCTAATATTTGATGTTCAATTCTTCTTTTTAACGTGCTTTTTCCATCTAAGCTTGCAATCGAAAGTTATGCCAAGGTAGTTGGCTGTATTTGCATGTGGAACCTGCCTTGAATTAAGTTCCACTGGAATCCAGTTAACTTTCTGGTCTGTTAAGTTTACGTGAACCTAATTCGCCATTTCTTTGTCCAGCTACTCACTGGGTTGATTGTTTGTTGAAGTTTTGTCGTTGCTTCTGATATACTCTTCCCAGTTGCCAGAATAGTATCGTCTGCAAATGTTGCTATGGTAGCAAATTTCTCTGGTGTACAGGATATACAATATAGGACCCAGTATACGCTACCTTGTGGTATGCCTGCTGCTATTCTCTTTAGTTCAGAGTACTCTCCGTTATAATTAACGCGATCTGCAATGTAAGATTTAATAATTTGATAGAATTGCTTAGGTAGATATCGATACAGTTTAATTAAAGTCCTTGGTGTCAAACTTTGTCGAAAGCTTGTGCTACATTTAAGAATATGCTGGAGCATATTTTCTGTTTCTCAAGTGCGTCTTCTATTATGTCCGTTGTTCTGTGAACTTGTTCTTTCGTATCACTCTACTTCCCTAAATCCAAATTGGTGTGCTGGAATTAAACTTCGTTCTTCTGTTATTGGCTTGAGTCTCTTGAGCACTAATTTTTCAAATAATTTTGAAATGACAGGAAGCAGTGAAATCGGAATATTTTAGTCTGAAGGCAGCATTGATTATTTGAACCAATTTTCGTAATCCCTTCTCGGGAATGGCTTTTACAATTTGGCCAGTTATTAAATCAAAACTTGGAGCTTTTTCATATTTAAATCGTACTTGATCTCATCTTTCAATTCCTGTAATGTTACAGACCGTATATTATGGTCATCAATTATGCTAATTGTTGTTATGTTTTCATCTGCAGTTTGCCTAGGTTGAAAGGTTTCTTCCTAGTGAGCCGCAAATAAAGTAGCTTTTTGCTTGTCATTTTTGGTCCAAGTTCCTTCGTCATTTTTAATAGGAGGCACATTCATTTTGGTCCTTTTCAATCTCTTGGTTGCTTCCCAAAGATAGTAATTAGTGTCTTTATGTTGTCAGAACACTTAAGTACTTGTTAATAGTTTCGTTCTTAATTTCGTTTATAAGTTGTTTCAGTTTATTGCACAGATAATTGAGGGTTATTTTGTTTTCCGGGCGCGGTTTGAATAGTAGGAGAACTTTCCCATGCTGCTTGCTGAATAGTACTGTTAAGTACCTCCAGTTTATCTTCCAATTGTGCCGATGTTTTAATTGGCACTTCTCTTCAATTAGTTCTTGGAATAGGTCACAAACAGTTTTATTATTTGTTAGCTTAGGCAGGTTATCCTTATTAATTAATGACAACAGGTGAATGTTGAGAATTTATCCCCTCGTTATTTTCGAGACTCATGTAGTCCTCTAAAATGCGTTCCATGCATCCAATATGTGGATGAGTTAGTTTACTGATAATGTAGATCTTAAAGGTATGTTTGTATTTAACTTCGCGAGAAATTCAGGTACCTATCGCTGATAATTATCTGTAACATTTTGCGGCTGGTAGTACTTCTTTATATATTAAGTTCGGAATAAAAGTTTATCATATTTTGTATTGGCAATGGTAATAAAAATCTATGGTGAGCTCCCAAGTACAACCAGTAATGGCAAAATCTACCAACTTTTATAAGCAACTGATGAAAACATTACTAACTGGCAGAGTACAACCATCGATAACAGTTGCTAAAACAAGAATCGACTGTGCCGTTGATTATCCAATTGAGATAATCAAAGAAAACGGAATTCGTATGTATGGTAACTAAGGCGAGACAATTTGTTTCTAGGCGAGGATTGTCTACCGGTAGTTTATGTTTTCAATTAGTTTTCAGAATTACAACGCGTTATTCAATTATTGCGAAACGCAACATTTTTGATAATCGAGATGTATCGTTTACACCAGTGTTTCCCACCGGGGGCCATTCGGCCCCCCTAGGAAGGCATACCATATATCTGAGGAGCCATATGCTAAATTCATGAATTAGGGGCCTTGGGTTTAAACAGGCCATGAAAATTATGTCATGAAAATTTTATTTATCGCTAATATAAATATGAAATTAAGATACAAAAAATAAGGTTGGGAAACACTGGTTTACACTACGATACGATCGGTTATGGTTTCCCTCATTTCATTGATGCAAATCGCAAAATTTGAAGAAATTCCGCTGAGGTGCTTTCGTCGAACGTAGTCCCAACAGTCAAACAATGTACATTTTTGGAAAAGTAATTTACACAATTGATATCGTTTGGATTTTTTTTTTAAAGTTTTGCATCAGGTTTTTTGAAATTCCAGTTTCAACAAGATGGCTGGGATTTATTTAAACTTTGGGTCTATATTTTAAGCAAGCAGGCTTATCCCGGGGATTATATTATGTACCATATATATACACTGAGTGAAGGTTGTTCATTGACCAATGATTCGGTGTGCATAGAGTAATAAATTGGTTTGTATTTTGCACGCTCGTATTTTGCGAGAGTGGTGCATCTTTGACTTCCATATTTCCAGAACGAAAGCACTTGAACCATTTCTTAGCTGCTGATTTTGATAAAGCACCTTCGCCACCGAATTTTTTCATTATTTATCTCCATGTTTAAAATGTTGCAACTTTTTATTCACTTCACTGATTTTAATGTTTTGTATGTCAAAGTACAAGTTAAAATGCCACCTTTCAAACACACAACAACAATCGCCCGCCTACCTATTATTTTAAATGTTGTTTGAAATTTAAATATGTAAGTATTTTAACAGTACGAAACTATTTTTTATTATTTTGTGTTGTCCTGAGTTTATTTAGAGGTTGGTGGGTATTAGTTTTTAGAAAATCATGTGTGTCGTTGAAATTATGGAAACATTGCGTTGACAATTAGTATTGGCTTTGTTTACAAATTTATATTCTGACAATTTATTTAAGGAATTAGCAAGTAAACGATTTTAATAAATCAGTAGCGGATGGTAAATGCAGAAGCATAATGGAGTCCCAGTAGCACAATGCATTGTGCATTATTGGGCACTATCTGATTTTTCAATCGGAACAAATATT
Source organism: Nephrotoma guestfalica (assembly GCA_963691935.1). Classification (NCBI taxonomy): domain Eukaryota; kingdom Metazoa; phylum Arthropoda; class Insecta; order Diptera; family Tipulidae; genus Nephrotoma; species Nephrotoma guestfalica. Next base: position 136,313,576 of record OY829915.1, on the reverse strand, counting down.
AAGCTAGCCGGAGCCATTTAAAGAAGACCGGAACCAGAATCTTCAACCCAGACCATTTCAGCCGGAACAATAACAAGGTTAAGCCGAAACCACTACATTATAAGTCGGAACCATATGAAACCAGCCGGAGTTATGTCCAGCCGGAATCAAACCAACTATGGCACAAGTAACACAATTCATTGTATATCATTGTGCATTGTGCAGGCGTTTTTTCAGTCGGAACCATTAAGCGTTTGCAAAAGAACTGCAGAGTAATTGGGATTGTTGTGGAACATAAAAGTTTCCATCCGGAACCATTGGAATACCACCGGCAACCATAAATCAGAACAATATAAATGCGGATGAGATTTCTAAACCAAATTTGTCCGGAAACATTTGACGCAGGTTAACATATTGTTGCCTTGAATGCCACTTGTCAGAAGATCTTTTTGAAAAATGAATACCATTCATCCGATTTCGTTGAAACTTTGGGTAGTTGTTGTGTGCACGCCCGCGAAGGTTGCTGAGTCAGACATGGCTGGAGTAAAATTTTTCCAAGGGGAACAGTTTAGGAAAGGGGTTATATGAAATTAGTGACATGTTCGAATTTGAGAGGTCCCTCCCCTGGATCAAGGAGACCTTCTTTAAAGTTTTCACACCATTCATACATTTTTTTATATCAAAATGAGCAGGTTTTCGTAATATTTTTGAAGGGGTCGGCCCCTAGGTCTTTGTGCTTCCAGCCACTCAACCGATCGTCTAAATTTTTTAACATGTATTAGTTGCATGTCCAGAACCAATCTTACGATATTTTTGAAGAGCTTCGACCCCGGGTCTAGATGAAATTAGTGAATGCTCGAATCCAAGGGGTCCGTCCCCTGGAGCAAGGGATCCTCCTAAGTTTCCACACAATTCATCCAATCTGATTTAAACCTTGCGAAGCGATTTTGTATCAAAATGAGTAGGTATCGTAATATTTTTAAAGAGGTTGGCCCCTGGTTCTAGGTGGTTCCATATAATTTTTTGCCAAAAATTGGAATTAGAAATAGAATCACCCCAAAACGAATTGCGTTATCAATCAATTGAATTAGTCGATCACAAGAAAATTCAGAGTTGTTTTAAAGTTAGCAGCATTCAATTTCTAATTTATCCCGCGCACAATAAATCTAATTGGAATAAGCCATTTTGATAAAAAAATTGTTACATGCTTGATTTAAAGGGTTGAATCTAAAGTTGAAAAATATAATTTTATATTTTGGTTGTTCACACTTAACAACATTTAAATGCATACTCTTCTATAATATTAGGAATGCATTACGGAAATTATTTGACTTTACAAAATGACAATATTTTGACAAATCCAACGTTTGGAATCGTTTGGTCATCTGCCATTGGGGGTTGCCTCTTAGTTTACTTTATTTTTTTCTTACAACAATTCGTTTATAGCTCATCGCATGATTTAGTTCGTGTGGCTCTGAAAACGGGTCACTATTTGTTTTGTTCGGTAAACCCTACATAACGTTTCTTACGAAATTTTGTTCAGAACTCACCAATTCCGCACGATTAGGAATGTTAAGCACTGGGAAGTGTTATCTTGGCAATTTCTGCAAAACAAACCAGCGAGAATGATGCCTATCAAATAATTAACAAAAAAAAAAAAACAAATTTTCTCATATACGTATACGCTATAAATATGTATTGGTTAATTATTTCCCTAAATAATTTTCCCTCTTATGTAAAAACATAAAATATAGAATACAATTAGGCGAATTAAAATAAAATGTGCAGTACAATCGAAACAGTGTTACCAAAGATTAGAGAACAATTAGGCGAATATGAATAAAATCGTGTAACACAATCGAAACATTCATTTGAAAGTGAGGCTTTAATGTGCTAAATATGCCCAATTTAAAAATAAAAATTTATTTAAAACAATTGTAAGATACAGCATAAGTGTAATGCATAAAATTGATAACTAATCGGTTCCATATTTTAAAGGGTAAAAATGCTAAATGGTCGGTCCATATGAATAACAAGCAATATCTTCAACAGGTGTTGCACGAAACTTCAATGGACAATTTTGTTCTACAGAAGTCAAAAGTTTCTACAGTCTTTTTCATTGAAGTTTCGTGCAAAACCTGTTGCAGATATTGCTTGTTATTCATATGACCGAACCCAGGGACCAACCATTTGGCATTTTTGTATTAAAGTACATACCAAGCCCATCATAAAAAACCTATTTATATGTGGGACTTTTGACTTCTGTAGAACAAAATTTTTCATTGAAGTTTCGTGCAACACCTGTTGCAGATATTGCATGTTATTCATATGACCGAACCCAGGGACCAACTATTTGGCATTTTTGTATTAAAGTACATACTTGACCTTGGGACTTTTGAACTCTGTACAGAACAAAATTTTTCATTGAAGTTTCGTGCAACACCTGTGGCAGATATTGCTTGTTATTCATATGACCGAACCCAGGGACCAACCATTTGGCATTTTTGTATTAAAGTACAGACCAAGGCCATCATAAAAAACCATGTCTATATGTGGGACTTTTGAACTCTGTAGAACAAAATTTTTCATCGAAGTTTCGTGCAACACCTGTGGCAGATATTGCTTGTTATTCATATGACCGAACCCAGGGACCAACCATTTGGCATTTTTGTATTAAAGTACATACCAAGGCCATCATAAAAAACCATGTCTATATACGAGTATATGGGACTATTTACTTAATTAATTTTAATTATTAATTTATTTTAATCAAGCAACAATTGTTGCCAGTATTCCGCCCAAATGTTTACTATTTGTATTTTCGAACAAATTCGTATAGTTTTTGTTATTTGGTAGGAATTTGACTTCGGTCAAGAATGAAATTTTCGAAGCTGCATAGTACTCGTACGAAACGGAAAAATGATCCTCGTTACTTTTGCATAATTCAAAAAGTAATTTGACGATTAAAGATCCCAGTTGCTTACATTTAGTTTCAAATATTTCTATAACAGTTTTAGTTTCTCTAAATACGTTGATACACTATTGCACACAAACTTTCCCCTTCAACCAACCGTGGTGCTAGGTGAGCGCCTCCAGGGACATTAAATTAAAGTTAATAATTAATTCTAATTACAAGTTACAACAGAAAACAGACGCAACATCATTAATTCCATAAATATTAAAAATTCAACTTTAAGACCTTTTAACTTGTTCTACATAAAATTAATACAAATAAAAAGCACTTGCGGTTAATTAGTAAAAATGTTTTCGAAAAGAGAACCAAACAAATGAATAAATGGAAAATATTATATGTAAGCTCTCGAACATAAAAACTTAATTTTCGAAAAAATTTTCTTTAAACAGAACACACACACACAGATATACAGTGCCAGCCAGCCATACTCACACTCAAATTGTGGTTTTGATTGATTTATGATAGTACGATAAGACTGAAAAAAGTTATTTTTTGTTGTGTTAGGAAATGGAATTTTATGAATGAAGAAGGCGGTTTTAAAACACCCACCCAGCCTACATGTATGGATTCCATAACATATTTACACTTATTGTACGAGTTTATTATGGTATAAATATTTTGTTACACTTCTTAAGTAGTGTAATAAAAAGGTATATCTATATATAAGAAACAGTGTTAAAATATGTGATTCGATCAAAATCGATTTTCATTTTATTCTCATTTGTGTTTGATGTTTGATCGATATCTATCAAAATATTAGATTCGAAAATTAATGGGTTGCGGCGTAGGTGGATTGTTTTTGCTGAAAAGAATTCCATCAATGTTTATTGACCCGAATCATGCATAAATATATAAATTTACGTACATAAATCATGTAATGAGGAACTTAATTTACCAACCGCAACCAGCAACCGCCACCGTATAAGAAAAGTCAAAGTTGATTAAATCTCATCAAGGTATAAAATTATATGTTTGCCGTTCTGTCTTGTTTGCTTAATCTTGAACATAATTTTTGCCTTTCCTTTTAGGTTTTAAAACTAAAACAAATTTACATAATTATTGAATCACTTGAATTTGGCCTAAAGGAATTTTTATTTGAATCATAAGGAAAATAAATGCGAAACGTATACAAACCATGAAAATTGATAACGGATGTATTACGTTTCATTTCTTATTTTGTTTGTTGGTTGAGGAAGACAATTTGGCTGAGGCTAATCGATATAATCAGTTATCTTTTAATTGAATCTCAACTTGAAATTTATTGGCATGTATTTTCTTCGTTTTAATGACTGCTACGTAAAAAAGTTGTCTATAAAACATTCGGAATTATATCATAAGACTACTCCGCCCAAAATTAAAAGATGCGTGCGGTGTCGCATGATTGAATGTGAAAACATCAAATTCTAAAATACAAAGTCGTCATACAATCAAAAGAGATCAAACGAAAATTTCCGTCATTTAAAAAACGCATAACAATAAAAATAATAACTACATCCAACTTAAATTTGGTGATCATCTTTAATATCCAAATACAACAACAAGCAATTTATTTACGTATACGATACACCACAACTCATCTTCTTCAATAAATGATTTTCATTTAAGATAACAAAAGAAAGTTATCATCGACTGTAAATAAATTTCGGGAGAATAATATACGGCTTTAAAAAACCGTATACAGATGGGTCTCATCACCGTCAGCATCTTAAAATTTTCTTCTTGTTTTTATTAAACGAATCTATTCTTATACGAAATACATACGATAGACTCGTATCTGTGTTTATTTACCCAGAAAGCAAGAAAAAAAAAACTTATGATTGATTCGAGATTTCGAGATCTCGGCAAAGTATTTCTTAGTTAAAACAAAATAAATTTTATAAGACCGATGATTTTGGATTACCAAGCGGTCGCGGGTTTGGGTTAATCGAGTATTACTAAAAAATCGTGGAACCTTTAATTTGGTTTCGCAGTTTCGCGTAATATACGAGTTTGTATTAAAATGTCGCGTGGGTGAGAATCGTCTATGTAAATATGTTTTTTGTTTTTCACTTGAAATTGGCTCGGATTGAGAATTGATCGTTTGCATATTGCTGTGACTGACAGCTTTGCGTGTGTATGTGGGAATTTTATTAGCTGTATGTTAGGAAATTATTATTATTAACTCATTTAATTGTTATTAAAACGATATTTGTAATTCCGTGACTACATAATAATTATTGTGATTATTGTTAAGCAGATGGTAAGCTATAAATATTTGTAAATGTTAAAAATCAGTTAATTGTTTTATCTGTAACGGGAGCATGATAATTAATCGAAAAATGCGCCTCTATAATTGGGTCTCTAATTGAGATCAACTTAAACAATGATTTTAATAACAACGAATGTTTTACGAAAGATTTTAACGTTTTTCGGAAGACGGTAAAGCTAATGCGGCGTTCACATTGCGGTGCATGTGAACTTTGATAACGGATGCGCCGAAAATAATAACTTTGATAAAAAAACAACCGATTTCTATATATATGAGGTATTTTTATTCATTTTGGTCCTTTGCAATTTATTTGGACTAGTTTTTGAATACAACTTCAATTAAGTGGCCGCCTTTATTAGCCAAAGCAAAATGTGCCCTTTTTGCTGCGTTTTCCGTTATCTTTTCGAGCATCTCGGGCGATATAACGATGATTTCGACACGAATGTTTGACTTGAGCTCGTCAATGGTCTGCGGCTTGCTCGCGTACAATTTGCTTTTCACAAACGGAAGTTCGGAGGGGTCAAATCTGGAGATCTGGGTGACAAGTCAATATCGCCTCTTTTTGACTGTTTCATTTTCTCTGTAAAAGCGGCCCCGTGATGGTTTTGACGCCGGCCCAAACAGTCACTTTTTATGGATCTCGTGTGAATTCCCCGTTCCCCAAATGTGGCAATTTTGCTTATTAACACCGCCTGAAAGTGTGAAATGGGCCTGGTCGGTCATCAAAATTTGCTTCCAAAAATCAGGTTCAGTGTCAACCATTCGAGTGACTGTTTGGTTATATTCCAAGCAACGTGGACGGTCTGTCAGCAATATTCTTTGTGTTAATTGCACTTTATACGGAAACAAATGCAAATCCCCCTTCAAAATGTGCCGCACTGTGGTTCATGGTTCCACTGAGGCCAAAATGCTGAGCGCGACAACGAAACGACACTTTCGGATTCTGGGCGCTCTCTCTGACCGCTTCAACCAGTTCGTTGGAAAGTCTTGATAATTGCTGAACGGTATATTGACGATCTCTCACTGTCCCGTGCTTAACAAAATTCAACACCAAACGACGAATAGTGTTGTCAGACGGTGCCTGTTGACTACGACGCGCACTCTGTAGTTTAGCTCTTTTCATTCGCAAACTGATAACATTGAGCTGATATGTATCAGAATCACCAAGAATGGAAAAAATATTTTTATTGTTTGTTGCTATATTCGCCCCACTAGTCATGTTGGCACCTCTCAGCTTCTAATCGAAGCTGGTGATTTTGTGTTTAACATCGTGGATAGTCAAGATATCCTTTTTGTCGTTGGCGAATTTAGTTTGCCTAATCTTATGTGCATTAAGATTTCATGCTGTTAACAGTGTCATTACAATAAGCTTATCTAATCTTATCCGCCATAAAGCTGATTTTGAGAAACTCAATGTTCTCTAGCTAACATTGATTTCAACGCCATTCTAAATAATAATAGTGACACTGAAACTCAGGCTGGTTGGTTTTACTCAGCAATTTTTGAATGTATTGAACAATCAGTAGCTTACACTCGCCAATAGATCATCTGTCCAAGTCCTCCGTGGTACTAGAAAGAACTAAGAAGATTGCGCAACCTTCGAAATTAACATTAGCAAAAATTTCTATAAAAGTTAGAGTCAGACTACTCTAAATATACAGGGTGGCTGACACGAAGTGTTACCAAAACAAAACGCCACAGAATTTTTATTTTTTGATGAATTTTATTGAATCAAAGTAAAAAATGTTTACAAATATTGAAATTTTCGAATTGCATTAGCAGTTTTCGATTTGGCCACCCTTAGCCAAGATTATGGCCTTCAAACGGCCGACAAAGCTATTGCATGCAGCACGAAAGTGGCTCTGCGGTATTTTGGCCCATTCCTTGCGAAGCGCTTCCTTGAGATGATCGACACTTTGGTATTTTTTTGTCTCAACCTTGCTCTTCAAAATACCCCAAACTGAGAAATCTAGCGGATTTGCATCCGGTGAATTTGGTGGCCATTGGGCAGTGGAAATGAACCGCGGAACGTTGTTTCTCAGCCAATTTTGATTGACGCGCGCTTTATGACTCGGCGCCGAGTCCTGTTGAAAAGTCCAGGCTCTGCGGCTGAAATGTTTTTGTGCCCAAGGCTTCAACGCTTCCTCCAACACATGATCCCGATAAATTTGAGCATTTATCTTGATGCCACGGTCCAAAAAAACAAGCGGTGAACGGCTTTCGGCCGTTACGGCGGCCCAATCCATCACTATCGGCGGCGCTTGGTTTCGAGTGGCAATCCGTTGGTTCAAATATTCAGTAGAACAGTAGAATGGCGGCGAACAGTAGAATGGCGAAATGAACCGCGGAACGTTGTTTCTCAGCCAATTTTGATTGACGCGCGCTTTATGACTCGGCGCCGAGTCCTGTTGAAAAGTCCAGGCTCTGCGGCTGAAATGTTTTTGTGCCCAAGGCTTCAACGCTTCCTCCAACACATGTTCCCGATAAATTTGAGCATTTATCTTGATGCCACGGTCCAAAAAAACAAGCGGTGAACGGCTTTCGGCCGTTACGGCGGCCCAAACCATCACTATCGGCGGCGCTTGGTTTCGAGTGGCAATCCGTTGGTTCAAATATTCAGTAGAACAGTAGAATGGCGGCTCATTGGAGAAAATCAAATTCGGCAAATCGCCACTTTCGTGCAAGAGCAACAATTCCTTTGCTCTTTCCACTCGTAACTTTTTTTTAGCATCGGTGAGAACATGCGTTTTATGGAATTTCAAGGCCTTTAGTCCAAGATGATTTTTCGATATGTGCTGCATTCGTTCGAGTGAAGTGTTCGCCTCACAAGCCATTTTTCTGCCGCTACGGCGCGGATTTTTATTCTCGCTACCACCTTCCTGCCGAGTCTACTATTCGACGTTTGGTGACCAAATTGGAGTCAACCTCTTCAATAAGTAATCAGCCAACCAACACCCACACATCACCGAAACGCAAGGTCTGCTGAAAACATTGCTGCTGTGCGTGAGAGTGTACGGGAAAATCTGAAGCAGTTAATTTCTCGTCGTTCACAAGAACCCGTGTTTCCGCGACTCAATTTGCAGAATTTTGTGTCGGGACTTGGTTCTACATACGTATAAAATCCAACTAACTCGCAGGAACTTAACGTAAAAGTCCTTAAGGTATCTCATCTTTAGCGACAAGGCCCATTTTTGGATGAACGTATATGTGAATAAGCAAAATTGTCAGATTTGGGGCGATACCAACTCACATGAGATCCACCAGCACCAAATGCATCCCTGGAAAGTCGCTGTTTGGTGCGGATTTTGGTCTAAGGGAAACATCGGTCCGTTTCTTCCAAACCGAAACTGGCATTACCATAACCGTGAACATCGAGCGCTTCTGATCGCTGATGAGCAACTACTTGAGGCCTAAACTGGATGATATGGGTACCGAAAACATGTGGCTCCAACAGGACGGTGCTACGTGTGCGCAGCACATGCCACGATGGACATTCTGCACGAACGAATTGAGGGCATGTTTATGTCATGAGGCGGCGACGTGGATTGGCCCTCGAGATCGTGCGATTTAACGTCATTAGACTTCTTCCTTCCGGCCTACTTAAATCGCAGGTCTATACGAATAATCCGCAAACAATTGATGTCGTCAAAGTCAACATAACAAAAAGTTGAGCGGATATCTCACACGCAATTTGTTTTATTTACATTTAACAGTCGAGGGTCCTGAATTGAAAGACCCTTTATAATATTTATTTTTCAAATAATCCAAGAGCTACTATCGACACGTATATGAAGCTGGGCGGAAAAACATCCCGAAAAAAAATAAGAAAAGCCTCTCAACCCGCAAAATAATACAAAATAATAAAAAATTAGAATTCATTCCAAAAAATGTTTTATATAAAATATAAAAACCTCTGTTCGCAGAGTTTTGCAGATTAACGGTATACGATTAGACCATCAACTGGCCGATTATGAAAACGGCCATGTTTGACCCTGTGCAAGTCCGTCCACAGAGGTTTATTGATAGTATACTTAGATCCATTGTATGGCAACGGCCTTACGGGTGCGTTTTATTCACGATCATATCAACCAAATAATACGAGGGTCGATCAATAAGTACTCGTATTTGAAAACAGGTGACATTGCTGAGGGATGTTGACATTACCATCGTGTACTGCCATCTGTCAAAGAACACCATACTAAATTTCGGTCTAGTTCACAGGTTAGTTTTGATTTGGAAGCCGGTTATATATATTACTCGTGAGGCATGTTTCGTGTTTTTCAATAAAATGGAAAAAGAGCATTTTTTTTTTTTTTTTTTTTTATTTATCCCTGCTATCTGTTCTGGGGCCAAGGCTCTCCCAACTCTTTCGCGGTTTGCTTATTTACGTCCTTACTTTTTCGCCAGTGTAGGCCAATTCGAGGACGTACGGATATAGGTCCGATTTTATCACCATCTGCACATTGCATAGCTCCATGTCAGCCTATACTGGCATGGAAGATGGGTCCATGAGTTTTGCACTCCGACAGGTGGTCATAGATGTGTTCCATTCCATCACAAATCGTAATTTGTTGATGAAAATTCCCTTTGCATCCTGCCCCTATCGGGATTCGAACCCGGTTCCTCCCGATCCAAACGCCAAAGCTTTAACCACTGTGCCATTTGGTCGAGCAGAAGCAAAAGAGCATTATCGATCCGTAATTCGCTTTTCATTTTTTGATGGAAAAAGATCCGAAGGAATAAAAGCGAAGTTGATTGCTGTCTATGGGCACCCTTCACCATCTATGACAACCGTGAGATATTGGTTCAACGGATTTAAACGTGAACGCCCGGCAGACGTTATTACGGAGAAAATCGTTGAAAAGGTCCATGACATGATTCTTGTTGATTGTCGAACTCAAGTGCGCGAAGTGGCAGAGGCCGTAAGCGTGTTGTGCGGAACGGTAATTCATATTTTAATGGTAAGATAAGTGTGAGAATTGCATGACCTTTGCTAAGAATTACTGCCGCACCCATCGTACTTGCCCGACTTGGCTTCTTGCGATTTCTTTTTGTTCCCCAAAATGAAAACATTGCTTGGAAGATAAAAGTTAAGCTCAAATGAAGAGGTTTTCGCCGAGACAGATGCGTATTTTGAAGAGTTTAAGAAATCTTATATTTTGGAGGGCTTAAACAAATGGTAGACACGTTGGGAAAAGTGTATTAGGTTGATACAAAAAAGTTTACGTTGAAAAAAAATAATAATAATTTAAAAAACTTGTGTCTTCGTCTACCACGAGTACTTATTGATTGACCCTCATATTATCGTTACATCTGCAAGCCTCTGTGAACACAGGGATACACAGGGTCAAACGTGACTCTTTTTATAAACCGCTCAGCGTAAATCATTGGATAACAACTGGCTTGTATATGGCCCTTATCCCCATCGTAGGCCATTACGCCTTGCGGATGCGTTTATTTTAAGACTGGCTTCGCGGATGCGTTTTACTGCTAGTCTAATTAACCAACTACCACATCCGTGATCTCTACAGGCCTATAAGGACTGAGAGACATTTGTCGAAACAATAAGTTTTTTTATTATGGAATTAAATTGGAAATCTATTGTAGCAATTATTGCATTTCTATTAATCTACCACATAGTTGGAAAATCAGAAGATCGAATTTTTGAGTTCCGGATCAAAACTTTCTATATATTTTTGGTTCATATCTTTCTATATATTCATAGTTCCATGCCAGCCTATAGTACTGGACATGGAAAATGGCCAGTACTATAGGCTGGCATGGAGCCATTCCGTTAAATGGTTTTTCGGGGTGGTTCTTAGGCCAGCTTCATATACGTATTACCAACCAGTTCACTAAATACTATAGTTCGGCTTTCTCGAACGACGATTCGGATCCCGACTTTGATTATTTCAAGTATATGAATAACAGCGTTTAATATTCTTTGGTTTTCGTTCAGGTAGATTACGACACTGTGGTTAGAAAAATTACAAACTTAAAAGATGGTTTTTCATGCCACCCTGATGGTTTACCGTCCATCGTCTTCAAAAAATGCAGTTGTAGTTTGGCTAAACCACTTATAACCCTTTTTCAAACATTGCCCTCAGTTGGAATTTCTCCGTTCATCTTGAATGTTTTTTTTTCATAAGAAAGGCTGCAAATAGTAAATTAGTAATTAGGACTTTAGGTCAGAAAGTTGGTTTAGGTCAGAAAGACAGAAAGTATCAGGTGATCTTCAGATCATCAATATCATCTCTTTCACAGCCACATCTCGGGTGCCAAAGGGTAGCCATTTGGGGCTCATTCTCTTCATTCTATCTATAAACGACGAGGTTTTTTTGTTATTAAGAATTCGTCCATCCTCGTATACGCCGACGATATGACTATTGACAGATCCATCTCAACCCCGACTGATTCGAATTTATTACAAGCCGACTTGAACAGCTCTACTATATGGCGTATGAAGAACAGCCTGTAGTTGTCCCAATCGCGAAACTATGATATCAACAATAATGCCGTAGCTGGAGTTACTTCAGTTCGAGATATGGGTGAGACAAAGAACAAAATTTTAGGGATCACAAAGTGTGAATTTAATTGCTGAAGCCCAATATCTTTTGGAATATTTATTTGCTCTACTTGTACTCACAAACAGGGCATCAGTTACGGGATCTGAATAATCTTCTAACAGGGCATCAGTTACGGGATCTGAAATTCTACCTTATCAGGTAGTTGATGAATGCCTTTGAGATAGAAACTTGATTCGAAGCAAAATAGCCATCGGGCCATTTTTGCACATCTTCAACATTCGTGAATCGCTGGTCTTTCAATTATAATGACATCGATCTGAATAAATGGTAATCAGCGGGAGCCAAGTTAGGAGAATACGCCGTATGCTGTAAAACTTTCCAGCCTAAGGAGAAGATGAATTCCTGGGTTGACATCACCTTTCGCCTTCCTTGGGCTATAAATGGTCTTTTTTCCTCCAGAGCATCACTTAATTTGTCAATTAGGGCTGGTAACGTTCAGTAATCGTTTGACCACGTTCCAGAAGCCCGTAGTAAATGACTACTTTCCAATCTCACCAGACACAAAGTAACTATTTCTTGACCTGAATATCCATTTTTGCAACTGATGTTGATGGATGGCTTGGATCAACCCATGGTTTTCTGCGTTTAGGATTATCGTACAAAATCCACTTTTCATCACCCGTAATAATTTTGTGCAAAATATTCTTTCGTTTGGGGACTCAAGACTAAAATTGCCATCACGAAATCGTGCAAACCACTCTTTTACTGTTGACTCACAATGGCTCACAGAATGTTCACTCACAGTCGAATTAATCAATTCCATAGCTAGAGCAGCATTTTTTTCATTTGAAAACAGAGTAGAATGCAATGACGTAAATGTTGCTTATCGACATCCATCTCTTAAAATTGATGCACACGGAACGACAGCTTGTAAATGACTGCGGTACTTTTGTCACAAAAACAGCAATGACTAAGCTGCATATATCCAAAATGGCGGGCGATTTGGATGCGTTCAAGTATATTTTAATGCAACCAACTTGAACTGAAAATGAAAGTTGGTTCTATGCCATTTATGTATGAAATACAACATCGTTCATTAGGTCATCATGGCTCCTGTTACAAGCCCGCTCCCGAACATCAAAATTGTTGATGACTTAAGATAAGATCTTGAATTGTTTGAGAACCACTGCGCTATACACTTTACTTTTGAAAAAAACCCAAAGAAAATTAGAATTTCTTAAATTTAAACCAAAGATCATTTAAATTAATTTCAACGTGTTAAATTCTATGTAATGTGGTTAACGACACGCTTAATTGTTGTGAATGATGCCTAAAAGAGATGTTTGGCACGAACATTTTCAATTACAGCTGTTACAGTTTCACGATGGTGTCATGAATATACATATTTCGATATTTCTGTAGCGGTATTTCCCCTTTCTTTCCTTTGTTGGTATAGCTTGAAACCAGCATGTTTGGTTCAAACAATGATTCAAGATATGAGATTGGAACTTCCAAATAAAGAAGTAATCCTTCTAAATTTATATTTCTTCTTCCATTAATTATTTTAGTTATTGAATTATAAAAGTGTTGTGTTAATTCACTTGGTTGTTGCTTTAATTTATCGTGCTAAACTTCCGGGTTTGAATTCCAGAATTCTGCATTCCAGGTTTGAATTTCATTCGATGAGTCATCTTCGTCTTCACCTGACTGGTATTCTTTCATTTCCAATTGCTAAATTCGTTTTCGGGGAAAATCTTTTGTGAAGAACATCTACAACAGCCAAGTGAATACCATGTGTGTAGCAAAGTTGGTGGTAAATGCACATCAAGGAACTCATTTTCTCCATGTCAGATAGTCCATCAATAGTTTATGATTTACTATTTCAAAAACATTAGAGTGAATTTTAAGGCACAAATAACGACGATTAGGTTTTGATGTCCACTCATCTAACGTTACAGAGAACCGATACCTGGCTTCAATTTTAAATTTTATCAACTTTTTGGAGCTGCTGTACGTATTATTACAGCTGTTTTAATGCCCTTCTCAGTCAATGGCATTTCTAACCCTTGAGGTTTCCATCCATTTTTGATTTTATTCCTATTGGCAACAGTAGCAAATGAAATTCTATCCAGTTCAGTTGTCAAAACCCGCCTCAATAATACTCTTCCAGATAACTTGATCAACAAAAAGGGAGCACCAGACAGAATAACGAAGAGTTTGAAGGTTTTGTTCTACGTCGTCCATCTACCGAATAGAGGACCTCCCACGAGGTCCTGTCTCCATTGCTGCCGACTCCAGGGCCTGTTTTATGGTTCAAATTTGGGAACGTAGAACATGTCCGAGCCATCTTAGCCTTAATCAAATTATATCAGAATTGTTCAGATCATTTCTGATCTCGAGATTCAGACGTATCGTTTACATTTCTCCATCTTTAATAGGGCACAGGCACTAATTTGTGATAAAAAACGGTAAGCATTTGGCAGTCCCTTGATGTTAACGTCCAACACCTGCTACCAAAAGTGACTACTAGTATTATCAGCGCTTCATAGATATTTAGTTTGGTTTTGCGCAGTATATTGCGATACTTGAAAATGTTAATGTTAGCAAAGAATGCTCGGTAACCTGCTGCGATCTGTCTTGTTATATGTATCTGCAGAGACATTTTGTACATCTACCATCCCTGGTATTAAAACTCATTTACCTTTTCGTATTGTGTGTCGCCTGTGAAAAATTCTTCACGTGTTGATCTTCCCGTGTTAGCAATTTATTTGGTTTTCGCTTCGTTGATATGGTGGCCGATTTACTTGACTGTTGTTCCCAGCAGGAGTAGAACTTCTTTGAGACACGATGTTACGACCCAAGATGTATATGTAGGTCGTTCGCGTAAGCTAATATTTGGCTTGATTTATAAAATAAACAGCTGGGCTTTGTTGGCTGGCGAATTACATATTCTAGAAAATCTGTAGGTAGAAAATGCATAAGGATGTCCTTTTCGTAGTACTTTTCTAACACAATCTTCAAAGAAAAAGTTTGATCGGATTTTGACCTGCCTGGGCGAAAATCGCATTTGTCATCGCGCAAAATGCGCTCCCTGCAAATTTCTAGCTTACAAGTTAAGCAAAGCTATTCCGCGATAGTTGTTACAATTCAGTCGTGTCCCTCTTTTTGTGTAGTGGTCCAATTAGAGTTAATTCCACTCTTCCGGGATTCTCTCTGTGAACCAAATCTATGAAACCATCTCAAACATGTGGTAGAAGAGGTAGTCGTCATTTCGTTACAGATGCCATCCTCACCAGGTGCCTTATTATTTTTCATTTTGAGCATAACTCTTCGCACTTCATCGTAAGATGGATGAAGGTGTCATTTCTACATTGATATCGGTTGATGCAATGATGTTGATTGTTCGCTGTAGGATAACGTTTGTCTAATTATGAGTGACGAAAAATAATTTCGCCACCCTGTCAGGATCGTGTTTGTGTCTCTCCATGTAACTCTCCATGCTAGCCACTAGTGATTTCGTTCATAGAACGGTATCTGTCTCTTAAACTGGCGCGATTCATACGTTTCGTCTCTCTAAACAGCGGGTTGAAGGTTTTCTCGCAACCTTGTAGTCGTTGTGTGTTTGAGAGAGGTTCCGTTTTCTTGAATTGAAGCTAAGCAATTCTCATCCAGCCAAGTGTTTCTAGATTTTGTTGTAGTTTTACCTACTGATTCGCCGTTCACGTAGTTATTATCGGCAATTTTATTATGTTCGTCTATTCTTCCACATAATAGGGTAGTGGTTGGCGGTTCAGGGTTTCTGATATGTCAACTTTGAAGTTGACCCGGGTAACTAGAATGTGTATTGCTTCGGTAGTCATACGTAAGATTCGCTGGAATCGGTTGTTATACATGGTGGACAGACGAACGGCATATTAGTTCTTGATGCTAGAAACATTCCTCTTGGTCACAAATATGTGGTCGTTTTGATTGACCGTAACTCCATCGTTTGATTTTCCTTTGTGGATTAGCTTATGGGGAAGTATGTGCTGGCTAGAACCAGGTCATATAGGAGAGCTACCTCGTGGTACGTCTGCATTGCTGATTTATGCGTTGAAATCACCAAAAACAATCTTTAAATCGGGTTGGGGAATTTTGTTTAAAACACTTTCGAGGTGGACGTGTAAAGTGTCTTTATCATGGTCTGATTTTACCTTCATTGGGGCATATACATACGTTCACAAATGAGATGTTGAAGCGACGCGTGTGCAATCTAAGTAGGCAGATCCGGTTTTTTATGGATATAAAATCTGGTCCGAATTGGCGTAAACGATTGTTGATCAGAAAACCAACGCCGAACTCGTGCATATCGAACTTGTTGCTTTGACAAAGAGTAGATCCGTGGAGACTGCGATGGACGATGTTGTACCGCTTAGGCTAGTTCCTTGTAGTGTAATTAGATCGAACTTGTACTGCGACACTTGATCGAAGTGTTGGTGAAGGCTCTCCGGGCCGTTTAAGCTGAATATATTTCATGCTCCAAATTTTAAATTGTCGTCTATATTTCGAGTCCGAGGTCGTTATTGTAGATCCCAGTTAATTATCCGGGACTTTTGTTGAAGTTTCGTAATAATTGTTTTTTCCAGATTGAGTTGTTAGACCAACGCAGAACCTCTGTTCGGAATAGTTACCAGTGGCCAACACAAGGATCTTGTTTCAGCACTTGTTAACCAGATGGGATGGATGAGTTGGTTTGTGCAATATTTCGCGAGCTGAATATTCTCGAGCAGTGTTTTATTCGGCTGATTCGTAGACGAGCGGCATTTTTCATTGTTGGATTGCACATTAGTATATATATGGCTAATTATCGAATTGCTGTCAACGGATAATCATTTCGTTTGTGAAATTAATATCGACACCATCATTTGCAAGCTGCGACAGCGTTACCATTAACTCCGTCGTTATATAGGGTTCTCCAATAAGAGTGATATGTTTTCTTTAAAAAAAACACACTAATTGTTAAGGAAATTGAAATGTTTTTTATTTAATGTGAAGTACAATCAATACAATTAAGTTCTGAATAAAACGTCATTCAAATGGCCTCCACGACTTCTTCTGCAGGAACGAATTCGATGAACCCAATTTTCGAGCACTTTTTCCACTAAATCAAATCGTATGTCATGGATAGCACGTTCAATATTGACTTGTAAAGCTTGAAGAGAGTTTGGTTTATTGCTAAAGACCAATGACTTCAAATAACCTCACAAGAAATAGTCTAATGGTGTTAAATCACAACTTCTTGGAGGCCATTCAATATCACAACTTCTTGAAATAATCGAATCTCCAAACTTTTCTCGCAATAATTCAATTGTTACACTTGCTGTGTGGCACGTAGCCCCGTCTTGTTGGAACCTAATGTTGTCAAGATCAACTTCTTCCAATTTCGGCCATACAAAGTTGGTTATCGTCGATCTATACCGATCTTCATTGGCAGTAACGGTGTTACCAGCATTTCGAAAAAAATACGGACCGATGATTCCACCAGACCAAAAAACCACACCAAACTGTCAATTTAGGTGAATGTAATGGTTTTCCATGAATAATTTGTGGATTTTATTCGCACCAGAATCGACAGTTTTGTTTATTTACCGCACCACTCAGATGAAAGTGAGCCTCATCGGAGAAGATGATTTTCTTAAAAAAAATTGTTGTCGTTTTCAAGTTGTTCCAAGGAAAAATCAGCAAATTCACGACGTTTACGGTGGTCCAATGGCTTCAGTTCTTGAGTGAGAACAATTTTATACGGATGCAAACTCAAAACCTTTCTCAAAATCCCCCAGGTTGTGGTTTGAGACAGTCCCAATTCTTGAGAACGTCTTGGAATTGACAAATTGCGGTCTTCAGCAACACTTGCCTGAACGGCAGCAATATTTGCATTAATTCGAGCGAATGTTTGTCTTATTGGCACTTCAAGATTATGTAAAGAAAATGTGCGCTCAAAATTTTCAACAATTCGACGAACAGCGAGCACACTTGGACGATTATTACGACTATAAAATGGCAAAAACGCACGAAAAGGTGCAATTGGAGAACGATTATTTTGATAATAAAACTGAATAATTTGTAAACGTTGTTCTTGCGTATATCTCACCATGATGACATTGTAAACATTACTGACTACAATGAAACAAAAAATGACAAATCATGATATATTACAAATGGCCGAAACGTCACTTAAAAATCAAATCATTCCTATTGGAAAACCTTATATTTGGTGCTCGTTTATCGCCATTTATGAAGCACGCCAAGTGACTTTTTATAAAACTCCAGTTTATTAAAGTTTGTTACTTCAATAAATGCGGCGACGTTGATGTTGTTGGTTCTTCAACACAAACCGGCATCGTCACCAACGGCTTTTGTTAATTTTTTACAGCTAGCAGGATCTGTCATTTAAGTCAGTGTAAATTCGGTCTTGCGGTAGCGAATATAAGAGACTTTAATATATAAGTCAGTTAAGCAAATTTACGCCTTACATTAATCCATAATTTTCTGTTTGGTTCAAAACCTTTCCTGCTAGTTCATCATGTACTGTGTTTACTCAACTCATTGAAATCTCGATTCTCGAGCTAGTTAACCATATTCATTGTTAATGCAACAACGGAACCAACAGTAATTTTAACAATCTCACTCAACAAACATTTTTGGTGAACTCGTAAATCTTCGGTATTACACATTCAAAAAGCTTCCAACTTTAATTATGAAAGGTACAAAAACCGACAACCAATTAATCCACTTTCACACTATGCTACGTTTTGGTCGATGGTCCAAAGTAATTTATACAAAAATTCTCAAAAATTAAAAATAAATTAATAATTTTCAGGTAACTTAACAAAAGATTGATCTCTTATCTATTAGTTGATCTCGGCTTCTTTACTTCATTTGTTTTTGTTTTATATTTTGGGTTTCATCTTTTGATTTTTTTTTGATATTTCATTGTTCCTTGTAATTAACTTGCCGGTTAATTTTTTTTTTATTAATTTAGCCCTAATCCGTTTGAGATGATGTGAACATTATTATTTAGAGATGCATTGCTATATTCGAGTGTATTTGGGCAGTCGGCGAGATCAAGTAGTATCGGCTTTTAATTGATCGTATTCATGAATATGCCGACTACATTCAAAATTCCAATCATCCCTAATTATATAAATTTGAAATATATTTAGTTTTATTATGATTTGATTTCAAGCGGAGGTTGGCCGCTCACCCTTATGACCACAACCCTAAATTTAGCCAAACAAAATTATGAAAATTTATTTTTTTGTATTTTTAATTAAATGAAAAGCTTTTTATTATTGTGTTGGTTGTTGTTTTTGTTGTTGTTGCAAAAGCTTTAATTGAATTAAAAATCTCGAAAATGTTTTTTTTTATTTAATTACGATTTTTATTTTTATCTCTTTTCGACCAGAAATAAGAAAGGGTTGTTGGTATATGAGGTTCCTGTGATATAGCTGCGTATATAAATACCAAGTACATCCCATAACCATAACGATGATAACGATCTCTTTTAATAAAATTAAGAATTTTTTCAAAAGACACACGAAAAATCGGTAAACACAATAAGATTGGTATATAATACTCTTCTTGTATAAAAAAGCCTTCGAGGATTTTCCCACATTAAAACCGTAATAAAAATTATAATTCTATAAATATAAATTTGTTGGTAGGAGGTATAACATTCCGACGTAAGAAACCTGTGTCGGTATCCTGTGGAGTTTAAATTTCTTTGAGTTTATCATTACACAAGTTTATTAATTTTTATTTGGTTAGACGTGTGCATATGTGGCTACCTGATGAATTATTTCATGGACATATCTACGTTATGTATTTTATCGTCCGACTGTATTGATTAAATTTCACACGATCCACGAAATATATTTGCATATTTCATTAATTAATCTAAATGACGCTTTATGGTACTAATCCAATTGGCCTTAATTAAATCGAGACCACGGATCAATCAATTGGTGAACGTACACTCGGTCTCATTTTAATATTTAACATAACGCGAGATCTATGTATAAAAACATGTTCGCGCGTTAAAAAGACATACGTGTTGTTGTATGTTGTGTCAACACTAATTATATAAAGCGATTAATCAAAATGCTTTACATGCATTATATTTGATATATGTACATATATAGAGTTTATGTTGATGCTATCTTAGGTATTTTGTCCGTTACTGTTTTTTTGACAATTAAATGATTCACAGAAATATTAATAAATTATACGTAAAGCGGCTCTCTATTCATTTATCAAACATGTCAGCTATATATACTTCGACAAATGTTTTGGATTAGATGTATTTCGACCCATATCTGGTAAGATTCAATTTTGAGTTTAATAAAAGCAATTAACTGTCCTTTTACTCGAGTTGTCCTAAGCCTGCTTGTGATAGCTCTAGATCTTGTATTTTGTCACCTCTAGCATAGATGACCAGCACTTCTTATTTCTTGCACTATTTCTAACGACAATTGATTGATATTTGGTAGTATTTAGAAAGGATGGAGGAAACCTTACCGGTATTTA
Source organism: Nephrotoma guestfalica (assembly GCA_963691935.1). Classification (NCBI taxonomy): domain Eukaryota; kingdom Metazoa; phylum Arthropoda; class Insecta; order Diptera; family Tipulidae; genus Nephrotoma; species Nephrotoma guestfalica. The sequence goes on along the minus strand of OY829915.1, from coordinate 136,293,283 downwards.
CAATAAAAAGATGTAACGTTGGGATGAAAGTGTTGTTTCTAACAAAAAAATCCAATAAGAATGTCAGAACAACTAGAAAATGGTGAAATTATTTCAGCGTTGAAGCGTTTAAGCTGCTAGCGACATAAAAGTAGAAACAACTTATCGATACAATCATTGCAGTTGATACAACTTGCTTTAAGAAAATAATGTGGGCTGAGAAACTCAACAACAATTTTGAAGAGATACCACGTAGTATAAAGTCAATAGCCTTAACAAGATGTTACAAGTGCAATGGTTATTCACATCACGGCGATAAGTGTACCAGCAAGCTAACGTGTCCAAAATGTAGCGAAGGGCACAAATATAATGACTGTAACAGCACAGAAACCAAATGTAGCAACTGAGTTGAAACAAATATTGATGTAAACCATGCTAAGTGAGATAATAATTGCACAGCATATCAGCGCAAATTGAAAATACTAAGAAACCAAATCAATTACCACTAGCAGTTTCGAAAACAAGATGCCCTATACACCAACCGGAGTTTCATATTGATAACTATAAATTTATACGATGCGACTCGGCTAGTCGACATACAGATGGAGTTGCTATGTACATTCACGAAAACATAAATTTCAAAATAATTTCCAACTGGTCCAGAAGGATCGCACTTGGTTTGTAAGTATCATAAACCATAACAAAAATAATTTCATATTCGGTGATTTTAATATTGATGTCATTTCCAATGAATATTGCAGTGTAAAATTTAATCAATTGATAAGAGATCATAGACTAATGCAGGTGGTTAAAGAATATAATAGTAGAGTTACAGCAACCGGCTATAATACTCTACTATATTCTCAACTATGCTTTAAATCAACAATTTCTGGAATGTCAAGATGCTATAACTTAAACGAAATAGACCAAGAATTAAACGAAGAAGCTGAAGATTTAGTGTTAAAGTTAAAAACTTGTGTGAATGAGTTGACTTGTACAAAATTGATACATAAAACTAGTAAGTAGTACCATGGTTATCGGAAAATTTTAAATTACTGAAGCAAGATAAACTACGTTCTTATGGAATTATGAAAATTATAAACTCAAATGAAAGCTATGATAATTATAAAAGAGCAGGAAGTGAATATGGAATGTGCATGGACAGGAATATGCAATCAGAACTGCCAACTTCATTGATATCTAGAACACTTGTTGTCAGAAAATTGTTCATTCAATGGTCTTTGTTGTTCAATGAAATTGGGCCAATCCTGGATTAGCCAAATTCAGCCACTATATTTTTCAGATGGAAATGAACGGAATACGGAATCAGAAGTGCTTCATTGGTTTCTAGAACACTGTTTGTTGGAAAATTGTTCATTTAACGGTCTTTGTAGTTCAATGGAATTGAGCCAATTCTGTATCAGCATAAATTTAACCACTGCGTTTTTCAGATGAAAATGAACATTATTTACCGGGATTTGCAATCAGAAGTGCTAAGTTCGTTGATTTTTAGAACACTTTTTGTCAGAAATTTATTCATTCATTTGTTCATTCAATGGCCCAATTCTATTGAACAATAAAGCTCTTGTTGTTCAGTGGAATTGGGCCATTTCTGGATTAGCACAAATTCAACCACTACGTTTTTCAGATGGCAACGAATAGGTATTTGCAATCAGAAGTGCTAAGTTCATTGGTTTTCAGAACACTTTTTGTTAGAAAATTGTCCATTCAACAGTCTTTGTTGTTTAATGGAATTCGTCAAATTCTGGAATAGCACAAATTTGAAGGCATATGCTTCCTGATTTGCTTATTCTTGAATTTTAAAATATTTTATTTCTATTTTTTAATTTGTTGTTCAACTAAAATCTTATGGAACGTATTTTTTTTGTTTAATATAGTATCTTTTAGGGGCAGTTTGTTTTTCCTCGATTTATGAATGAAAATTTATGAAAATAATATTTCTATGATAAGCCCAAATTTCATCAGTTTAGTCGCCTTTGGAAAGTTTTAAATTAGGCTTAAATTATTTCTGGTTTTTTCTAGACATCAGGTTTTACTTGTTTCGTCTTTCAGGCGAAATTTGAAATTTTCGATTTCCGTTTTTTAGGCTCATGGACTCATGGCCTAATTTTTTTCCGTGAGCACTAATTAGCACAAATAGGGTTTAATCGGTATGCAAAGTTTCATTTTGAAATTCGAAAGTATCCCTGCTGCAGTTACCCTCACGTTACGGAAGTTTGGTTTCGAACTCATGAAACATTGAATTCTTTAAATTCCTCCGTCTCATTAAACTGCTTGTCCCAAAACTTCATATAGAGATCTCATGTATGCGTTAAGTATAATAAAATTCGAGGTTACGAAGGCGTTGACAAATGCTTAGCGAATCGTAATAATTCGCTAAGGCATTGTGATTATACTTTGTATGTAAGTTCAAAGTATTTTCAATATTTTTGCATGGCCCCTGCAGTCTGATGAGACGATCGAATTTTTAATTTAAGTTAATTTAATCTCACCTCGATATTAGAAAGAGATGAAACGCACACCATGTTTTTTCTTATTATAATTAAATCAAAAGTTCATTTCGTCTCGTTCTAATGCTATTTAGTTCATTTGCTCTGTATTGCATTACTCCTATTGGATTTCCATTTATATGTTGAGTGGCAGCAAAAAGCGAGTGAATAAAATATAAATTTTAGAATTTAAATTCACAATCGAATGTCTAATGTTCGATTTTTCAATTAAATTTTACTTCGCCAAATTTATTTTTAACTAAAACTCGTCCATTTTATAGAATAAGTGGCACACTTTAAAGTTCCAATAACAGAACATCGTAGAGTTTGTACCAAAATTAAATCATATACAGATGAAACCAATAAGCCTAACCGTTTAAATGATAATGGAGACATTCCCAACCTTATTGATATCGGGCGATTTTTGAGTAGAATTTATTCAGTGCACTCATGGCGTTTGAGTGCTTTATTTTTAGCAGATAATAACAAAACATTGCAGAGAATGTACCATAATGTCACCTTTATCGAATAATTTCTACAGGCCTAACCTTTCAAATGATATAGCTTTTATTTACAAACGGATTGGCGAAAGATTTTTTTGAGTAAAACTCGTCCAGTGAATTCGTTGAGTAGCACACTTTGACACTACATCGTAGAGTTTATACAAATGACACCTTAATGAGCTTAACCTTTCAAATGGTATTGTGGGCATTCCAAAACGGATTGATAGCGAAATATATTTGAGTCGAACATAAACAGTGCACGGTATTTTTAACGTTTAATAACAAGACTTTGCATACATATTGGAATCGATCAATTATTTTTTAGTAAAACTCGTTCATTGAATTTGTTAAGTCGCCAACATGGCCAATAACAGTTCATCGTGTAGACTTTGTACCAACATTCCATTACTAGTAGATGACACATAAGGACTATTCTTTCAAATGGCATAGTTGGCATTCCAAACCGGATTGATACCAATTCATCTACCAATTCATCAAAAATCAATTTTATATCATTTGAAAATGAAAGGTTCAGCTTATAGGAATTATCTGATAATAATCGCTTTACCAACTTTTCATTGTTCTGTTATTGACCTTTTAAACTGTACCACCCAACAAAGTCTATGAATGAGTTTTACTCAAATAAAAATATGCGTTGTCAATTTGTTTAAAAATGGCACCTACCTCATTTGAAAGGTTAAGCTCATAGAGGTCATCTGCTTTTGATGAAATTTTGTTATAAACTGTACGATTAGTCATTTAAAGAGTGTTACTCAACAAAATCAATGAACGAGTTTTACTCAAAAAATCTATCGCTTTCCTCGAATCTATGTCACTTGAAAGGCTAAGCTTATAGAAATCATCCGATAATAGTGGCATTTTGGTACAAACTCTTCGAAGTAAACCACTCAATCGTAATGAGTGTACTAAATAATTTCTACTCAAATATCGTTCGGTGTCGTCCGAATATTTGGTAAGACGGTATTTTGGTACGACGTCTTTTTATTGCTGTTAAAAGTATACCACGGAAACGCTATGAGTGCATTTAATAAGTTGTACTCGAATTACGCCCGGTTTTAATCCGTTTTGGAATGCAAACGGTTTCATCTATATGTAATGGAATTATGATTCAAAGTCTATAATGTCCTGTTATTCCATTTTCATTTTTTACAAATAGGGACCCGGGATCCCGTATGAGAATCCCTTGATAAATTTAGAACTCATTCCAATCGACACTTAGGACTCCAACACTAGATCTCTAGAACTTTCATCGCCGCAGTTTTTATCTAAATCATTCAAGCTGAAAAGATTTCAATAAAGAGTCTCGGGCCCCACCATCCTTCGTAATTAATATCCTTCGAAATCGATTCATGGCATTTGATTCCTTGACAATCCTTTCATCAACTTTAATCAAAATTGTGCTAGCCGAGAAGAAATTAAATAAAGACGCGCAATAAGATACATCAAAATGATTTGAGGCGGAAAAAGGGACCAAGGCCAATACATTAATTAGTTAGCGAATACTGCAGATCAATATTGTTACTTATAACAATCAACATTTTCAAAAAAACGAAATTAGTACAACCATATAGTCCATTTACCACAATATGATAGAACCTATCACCAAATATCTAATTAACGAGTAACATAAGACTCAACACGAAGCAACATTTTATTTATTTATTTATTTATTTTATTTATTTTTCTCAACCAAAAATCATACATCAACAGTTAACAATAAAAATGTAACAAAACAGACAGGCTAAGAAATTAGGTTAATCTATGTCAAAGACAGTAACGATTAACCTATTACAGTCATCAAAAACAATATATAAAATAATTCAATTATATCATTATAACTATTAAGTAAAAAATTAACAAAAATTAAAAAAGTACAAATTTAATTTAATATAAAAGCATTAAAAATTGAAAACATTCATATGCAATAAAAACTTATCTAGCAAACATAAATTCAACATCTCTATTATTCAGCAACCAAACCTTCACATGACTATTAAACTTATTGGTAGATATCATCAATCGTAAGTACAACGGCAAACGATTAAAAAATGTAGGCGCAGATACTAGATAAAACTTACGAAATAATTCTGTAGCAAATCTAGGGATTGTAAATAAGCTTCGGTAGTTGCTGCGCACATTATAACAAGTTATTAATCTCAACAACCGTTGTCCACTTCTTGAATAAAATAATTTTAAAACTCTAAAAATGTAAAGGTGTTTAACTGGTAATATCTTGCATTCCAAAAAAATAGGCCAAGTATGATCTCGTCGACTCTTAAAAAACATGACACGTAAAATATACTTTTGTAAAATGAAAAGAGGTCCCAAGGTATTCATATAACTCCCTCCCCAACATGGTAAACCATAGCTCAAGCGGGATTCAACGCAGGCATAATAACAAATTTTCAATATTTGAGATGAACAAAATTTGCGTAATAAATAAATAGCTCTCAGAGCACAATTAAGTTGTTCCTTAATCTTCTGACAATGAATTTTCCAATTTAAATTAGTGTCAAGATTTAATCCTAAGTATTTATATGAATTCACTGTTTCAATTTTATTGCACGTGACACCACAATTACTTAAATCACAATTATCTATATGATAGAAAATCAATGGAATATAACTCCATATGGATCGCCAAGCAATTTAAAAAACATAACCTTACTTTTTTCACTTATAGTAGCATGGAGTGGGCATCAAACCACAAACGTAAGACTTTCATGTCAGAATTAATCTTGCTTGTAACTGCATCTGAACTCAAATCACTATAACTTAGAGCTACATCATCAGCAAATGCAGTTATTTTACCATTTAAGTTTAACAAGAACAGGGAATTAGTATAAATTAAAAATAACAGAGGTCTTAAAATAGAGCCCTGGGGTACTCCATATTCAATTCTGTGAGGAACACTGTAACAGTTACCCACTTTAACCATAAAGTTCCTGTTGCTTAAGTAAGAGCTGAACCATCTCAGCGAAACACCTCGAACACCAATCGACTGAAGTTTAAGCAATAGAAGTTTATGATCAACCATATCAAAAGCTCTTTTAATATCAATAAATACTGCAGCCACACATTTCTTATTATTTAGATTAATGTGAATGTCACTTAAAAATGTGTTAACAATGATTCAGTGTTTTTCCCAGCTGTAAACCCGTGTTGATTATCATTTAATACTTTATGTTTTTTTAAAAATGACTCCACTCGGGATTCCATTGCTTTCTCCATAATTTTTAAAATTGTAGGCTGAAGAGCAATTGGACGGTAATTATCCATGATGTCTTTTTTTCCTTTCTTAAATACTGGAACAACAATTGCTGTTTTTAAAGAATCAGGAATAACACCAAAACTAAAACATTGATTAATAAAATTCACTAAAATGGGGGTAACGCAGTTAGCAGTAAGTTTAATCATATTAGAATTGAACCCTAAAACATCATAACTACTACTACATTTTAAATTATTAATAATTGAAACAACTTCAAAATCCACCACCGGATGAATAAAAAAACTTTCCTTGACATAATCAAAAACACAACAGTTAAAAGAAGAAGATGACTTAAGAGATGCTCTTAAATTATGAATAATGCGTGAGAAATATTTACCAAACCCATCAGCAATAGTTTTCGAGCCAGACAGAATTACCGAATCAATAGATATTACTTCAACAATCCTGTGACAAGATCTATTCCCTAAAATGTCATTAACCAGAGACCAAGTCCTTTTACTATCACCATTACAGCTATTAAATTTAAAGCTATAGTAACTGTGCTTATTAGAAACAACATTGTCATTAACTTTTCTGCAAAGTTTAACATAATATTTACGGAGTTTAACGTTTTCTGGATGTTTCTTACATTTTCTTTCAATTTTTTTCTTTTTACTCATTAAACATAATAAATTATCAGAAATCCATGGCTTAAGCTTAACCTTAGAACTGTGTTTAGTAACATTAATACAACAGGATTCAGCTATACGACTAAAAATTGAACTAAAATTAGTTAGAATTAATTCAGGATCGTTAATGAAAAGCCACGGTGAAAAGCCATATTCAGAGATATTAGCTATAAACTTTATTTTATCAAATTTTTTCCAAATTAAAGATTTATTTGAAGGCAATTTAGAACAAAGAGCAATGTCAATTGTAAGTAAATGGTGATCCGAAATATGAAAGTTATGCAGAGAAGCATTGCAATTGGTTAAGTTACTAACTCGAGCAAAACAGTGATCAATACAAGTTGCAGTGCTACTAGTAATTCTAGTAGGTGAATTAATTAATGATTGAAATCCAAATGAAGACAGCATAAATAAATATTCATCACTCTGTGGAGGTAAATCCAAAATATCAATATTCATATCACCCACAATAATAATATTTTGATTATTAAACCTAGATAAAAATTCCGTAAAATCAGAAACGAAATTTGTAACTGAAATGAATTGCAACCTATAAACACAAACAAAAATATATGTCATGTTATTTAATGTCACCGATAATTTAATTATATCAGCCGAATTCAAAGATATCGATTCATACACACAATTCAAATGACAATCGTAAAACGCACATACACCACCAGCTCTATAATTGTTATTACAACAACCAACGGTATAGTAATCAGGAATTTTATAGAAGTCTAACTCATGATCATAAATCCAAATTTCAGTTAAAAAAATTATTGAAGGTAATTCATTAAAAGAAGCTATGTTAACAACAAGTTTATCGAAATTTTCACGCAAACTGCGAATATTTTGATGTAAAACTGAAAAATTAGAGATGTTGAAATTAGAAAAATTACAAATATTAGTATTAATGGATGAATTGGAATTATCTGTTTGAGAATTATATAAGTGACATTGAAAGGAACCAAATGAATCATTCATAATTACAAGTTAATATAAATTTGAAAATCTACTTATTATATAACTCAAGGTCACTTATTGTATCAACAGTATATATACTTCTCAGTTCATCCATTTTCAAACAAATTCGACCATTATTATACCAGACGCGGTGGCACTTCTTTGATTTCATCATTTTCCAGGCCTCAGTGAAAATTTTTCGTTTAGCGGCACATAGACTATGGTTGACGTAAATAAGGTTACCAGGCGACAATCCAAGCTGGGCAGTAGAAAACTCTTTTCGTCCTTTTTTAGCTCGCATTATATTATCCTTAACCATTTTGCGAACAAACTTAACTTGGATAATGTTCCTAGGTTTATACGATGTTGATGACGACTTAACATTAAATATGGAATCGATGTCATTCTCGGCAACTTTAACGTTTAGACATTTATCCAACATATTTATAATTGCTGGTACCAATTCGGTTTCATTTATTTGCGGTAATCCTATAATGTCAATGGCGTTGTTGTATTGATATTGTTCCACATTAGTCAGTCGGATCTGCATCTTACGGTTTTCGTTGCGAAGGTCATCGTTCTCTTTAGTTAAACAATCCATTTTTTTTTAATAACTTTTCTTCAAGCACCGTAATTTTTTCATTCAATAAATTAAATTGATTTAAAAATTCTTGTTTCATTGATGAAATTTCATTACTAATATTAGGTGTTAGCTGGTTCAAATTTCTAGTGTTTGTACACGATTTTTGTTGGGGACTATTTATTGCCTGGTTCGGTTTATTATTTCTGCGTTTTTTTAAACAGTTATTGCAAAACCAAGGCTGTTTATTTTCAATCATAAAGTCTAAGTCGGCTTTAATTATATTTAAACAAGCACCATGGAATATTTGCGAGCACTCAACACATTTAATTTTCATGACGCAATATAAAGGGTGTTTTTTTAGGAGGTTTGTTTTTCCGATAGATGTCGTTTTATTTTATGACAGTTGTTTTGACAGCTCAAAGTGGCATTTCTACTCAGTATTGTTTGGCAAATCGTACATGTTAGTACAAAATCGCGCAAAATGGAGCAACTTCATGCAACATGGTACATATGAAGTAACATGGTGCAATATCTAGCAACATCCCACAACATGATGCAACATTAAGCCACATGGCGAGACATCATGGCATCTGGTGCAATATGACGCAACATTCAACAACACGGTGCAACATAACGCAAGATCATGCAACATGTTGCAACATCATGTAACATGGTACAACTTCATGTAACACGATGGATGCAACATTGTAAAACATTACGCAATTGGTGTAACATGACTGCCCGTGCCCATTCGTAGGACTCCTAACCGAATTATTCAGAATTTGGAATTCCTTGTTATCGTTTCCTTACATTCGAAAACCCTGCCCCGCCAAATTTTATCAAAATCGTTCAAACCAAATAAAATGTTAGAAGATAAGGTTCCAAGTCAAAATGACGTAACATAGTAGTGTATCACACAACATTCCTCCACAAGATGATTCAAGATGCCACATCGTAGGGCAACATTCCACAACATGGTGCAATATAACGCAACATCGTGCAAAATCATGCTAATTTCTTTTGCTTATTTCTTCACTGACGAAATCCATCTTCAGGTCTCTTTGGAGGTTGTCATTTCTTATGGGTCATGGCGCATTGGCTATCCCACATTGGAATTTACCTTGGAATGACTAGATGATATTAACATTCGTTATCTTTGAATTTGCCGGAAGAGTAGCAATTTTGTTGTGAAAAGTTGGCTCAGAAGTTCTATCTAAGAGCCAATCCATTTTTCTATATTTGATGTTTAATTCTTCTGTTGTAAATGCTTTTTTCGTTTTAGTTTCGTGTCTACAGTCATGCCTAGATATTTGGTTGGGTTTGCTTATTGAATTTGCTGCGACTTCAGTTTGACTGGTATCCCCAGTTGACCTATTTGTTGGTGAATTTAGCGGGAACGGATTTTGTTTCATTTCCGAGATTTCTTTGCACTTAGCTTACATTTGATTTATTCTTTTAATTCTTGTAGTGTGACAGGACGCTGGGCCCGCTGGGTCATTTTAATCTTTTTGTCGCTTTCCAATGGGAATACTCGGTGTATTTTTACCCAATACGGCAGATTAGGCAATTATTAATGGATTCGTTCTTCTTTTCTTTAATTAACAATTTTAGTTTATTAGGCAAAAACTATAAAGTTGCTTGGCATTTCTTGCTTTGCAATCCTCTAAAGATGGGCTAATTTGACCTATGCGGTACCTTGCCTCAATCTCTGGAAGTGGCTTATTATTGGATAAGCCAGATTGAACGAATACTCAAAAGGTTTGGTGGAAAATGTAAATTAACTATTCTACATTTTCTCTGCTCGGGAAAACCTTATACCTGCAAATGTTCTCTAAAATTAGGCCAATTCGACCTATATACTCGTAGTAGTGGTGGCGCTAATCTCTGGAGTTGACTTGCTATTTATATTTTTAATTTTTAATTAAATTATGTTTCAAAAATAGTAATTTTCAACTGTACCTGATTCGGTGAATAATTTAATTATTAATAATTATTAATCAAATTTACTTAAATTATTCCAATAACAGCTTTATGTTGAGTGCTCCTGTCACACATATTTAATTTGGATTTTTTGTTAATTTTTCTTGGAAAAACCAAGACGAACAACGTGTGTCGAATACTCCGATCTTTTAAATCTATCCTATAGTAATACTCCGGCTATAATTCTGGTCCCTCATCTGACACGTTCGATTCTTTTAGGCACTAAACCACATTCACTACGGTGTTACCACCAAGGTTATATTCTAATACCTGTTATTGCTAAATTCTACGTTGATTTGTGTATTTGAGACATCCACCTATTATTACATCTATTATGAAAATTTTCGACAAAAAATTCGATTCCTCGAGGATTAGTAGTATTATAAAAGTTGGTTGACAAATTTTTTCGATTTCATAAAAAAATATTCAATAAGTTCAGGATTTTCCGTAATAGGGAGTTCTGTGTATATAGGGTACAAACCTCACTATCGAACCATGAAGGATCTTAATCGGAATTTCTATTTAATATTTAATAATACGTTTAAGTGAAACAGACTTACATACTTCTTAATGTCCGAGGTTTGATGAATATAAATGAAATATCCACTTCAAGCAATAAAGAGAAGAGCAAAAGTGAACGATTTTCCGTTAACTCGCCTAATGATTTCCGAAGTGAATTATTTTTATTTAAAATCGCAAAAGTATTCTGTAAGGCCAAAGCAAATAATTCTAACCGTTGTTCATGCTAATCACTCCACAATTTATGTGCATACATGTTTTTCTGAAAATGTATAAAAAATGAATGTTAAATGTTAGATAAACCACGAACAACTCAAACAGAAAGTTCAACAAATATTTACCTTAACTTTAAATTCACGATTTGATATACGTATGGGTGTATATATGTATGTATATACGTGTGTGTAATATTTAACCAGAACTCAGCAAACAATCCATAAAAATTGCATCAAACCCACAACTTGTGTAATATACGTAAAAAGCTGCTCAACATAACAACAACCAAGTACTACAACGGATAAAATTATCTCTGTATCTGGTTTTATATTTCATTAACAAAAAACAAACAAATTTTCCGTTTTTGTTTTCCTTTTTGGTCCAAAAACACTGTATGTAACCGAAAATTAAATTTTCTCATTTAAGCACACACCGAACAGAAACTAAACTCCCACACTCCGGTAGTTGGGGGGCGGTGTACATAAAAATTACGATATGACGACTTTGGCTCATCATCATCAACATCATCCCTCGTTGTTAAAAATGTCCATAATTTTGAGTTTTATTTTTATGTATTTTCCTTTTATCTACACAACATTATACATATTAAAGCACTCGCAACACAACACAACAAAATACTGTAAACAATTCAACAGTTTAGTTCGTTTATGAAATTCTATCTACTCGTTTGAACAAAATGAAAATTGGAAAATTTGTGGATAATACCTAAAAGTTTTACATTTTTTGTTGCTACATGCAAACTAATTTTGTACAGTTCTGTTTTGTATGGGATGGGATTTGATTTGAAAATGTAAAAGAATTACAATGATTAAATGCTTTTATGTCTGGACGGTGAAAATTAAAAAAAAAGGTTGGACGTTATTTACTATGCGGTATCTACATCGTTGAATCAAAATTGACTCGCCTGAAATCAACTGTGTTAAGACACACATTTATTATTGCTCAATTCATGCTTTTCCCGGCACCACCCCTTCTAAATTAAATATTACTAGTTTTGCAACTAGTCCTTTAATTTATTTGATTGAAAATTAATTTTCCGATTCCTGCACACAGTTATCGTTGCGGGTGCGGCTTGATAAAATCCTGGAGACCAAAATCTCAGATTTTGACAAAATCCCGGGTTTCAATATGTGTCCTGATGATGAAACAGTGTTTAAGTATCTGGTGAAAATAGCTAAAACAATCCATTTATCAACCGATTATTTATCAAAGAAGCGTGACCGAATTCTTAGAATTTAATTAACATTAGCTGCTATAGCGAGGATTTCGCGGAGGTCGGTGAATAAACTACCTTAAGATGCTTCTATAAATTTTAATTATCCTGTATCACATCAAAGCTCCTGTAGCGCAGCCCTCCTTCTCGGAGTAGCCATATCTGGAGAGGATTTTCTTCTTTTCCGATAACCATGTGTAAAAAAGATTGAATAAACGTCAATAATGGGTTTGAGTTATTTTTAAACAACTATTATACTGCTCTCTTAGTTTGCAACATTTGTCAAGACTCACAATTTTTACGATAATCAAGCGGGAGGTTCTAAATGTCGCTCTCGCCTTCGACTATGTTCTTCATATGGTTATGGATTGGAGCTTTTCTGACCATAAAAATATTTGAACTATAATCACGACATTCACGGCTACCCGACATGTCTATAGAAAGTTTAGGAGCAAGCAAAATCCAATAAGGTGGGTAGTCTGCGGACCTTGGGACCTAACAGGAAGTATTTAGGAGAGTCTTCAACAAAGTTAAAAGAAATTAAGTTAAAATAGTAATAGGTACTACAGTGAACTGAGGAACGGAGGTGAATTGATTGTTCGAGGCTTCTGGTCTTTCCAAATCCAGCAAATTCACCTCTCACAGTTCCTGTCAGCTTGTAGTCACAACCCACTTTTCAGTAAGCTTTGAGAACTATTTAGAGCTCAGAATCTATCGAGTTGCGTCTCCACAATATTTTCCAATATGTATCTCCTACTTTGAAAGGCACCAAACTCAGTGTTACTGATAAAGCAAGGTTTTTGGGCACTATCTTTAATAAGAGTAAACAATGCTAATATAACTTTGTACTTAATGCAGGAATGACATTTGACAATATGTGGTTTGAAACCATAGCCTGTAATTAGGTAAAGAGTGAGTATGTGTTGGTCAGCTCTGCACTAAGTTACTAACGGAATATGATGGATAAAATGCAAAGAATTGTTTTTAACGAAATAAATGTTCACTTCAATATCTAGTTGGTCTTGTAGCGGCTAGAATATTCAAACCAATATTCTAATCGTATATATCGCAAACTTAACATCTCGCAAACTCATCGCTAACTCATCATTCATCACTCTGTACCGTGCGTGCAAACATAGTAAATGCATCAATAGATGTACCTACACACGCAAGACGGAAACACCACGACGAGCATTACAAAAAGAAATCAAAAGCAACAAGACGAATACGAAACCAAAGCAAAACGAAAATATTTATTTAACAAAAATAAATTTTATTTTTCAATCAGTTCGTTCCACACAGCCACTCGAGCAAGACGCCGCCCAATACCACCGCCGCACAAGACACAACACTCCGCCATTGACTCATTTCGGATAAATAATACAAAATTAAATTAAATTAATTTATATACAAATAAGTACAAATTAAATAAATAATTTTTAACAAAAAAATTAATAAATTAAAATATTATATAGTTGGATCCCTGGACACTTAGTTGTACGTCTCGAACATCAGAGACGAATAAATTCACTAAGCTCGATGCGACCCTCCATATGCAGCCGAAAAGAGCAATTATCGGAGGTTTAACATGGCGTTTAAACGTATGCTTAGGAGATTATCGGCGCCTTCCCAAATGAAAGATGGACCGACATTTTTACTTGTTTAATATAACAAGATAAGTATGGCCACAAATATTCTTGGGCCCTACAATATCTTAATTTTACAGCGAAGAGGATGGTTAGGACCTTAAAAATCTTACTGCCTGAATTCAAATTCTGACTTTCAGAGACCCATATATTGCTTTCTTAAAGCGTTTCTCATTAATTCGAAACGTCTTGGTAGCAACCTCATCTCGATGTCATTTATAAAAAAATTTTTTGATGCTCGGAATTTTCTATTCTCGATTATTCAAAATCGGGATTTTTAAAACTATGATAGTTAGTACTCTCTCTCTCGCTCGTCTCGCCAGCGCATTCGAGATCTACGACATACACCAGCTGTTGCTGAAACAATTTATTTATAGTGCACTGTTGTGGTGACCTAACAACGTGACCCAGCCATCTAACTCGATTGGATTTGATGAATCCGATGATATCGTTGCCTCCGCAAAGTTTCTCTGTCTTGTGGTTGATACGAATCCGATATTCGTTGTTCGCAACTTTAATTGGACCAAAGATGGAACGAATGATCTGCCTTTCAAATGTAGATAAAATATTACAGACGTTAGAGGTCAGGGTTCAGCTCTTGCTTCCAATCTTCATTCGTACAAAACCCGGTGGCTGGCAGTAATTCGGGCTTTTATTTCTGCCTACATATCATTTGACGATGTTATTACTGACCCGAGGTATTTAAAATTTTCTTCACTATCAAAATTATGGTTAGCTATTCCGAAATATGCAATGAAGAAGCCAAGTCTACTAGCGTAGCGATCGAGCGGTATAAAATTGTCCTTGATATCGCTAGGTCTTCCGCCATGAAGCACGATATCATTTACGTACCCAAGAATTTGGCCTGATTCAATATTCAATAATACACAGCCCAAAGTTTCAATTTTACTTTTTCTTACTAAACGTATACTCGAGCGCCAAATCAACAGCACGGGCGCGTTTACATCTCCCTGTCGAACACCAATTACGATTCTGCATGTAGAGATCCTAGTTTCTCCGGTATTGCAAGACATAATAATGTGGGGAAACAATAGTAAGACTTTGTTCATAAGTTGAAAATTCGTTATTTATTTCTCCAAATCTATTTCGTCCCCCTCAAAGTAATCCCCCGGGCCTCAATACACTTGTGCCAACGTTTTTTCCAATCCTCGAAACAGTTGTTAAAGTCAATTTCCGGAATAGCCTCCAATGCGCGTAGCGATTCACGTTTTATGTCTTCAATTGACTCAAAACGGTTTCCCCGGAGCGGTCGTTTCAGTTTGCTGAACAGGCAGAAGTCACACGGGGCTAAACCAGGCGAATACGGTAGTTGCGGAACGATATTGGTGGAATTTTTGGCGAATAAATCACGTAAAACCAATGCAGTATGAGAAGGTACATTATCGTGGTGCAAAAACCAAAAGTTGTCGACCCATAATTCCGGCCTCTTTTTACGAATAGATTCGCGCAAACGACGCATAACACTCAAATAATACTCTTTGTTGACAGTTTGGCCGGTCGGAAGGGATTCGGAGTGAACCACTCCTCGATGATCGAAGGAAACTGTCAACATCACCTTGATTTTTGACTTGCCTTGACGTGGTTTTTTCGGCTTCGGCTTACCTTTGGCTCGATATTCGGCCGATTGATCATCTGTTTACGAGTCGTAAGCATAGATCCAAGACTCATCGCCAGTTATAATACGTTTCATGACATACTGGTAGTTGGAAAGCATTGTCAACGCGACGCTGTTTTTCCAAAAAATTGAGTGATTTTGGAACCAATCGTGCTTTCACTTTTCTTAGGCCCAAATGATCTTTCAAAATGGTTTACACTGATCCTTCCGATATTTTAACGATGCCAGTAAGGTCTCCGACTGTTAATCGTCGATTCTCGAGCACCAATTCCTTAACTTTATTAACGTGTTGATCATCAGTTGATGTTGATGGCCGTCCAAGACGTGGTTCGTCGTCAACACGTTCTCGACTCTCTTTGCACAATTTGTACCAATCAAAAACACTTGCTCGCGACATACAATTATCACCGGAGGCCTTTTGCAACATTCTGAACGTTTCGGCACCACAAAATTGATTCCGCACACAAAATTTAATGGAACTTCTCTGTTGAATAATTTCACTCATTGTAAAAATCGCCGAATGCCCTTTTTGTACTTCAGAAAGACAAAGCGTATTAAGCGGATTATTCAGTTCAAAATTAGCTACTAGTTTTTAATTTTTTATTTTATTTAATTTTTTTTAATTTTTAATTTTTTAATTTTTTTATTATATATAAACAAATCAAATTTAATAAATTTGATAATTTTTCGTTTTTTCATTAAAATTGATAAAAATTCTGGGCTGGGCTAACTTCACACAAGAGCAAATTGGTTATTGATATGTTAGTGTTGCCTGATTAAATATTTTTATTTTCTGGGATAGAATTCTGGGATAACTTCACATACGTATGGAAATGACAGTTTTTGACAAAAAACTTTTTTTATCTAAGCTTTTTCCATAAATTGGGAGATCCCAGTGATTTTTTGGTTGAAATCGGTTTACTGGAAATATTTTGAAAACTATGTCATATACGAGAAAAATGATTATGAATTAAAACATTCTAAATCAAATTTGCAACAATACCGGGTCCAAATAATGTTTTCAAAATTTAAGCAGAACTAACGTTTTTTGATCAAAAACTGATTTTAAATAAAAAATCGGCCTTGTACAACCCAGATGATTTCAATGTTTGGGATGACACTTCATAATCAGGGTTTTTTCCATAAATTGGGAGATCTCATGGAACTTTAGTCGAAAACGGTTCACCGGAAGTGACAGTTTTCATGAACATGACAGCTTCTGAAATTTAAGCAGAACTAATCATTTTTGATTATACAAGACAATTTTTATCACAAATGTGGTAGTTTTCTTTCATTCTTGCGCATAACATGATGATTAGAAATGAAATTATAACCAGTATCGAATTTAATCTTGGAAATAATGTACGTCGCTCTTTATGATCTTGTGCCACGTCTCGTAGCATGCGAATGCCGTCGCGAAAGAAAGTTACAGGCTTTGACGCGATAAATTTTTCGACGAATTCACGCACATCGTCTAGCGTTTGGAACTGTTTATTCACTAATGCTTGCTGCATTAACAGAAACAAATGGTATTCGGATGGGGCCATGTTCAAGAGGGTCTTCTGAGTCACGTGAGCAACTTGCGGTCGAGCGTTGCCGTGCAGCAGTATAGCTTGCGTGCTTCCTTGCCCGTTAACTGGCATTTTCTGATCAAGTTACCGTCTGACCAATTTCCAGGAGTTCTTAATAAAGCACACCCTTCATGTCCCGGAGGAGGAGCTTCTTTAACTGGATGTTCTTTTTCGGCGTCGATGTACTGGATTGCCCGGGATCTATCCACGACTTTTTACGTTTGGGATTATCGAAAAAATATACTTTTCATCACCCGTTACAATTTTCCACAATAAGTCCTTTTTTTGTTGCCCGGCAAAAAGTGAATGGCTTGTGTTCATACGTTGACCTACGTTGTGTTCGGTCAGTACCAGTGGGACCCACGTTCCAAGTTTTTGAATTTTTTCCATTTGGCGAAAACTTATAGAAATATTTGTTTTCTAGACTCCTAGCTGAGCTGTAAGCTCTTGTTGCATTTGCGTTGAATTTTCATTCAGTAGAGCTTGCAATTCCGAATTTTCAAACTTTCGAAGAACACTACAAATTGATTTCCGTGCTTTAGAAGCATGTTTTGCATTCTGTGAAAACCACAAAATACCGTGAACATATTTCTATTTTAAATTTAATTTTAAGCTCAAAGAAAAAGTTTCGGGGGTTTGGGTCCTCCTATCCTCTAAAATAAACTAGTAAAAATATGGATTGGGTTACATAGTCGATTCGGAAAACATCGAAACGAAACTTTCGAACGAGCAAAAATATCGAGCTGGCCGATTCTGAAAATGAAAAAATTCCATAGCTGTAACTTTGTAGAAATTGCTTACAGAGAAAAAGATAAAGTATTCCAAACAATGCTATTCACAAGCTGTAGACTTTTCGCCGCTGCAAATCAAAATCGCTGTAACCGAATGAGGCTGTATTTTAAAAATTGTATCAAATTTGATGGCGGCACTCTCTGGTATTGTACGTTGTCAATCAACATATTAGTACAGAATGACGCCATCGTTGGTATCCTTTAAGAACAATATTTTTTGTCGCAGGAACAACCACCCTTTACATACGAAACATTATTTGTTTCGTATGTAAAGGGTGGTTAAATTTTAAGGGCCGATGTTGATTTTGAATAAAACACAAATTATTTAGGAAATTATTGTCAATTCTTTTTATTATGATAATATGGTATGGTTCAATTATGTATGGAACAAAATATCGGCCAAATGGCCGCCGCGACCTCGGCGGCACACCTCCACCCGATGGTCCAAATTTTCGATGACGCTTAGGCATAATTGAGGTTCTATGCCGTTAATGTGCCGAATTATCTCATCCTTTAGCTCTTGAATTGTTGCTGGCTCTTATCAACGTACACCTTTTCTTTCAAATAACCCCAAAGAAAGAAGTCCAACGGTGTCAAAACACATGATCTTGGTGGCCAATTGACATCGCCACCACGTGAGATAACACGGCCATTGAATTTGTCGCGCAAAAGAGCCATTGTTTCGTTAGCTGTGTGGCAAGTGGCACCGTCCTGTTAAAACCACATATCGTCCACATCCATATCTTCCAATTCGGGCCATAAAAAGAGATTGTATAGAAAATTGTTTACGGGATTGATCAATATTCACCATTAATCCTCGTGATTTTCGAACGGGCGTCTAATATATGTTCTATGCAGATTGGCACACCTAACTTCATATGCCAAGGGAGGGGGTCATCTCTGAGTTCGCCTCAAGGAAATTTAGTAATGACATATTTTCACCGGAAGAATGTATAGAAAATTGTTTTCGGGATGATCAATAAAGTGTCTCTAATTTTTTCATTGATGTTTCATATAGATTAAATTTATTAATATATTAAAGTGAATCTTTTTTAATGCAAACTGTTGTATAATTTTATAATTTTCTCGGGCTGATTTTTTTGACTTTAATTTAACAATAAAATTTTCGGGATGGAAATTTCGGGCCAACTTCTTATACATAATGACGCATCTAGCCGTGTACCTAAGGTGCTTCAGGCTTACCCATTCATTTTGGGACACCCTGTATATACTCTACCAATTAGCGATATTGTCTACGCAAACATTAATTGTCTACACTATTTTCGACAGCGACATGTCGACAATTGCGAGATACGCGTAGACACTGACAAAAATATGATGCAAAATACAAACCCCGAGTAACTACTCAGTTTTCAGTGTATAGTCATTTTCAGTGCACTGCTCGTTTTCGGTGAATTGTTGTTTTCGGTGTATTGTGTTTCGGTGACTGGTGGTTTTCGGAGAATTGCTGTTTTTGATAAATCGTTGTTTTGGTGTTTTTGATGAATTGTCGTTTTGGACGAACTTTTCCTACTAATTAGTACTAAATACATTTAAAGTTTGATGATCCATCATCAGCACAACATCAGACATTTTGATAATTTAACATTTTAGATGATAAAAAATAAGGTTATTTCGTTTCTTCAGCAGCAGACCTAATAATTTATTTGAACAAGTTTCGAAAAGCCCAAACGCTTAAATAAATGGACGCCGAATAATAAAATAATTTAAAAATTTCAAATTTCCATTTCGATATTACGATATAAATTTATGTAATTCCCAATTTAAAAACGCATTTAGTAAACTTCCGGGCGCGTAATTTTTAATTGGTACGGTTTCGTCGGCCGGTCTGTGAATACACTTTCGAAATTAATCAAATTATCTTTAATTAAATTATCACAAACCAAAATACATATCTACATGCATAGTAAATGTGTGTACACATAATTACACAATAATTTTATTGTTGTTACATGTTGCTCAATTATTGGATAGAATATTTACCAAACCAATTATTATAAAACTCTTTTTTCCAACAACAACAACAACAACAACAACTGTTTGTGTACACAGAATGAGTTAATTAAAGTGCATTTTGGTGTATGGATTCGGTCGCACATAAAAATGTAGAGTTAGAGTAAATTTTAATTAAATTTTATTATTAATATCCAAAAATACTAATTAATATTTTATTATTATAATTTAAATTTTTGTTTTTGAAATTTATGTAAATTAATTTATTTGTTTGTCTCTTTAATTAGGAATGTAAGCATCAATTTAAAAACCGTCGATGGAATTGTAGTACTGTGGACGATGCAACCGTGTTTGGACCAATGACAAGTATAGGTAAGTCTGTTAAATATTATGACGATTTTTCTAAGATAGTTCATGATTAAATTCTAAGAATGTGTAATATAAAAATTTATACGAACAGCAAATCGAAAACATATGGATTGCTGCATAAAATTATGATATACAAATTTATATAAATATACGGGGATTAAAAGATCATAAATTAAGATGATTCGGTTTCTTTTTTACTAGAATTTTGTATTTTCGTTGTATCATAAAAAAAATTAAATCAATCTTCTTGTTATGTTCGTTCGCCATATATATTTTGAAAATGTATCAAATATCTACACAGATAATACAAAAGGGTTGGTTATGTTTTTGCTGTTACGGTTCGTAGCTATATACAATTACATTTTCCGCTATACATCTCAGCAGTTTACCAATGATGTTTAATTTATTACGGGTAGAAAGGGGACTTAAAACCACTCGGCTTACTTCAAAACATTTTGCTCCCAAATTGGATGTTTTTACACAAAGTATTTTTAGGAAAATTTAAAATGCAGAAGCTTTCGTCACATTGTACATTGTTAACCAGGATGTAATATTGCGAAATTTATTAAAATTAAAATTTAATGACGTTTAATTTTTCTTAAGAAGATATTTATAATTCTCCACTTCCGGCATAAAATTATGAAAACGAAATAATTTTATGAAGAACATTTATTTCTTTTATATTTTCCTAATCCTTGTAAATACTGCCACGAAAACTTTTCTAAATGAACAAAAGCTGAGACGAATGCCTATTTCTGATATTAAATTTTAAATAAATTTTTGGACACCGTTTTATTATAGAAACAGTTTAGAAGCTGGACATACTATATACACAGTTTTCACTCACTTATATTCCAAATAAATAGTTATTTTTGTCCACATAAATCGTATTTGAAGTAAAATTACGTAAGGTCATGGTCAGGTTTCTTTACTTTCAGAAAAATTTCTCATTTCAACGGTAAACGAAGTTTGTATGGTACGAATTTCCAAATTTTTGAAAAAGTAAGGTATGAGTTTGCGTGCCTTAGATATATCTGATGTATCTTGAAAGTGCTATTTAGGGCTGAAATCTTACGACGTAATCAGAACTTTGGTCCGAAAATTGACAAATCCGGAAAAACATTGAAAATTACGGAGCAACACTAGTTTTTTGTAAGAAAAGTGGGCACAAAATGACTCAGGAAAACAGACTCTGAGCTATTTGAGCATCAATGATTTTATAAAAGTTTGTGTTTTGTCATCGTGAAAATTAGACCTGTTTTAACCTTTTTTCATGAAACACGAACTATTCTGAATCGCTTGAGATGTAATAGAAAATATACACTTAGATGCAACAAATTCGCGTATTGATCAATTTCCAGAAAAAATGCAGATTCAAAGTCTATTTCAACACCTGTAGTGATACCGTTTTTGTACGTATTCCGTGCAAGTACACGTGTTTTGTGAATTTGTCAGTATGAACATTAGTGATAAACATCGAATTAAAACATGGAAATCAGAAAAAAAACATTTTTACTAATAAGAAGTATTCCCTCCCTTAGCCCGAATGACAGCTTCCATTTGATGTTTCATTGCTTTTACCAAAGTTTTGGCCAAATCTTGAGATACCGCCTTCCATTCCTCTGCGATCACCTGTTGCAGCTCCTGGAGTCTCGTTGGTGCAATATCTCTAGCTCGAACTCTTTTTGTTCGGCTCGTCCCATACATTTTTGATGGAATTGAGGTCTGGGTTTCGAGCTGGCCACTCCATAATAGGCACATCCACCTCTTGAAGGTACTGACACACTATACCAGCCTTATGCGGTTTCACATTATCCTGCATGAACAGGTTGGTTGGTTCTCACCAATAAACCCGGCAAAAGGTAAGACGTAGTCCTCCAGTGCTTCGTCAGAGTAACGTTGAGAAGTCAATCCTCTTGATCGACGGCCAGTATTCGCTCCGAAGATGAACACAAGATTTGTCTTTGCCTCTAGTGACGTGCTTCCTCAGATCATGCACGATTCACTGCCATACGAGACGCGTTCTTCAAGACAACAGAGTGTAAATCGATCTTCTGATCTTCTGTACACTCTTCCTCACTCATCGTTGGCATGTAAACAAATCCAAATACACTCGGGCGAACTGAAGGCGGGCTCGCCGGTGTTTGAGATCAGTTTCGGCCCGTTTGCTGGTCTGTGTGTGGTCAGATCCTCTTCTCGAAGTCGTCTTCTAGCTGTACACCATACAGGATGTAACTTAGATGTTCTACAACAATTTAGATGTTATATGCATAAGCTTAGAAGAGCATGCCAGACGGAAAGAGGCCACAGAGTTGAAATTGAGTCTATTTAGAGGGGCAAAAATAAATACTTCCATGAAGTATTTAAAGCGAAGTAAAGATTTAATATTTCCATGAATTATTTAAAGCGAAGCAAAGTAGTTTCCAACGGTACGTAATTTGCCGCTGACAAAGCAACTCCTTTTGAAGTTTTGAATACCATTAGGAATACTAATGGAGTCGTCACTGATACGTGGTATGACACATGCTTGGAGTTACTCAACTTACTTCTACCAGACGGACATCCACAGATGCGGACGACCTCTCATTTACTTGGGAAGAGGTCACCAGTGCTCTTACTTGCTTTTAAGCGAAACAAATCACCAAGACTTGATAACTTGATAAATTTTCAATTTGACAATTCATAAATTTTCCCCAAACTTTCCTTGTAGTCGCAGTATGACCTAAGCTATGAGAAAAACAACCGTAAGTATTGGTTACTAGTGGAAGTTTCTGATATATTGGCCAAAAACTGAAAATAAATAAATAAAAAATTTTAAATGTTCAAAAGGATTGGTTATGAAATGGCCAAGATTAGCCCAGCATGAAGATATCCTAGAATTTCGTCCAAAACTTACTTTAAAATCCCTGATCAATACTATTATCCAAATTTCAATCGTCATTCTTTTAGGAATGGCGGAAAGAAGGAATATTGTTAAATTTCAAGATTTCATTTACCGAGTCCCTTTTCTTCGGAGATCAATCAATTTGTCATTTTAAGGATCACTTTTAATATTTTATTCTACTGGGATGTTTTATTTAGTGAAAAAAGAGATTCAAAATGAATAAAAAAATTTCCGCTGGTAATTATATAACAAAATATATTCCCATTTGTGATGGTGCTGCCACTTGCGGTGAGTAGCGTAATCTCTTATTTTCCGTTGTCGAGAGTACCAACATCAAATCAGAAATATGTTGCTGACTTGACATGCAACACAATGATCAACAATCAAGCAAATGATACAGTTTCGGTTAATCAATAATGTCGAGACACGATGAAGTCGATTGGAAAAATACAATGCGAAATGAAATAAATTCATTAATGGAAAATGTAACATGGTCATTGGTCGATTTACCGTCACGTAGGAAGGCCATAAAATCAAAATGGGTATTTAAAACGAAAACAGAGCGAGATTGGTTGCCAAGGGTTGTTTTCAGATTTAAGGTCTGGATTATGAAGAAACATATTCACCTGTAGTAATGTACGCATCGATTAGAGTATTGATGGAAATTGCTGTGAAGCACAAGTTGAATGTTCATCAGATGGATGCTGTTACTGCCTTACTTCAGGGTGAACTTCATGATGAAATTTATATGCAACAACCTGAAATGTATAATGATGGAACAAAGCGAGTGTGCAGGCTAAATCGGGTAATATATGGTCTAAAATAGTCTTGAGAATCCAAAATGGATCCGTGCGTTTACTTCACCAAAGCTAATCATTTCATTTTGGCCATTTATGTACTATACTTATTTTTTGGAAGGATAAAACTCAATTGAAGAAAATAAAATGGGCTTTGAGTTCAGTGTTCAAGATGAAAGACATGGGACCGGCTAAGGAATGCGTTGGCATTCGTATAACTCAAGGCGAAGACAATATTCAATTGATTCAATCTGCGTATGCTGAGGAATTATTGAAGCGTTTTGGTATGCAAGAATGCAAACCAATTTCGACATCGGCGGATCCAAATGAAAAATTTTCAGGAGATCAAAAATGTGCCATGTCAGGAGGCTGTGGGCTTATTGCTCTATTTGGTTCAGGGCACTCGTCCAGATTTGGCATTTGCTGTAAATGACGTCAGCCGATTTAATACGAATCACAGTTTAGCTCATTGGAAGGCAAACGAAAGTGATGGTGAATTGGTTGGTTATTCAGATGCGGTCTGGGGACCCGACATCAACAAACGGCGATCGTGCACAGGCTATGTTTTTAGGCCGTGCAATGGGACAATAACGTGGAGTAGCAAAATACAACCAACGGTTGTCTTATCAAGCACAAATATACACAGCCCTAATAATTCAATCCATGGTAATAATAAGGAACCCGGCATTTAATTTTGACGTTTGATTTTGAGAATAAAATTATTCAAGAGAAATACACAAAACTACAAAGACGAGTTTTCATCAGTTTTGTGCCGTATTGTCTACACCTAGATAAATAATATTCTACATGTGTAGATAATGTATGTAGACAATCAAAATTTTGACGTCAACAATGTAGAGAATATAGACAATGTCGAAAATTATTATTACTGTTATTAATCAGTAAACTTTTATGATTTCTTTGTTTATTTAACCATTTCGGCTTCATGGAGTTTATTCCGACCCAACATTTGAAAAATTTCAACGCAACTTTTTATATGGCAATGACGTACTCCTGGAATGATAGGAAAAATGGATATTTCTTACATATAATACTTGGTTGTGTTAGTACAATTTTCTAAAATTGCTAAAAAGGTCAGAAACCTATGATAAAAACTAAAACTTCATACACAGTTACATTTTTAAACCAAATAAAGAGCTGTCAAAATAAACTAGTTTGAGCGACGGTTCTTCAATGAACAAAGTCATCACCACGCAATAAAATGTTAAAGCATAGTGCAAATTTTATTCCGGTAAAAGCACTCAAATATCTCAATAAAGTTTGTAAATTCAGCAGGCAGACAAATTTTCATGTGCCGCCATATCATCATCATATTCATGTGACAGCCAGCATTGCACAGAGAATTTCTTTCATAGCCGTAAACTTAGTTTGAAAAGAAGCTGTACTTATAGATTATCTCAGGCTTGGCGAATTGTAAAACACGTTTTCGGAATACTTCTTGATCCAGAAAAATCATCAAAAGTAGTAATGACATGTTACCACTTAGGGCGCCTATTTGGAACAAGGTTTTGATGTGGATGATTGTTCTGGCCAAATTGAACAAGGTAGCTGTAGCTTAAGAACATTTTTTTTTGTTTTGAATCGTTCAACAAACCGAAAATCTACATCTTCTGCTAAATTAGTACGGGCTAGATTTTTCGAGTATTTGATTACTGGAGGTATAGTTCTATAGCAAGAAAGTATGATAAAATAATAGAAAACAAAATATCAACCTGCCATTACGGGTGTTTTTTTAAGCCTGATGGAACTTGAAATTGTAAAAAATAAAACAAAAATTTTAATTTTTATGAAAAATCAGATCATCATGAATAGACTCACGCTTGGACAACGCTACGAAATTATTAAAATTTACTTTGAAAATCAGGTCGGGGATCTCGTTACGGTTAATGGAGATCGTTACCGCACCATGATCAATGATTTTTAGTTTGGAAATATGGATGACATTGATCCGGACGAGATGTGGTTTCATCAGGATGGTGCTATGTGCGATACGGCGACCGCAACCATCGACTTATTAAAATCAAGATTTGGCGATAAGTTGATTTCGAGAAACGGACCTGTCAATCGGCCTCCAAGGTCGTGCGATTTGACACCTCTCGATTATTTCCTGTGAGGCTACGTGAAGTCACTTGATTATGCTGATAAACCAGCAACAATTGACGCCTTGGAGGCCAGCATTGTTCGTGTTATTCGTGACATACGGCCAGCAGTGATCGAAAAAGTGGCCTAAAATTGGACGTCCAGAATGCGTTTCTTTAAAAACGGCCGCATGCGTTTCTTTAAAAAATTACAATTTAATTTTTGTGTTATTTTTGTTAGTTCTATCGGGCTTAATAAACACCCTTTACAATTTTATTAATAAATATTTAAAAAAATGCACTAATTAGGTCTGTTTCAAGTTGCAAGTTCATATCAAGTTTCCTCACACATTGTAGAAATGCTCACTTGCTGTATTTCACTATCTTGAAGAAATGACAGATCACCAAAATACCAGAAACTGGAGATATAAATGTCATATGTATCTGTTCCACTTTTTTACTTGCTTTACCTTCTTTAATTGGCGTCTATAGTTTGTGTGAAACGGATTTAATTTTTTGCACACCATATCACGCACTGCGCGAGATTCAATCGCTTTTAATTTTTCGACTATAGCGGAATAACATTCGTCTTTTTATTTATATTCTTGCAGTCATCATTTTTTACCCGACACAATGCTGGACAACTTCTTTATTTATTCAAAAACTCAGAATAAGTTTCTCTATTATTACTGTCTACCGCTATTGTATGATTTTAAATAATGCAGCTGTCATATAAGATTGACAAGCACAACAATACACTCTCAATATTGATTGTTGCAAAACAAACATGTTTGATATTTCGCCAATCATTTTTACAGGATTGCAAAATCCTTCAATCATCATCACACTCTCTCAAAATGATTGCGCAAACACGAAAATTATCAAGCAAGATAGCAAGTCCTTTATGCTTTACTTTTAACTAACAAATTTGTGTTAGTGGAACTTCATTGATAAAGGTGGGCTACTGAAAAAAAATGGAATGTCCCGAGTAAGACTGTCAGACCCATTAGAAAATCATATATTTTGCTTGGGACACTCCTTCTTGTTTCAGTAGTCCACCAGTATCACTGAAGTTCATGCTAAATGCTTTGAAAATACTTAGAATGACTTTGGAATGTACCTAAGGTCCATTAAAATTATTACATTATTAAAACTCATGGGACACCCTGTCAGACCCATTAGAAAATCATATTAATTGCTTGGGACACTCCTTATTGTTCCAGTAGTCCACCAGTATCACTGAAGTTCATGCAAAATTCTTTGAAAAAATTTAGAATGACTTTGGAATGTACCTTTGGAAAGGCCTATTCAAATAATTACATTTTTAAAACTCATGGGATACCCTGTCAGACCCATTAGAAAATCATATAACTTACTTGGGACACACCTTCTTGTTTCAGTAGTCCACCAGTATTACAGAAGTTCATGCTAAATGCTTTGAAAATACTTAGAATGACTTTGAAATGTACCTAAGGCCAATTAGAAAATCACATTTCCTCTAAATTTCTTAATATAAATTCGCCTGAATGTTTACACTCACCAATACTATTACAATAAATGTATTGTTGTTGTATTTTTGGATTAGTTTGGACTAACTTCACTAACATTGTTGTCAGTGGTGGCATGTACATATAATAGCGTAACAAAACAATTGAAAGATTGACGAAAATGCCGAAAATTCAAGAAAGATCTAAGCAAAACAGTCTATTAAATTTTACCGTAAAAAATTCTAAACTAAAGTTTTAATTGGAAATATCAGAAGCAGGTGAAACTGGCGATTTTTTATCTTCGAATATTGCTGTTTTCTGCAGGTGGCAGTTGACATTTTCACAATTTCAAAATAAACTTTATACCTGCCTAGTTTAGTTCGACTATTTTCTCGAAATTCTTAGATTTTCTTAGATTATTATCATCTATTTGTTTTGGAAAAATTGAATTATAACTTTACACAACATTGGAAATTCGCAATTTGAACATGAAAACTGTGAGATGGCAAATTCCATCTGAAAAACAACGACGAAAAAAACAATATAAAGCAATAATCTAAATTATCTACGAATATTCTACATATGCTACAAATTGTCGACATTTTCTACGCCAAAATGAATTGCCGACGCTATTTTCGACACCAACAAGTCGAAAATTCCAGGTTACGCGTAGACGCACAACGCTGGTTTTCATTATTTCAACACATATTCACACACCTAGGTATTAATACAAAAGTTTAAACTAATTTATTCAGCGTTGCAGTGTGAAGCGGTCTATGGACGTGATGCAGCTGCCTATAAAAATTTATTTCCGACTTGTTCAACTTGACTTTCATGTATTTTTTGTTATTTTAGAGAAAGCTCACAACCAGTACTATGCAAATTGGTCTAAATATAATTTTTTTTAATTTTTGTTGTATGTACATCATTTTGTAACTGAATCCTCATCTTTGACAGCTTAAAACTACTTAATATTTGGCGACGACCCTCCTCGTCCTAAAATGGCTTGTGCTATAGAACATAATTAATAAAATAAAATAATTGACCTCCCCAGTGTAACACTAGTTACAAATACGAAGGAATATAAATGTTTACCACTAATTAATGGTAACATGTTTCCCTTTTATTATTAAAATTTGTTTTACATATGCATGTACTCGTATGCTGATGTTCATGTACTCCAAACAAAATTGAACAAATTGAAAAGATAAATGAAAATATAAACGACATGGCATGGAAACTAATTTTTCCACATAAAATATATAACAGGAAGAATGAAGAAGGATTAAATGGTTTTAATTTTATGATATTTTTCATGTACAATATACCGTTTTATTGTCATAAATATTAATTAAAAATCATAAATCATTTGCCCTTCGATATGCCAGCCGATATTAACCAAACAAAGCATTGCCACACACAATCATATGTAGAAAAAAGGTTAAATTAATTATTTACCATTTACCACCCTTCAATCTGTGTGTACAGCACAAAGTCAATTTTTCTACTTTTGTATGCTGTACGTAAGTAAATTAATAATTTATGTATTAATAATGTAAGAATTATTAGGTTACCTGTAAATACGATTAACCCTATATAGCACACAATGGACATGCACACTACATACATCACCTCAAAACTTTGAAAAAATTTGCTTCGGCAGAATTTTGTACTAGATCCCTCTATTAATCAAAAATTTGTTACATTGCAAATAATAAAAATATAATAACAAGACAAAATTAGTAAAAAAGGGTCCGAAGATTAGGTAGTCGGTCTTTCATAAAACCAAAACCAATTTTTTATTATTTTAATTATTTTACGTTTAAATAATTTATTTATCCATCTCAGAAAAGCAGAGTGGAATATTTCGTGTTTATGCTGCTGTCTTCTAACGGATAAGAACCGAAATTTATAAACGTCAGATTCCTTTTTGGTCCTGTATAGATAATGATGAAATGATAATTTATGAATGAATTTATTTACATAAATCCAAGTTGGGATAGCGGAAACTAAACAAAAAAAACCACAACAAATTTTGAAGGGCATATGCAAATTATTATTATTAAAATTACAAATCCATTCAGCCGATTCGATTTTTTCCAATTTTTGTTTTAAAACTAAGTATAATAGATCTAACCCCTTATTTAGAATATAAGATTTTAAAACTTTGTTGTCCGAGGATATTCGAGAAATTATATAGAACACAGGGACTTAGATCCTACCCTAATACAACCCTTTCAATCCTCTTTCTATTTAACTTTTCTATAAAAAAATATTTTCTTTCGGCATTATAAAATAATGATTACAATAACACTAACAATCAGGTATACCAAATTCACCATAAATCTGTAACTAATTTAAATATTTTGTATAGGAGCGCACTGCATGAATAGATGTAGCCTTTAGTGAAATGAAACTACATCGATTGCACTGCAACCCTTATAAAATTATTATTTTAAAATCTATATACAAAAATAGTTTCATTTTCTAATTCACAATAAAAGCAACAGCAGTAGCTATATTTTAAAAAAAATAATAACTCTAATCCAAGGGGATTGGTTTACGATATACTTCCGAATCGTACGTTACGTAATATACGGCATGTAAGCGTTCACACACATACACCATATATACGAGTACACTGGTTAGGATTTAGTTTTTTTATTTTAAATTTTAAAATCGAAATATTGATCTTTTCTGAATATGCATAAAACATTCACTAGATAGGTACTTTTACTACATGTCCAGTATTTTTATGTTTTGTCTGATTGCATCAATGCTTTATGGAAATCAATATACTAAATTTGTTATGAGTATTTGCTTATATCAAAGGTATAAAACATGAAACAAGAACTGTAAAGTTTATTTTACACGATTCTAATCAATAATAAAATCTTCTTTCTTCCAAGATCTTTGTAGGATCATTTTATCACCTGCAATGTATTAACAGCACAACACAAAGTACATCAGCTTTATGGAACTCGATCGTATATAACGATTTAACGAGAGAAATTTAGATGGTAGTCAGTGTTGTGTAACGTTTTTACGTAAATAATGTAAAGAATGATTAATTACGGTAAAAAAATGTAATAAATGTAAAAAATGTAATTAATTAGCGACAAAATGATTTAAAATACATTACACTACTATATTTTTTATATTGCTATTTTCGGTTTTTTATCTCAACCAAATATTATTTTGGATCTTAAGTTAATTGTAGTTATTGAGAAAAAAACATATTTTCAAATCAATATGTACTCAATCTGTGATAGTCTGATATATTTTATGTATAAATTTTTTTTATTTTTATGGCTTCAGATAGTTTAATCAGGGATGATTGTATGGGTGTTCAAATTGTTCATCAGAATATTAGGAGTCTAAGGAAAAATTTTAATCCTTTTTTGGCTCATCTTGAGTCATTTAAAAGTTTACCTGATTTAATTTTCTTGAGTGAAATTTGGATTAATGATGATGAAATGGAATTCTATCAGTTAAATGATTACCATCTTGTTTGTTGTTGTAACAATAGTTATCGTGCTGGTGGAGTTTTGGTATTTTATAAAAGTAATTCAAATTGTTTTGTTGAACCTATAAACCTTGTTTCTGCGGATGTTGTAAAGGTAAAACTTGTAATTGGCAATGACACGTATATTTTAATTTGCGTTTATCGGCTTCAGGCCGTTACGGAGTCTGTCTTTCTCGATGAGTTTTCTGAATATTTAAGCCATATAAACAGTAAAAACCTCTTTGTTCTGGGTGACATTAATATTGATATTTTATCTTGCTCTTCCGTGTCCGATAATTATATTTGTATGATGTCGTCCGTTGGTCTAGCATCGCTTATTAATGATCCAACTAGAGTAACTGATACTACTTCTACTTGTATTGATCACTTATTTTGCAGATTGCGTGATAATTTATTGTCTCGCGTCAAGGTTGAATTATTTAATTATATGATTACTGACCATCACTTGATGCATGTTGTGATCGAGATTAATCAGGTTAAAAGCAATGATAGATTACCTGTTAAGCCAAAAGTCATTCTATCTAAATTCTTGGAATTGTTAAGTAGAGCTAATTTCTCTCCTATTTATGCCCTTGACGATCCGTGTGCAGCTGTTGATGTGTTTTTAACGCTTTGGAATGATGTTTTTTCAGCTAGCCTAGACCCACAAAAATCACGTAGTAATCGTCCTATTAAACCATGGATCTCTGAGGCCTTGTTAAGCATGATCAAACGTAAAAAATGGTTATTGAGAAAGGTGAAACATGTTAGAACCAATCAACGTTTCCAGCAATATGTTACAGCCTATTGTCAGAAAGTAAAAAAGAAAACCATTGCGGCTCGCGTAGCTTATTATAAAAATAGATTTGATAACTGTTCCGGTGACTCCAAACTTACGTGGCGTACTATCAACGACATTTTAAGTAATAATTCGTCAAAGATTAAGCTCATTAATTCTATTAACTCATCTAATAATGGTCTTTTAACGGATGCGTCTGATATTGCCAATGAGTTCAGCAATTATTTTGGGAGTATTGCGTCAAATTTGAAGTCTAGTCTCCCATTAAATAATAGGAATTCTATGGAGTCTGACGGCGATTATGTTGAGCAATCTTTTTTTTTTCATTCAATTGACGATCTTGAAGTTTCTAAAGCCATTGCTTCTTTAAAATCAAGAAACTCTTACGATATATTCGGTTGTAGCAATTACTTAATTAAAAGTTCCGCTGGTCTTATATGTGCTCCTTTATGTCATATTTTTAATTGTTGTTTTAGAACTGGTATTGTTCCTGAAATTTTGAAATCAGCAATTGTGCTACCTCTTCATAAAAATGGTTCCAGATGCGACTTAAATAATTACCGGCCTATTGCTTTACAGCCAGTCCTGTTAAAAATAATGGAAAAAATTATTAAATGTAGAATGGTTGTATTCCTAGAGAAGCATAGTGTTATAAGTTGTTGTCAGCACGGTTTTCGCAATGGGTTTTCCACGGAGTCTGCATTAATTGAATTTTTAAATAGCATGCATGCATCGCTAAATAATTCTGAATCGTGCGCTGGGCTTTTTGTTGACATAAAAAAAGCCTTTGACATGGTTGATCATAACCTCCTATTGCATAAGCTTTCTAAAATTGGTTTCAGAGGAAACATTAATAATTGGTTTAAATCGTATCTTGCAAATCGTAATCATGTTGTTAAGGTGAATGGAACTATGGGCAACCCTTATTTTTAAACATTGGTGTTCCTCAAGGTTCTGTCTTGGGGCCACTTCTATTTCTGATATACGCAAACTCAATTTTTAGTGCAAATTTGGCAGGCTCTATGGTTGCCTTTGCAGATGATATGAGCTTATGCTATCGTGGGTCCTCACAAACTGATGTTTGCCATAAAATTGCAGCCGATCTTTTAGTTTTAAGGAAATGGTTTGACCACCATTTTCTAATTTTAAGTGATAAAACTAAGTTTATGCATTTTAATTTGGGTAGCAGTAGTTTACATTCACCGATAACGTATCATTCCAGTTTTTGTAATGCTGTTAATTGCTCCAGCTCGTGCATTTCCATTGAAACTGTTGAAAGCTTCAAGTACCTTGGAGTTATTGTTGATTGTAATCTGAATTGGAAGCAACATGTCGATAAAATAAAAAAGTCTCTTAGCAATGCGTTACGAACTTTATATCTATTAAGACCAGTAGCACCCAAATCGGTATTGTTAAAATTCTACTATGCTTGCATTAACTCTAGGCTTGAATATGCGTTATCGTGTTGGGGTGGTTGCTATCATTCAACTTTAAAAATTCTCATAATTGTTCAGAAATATGCTATTCGTATTATGTGTTTTAAGTCTTCACGGGTTTCTGCTTGGCCATTATTTTTGAGTTGCAAAGTTTTACCATTACAACATCTATATGTTTATAAGGTTTTACGTTTATTTTATTTGCGTAGTGGGCATCGATTATTGAGAGCAAATGTGCGATACAATATTAGGAACAATGATCGTTTCTTATTTGTTGTTCCACATTTTTTTAGTGTACATTTTAGAAAATATTTCCTGGTAACTGCCCCTTGCTTATTCAACCAACTTCCATTTAGCATTCGACAACAAATAAATTCGAAATCATTTCTACAGGCACTAAAGTTTGGCTTTTTGAGCACCCTAATATCGATTTTATATTTAGAGTTTTAGTCTGATGAAGTTTAATTTTAGTTTTAATTCTATTTATCTTTTTATTTTTTATATTTTATTGTTATGTTTTTATTTCGTATGTTATCATAACCATTTATCGTAAATTGTTCTTTGTTAAAGGGTAGATCAATACTGCCGTTAAATCGGTGATGATTACCCTACTCATTTATTTTCATTTTGTATTTTAATATTATATGTGAGCAAAAATTGTACTGAAAATAAATGATAAGCCTGTGTGCTTCAATAAAAAAATAAAAAAAAATAAAAAAAAAAAAAATTTCTAGTAGTTAATACAGCCATTACAAGCAGCTACATATATTATACGTTATTTTGTGGGCCTGACATCTGCTAGTTAATGGCGCTACTACAATAATTTAATGTATAAATTATTACGTACTGCATTTTTCTATCAGCAGATCCATCTATGATTCAAATAATGAAATATATTTTTAATAGCTCAGGTAATCACCTTAGGCGGCAATACAAATTTGCGGGAGCTCAGGTTGCTTATACAAATTTTACTGGCGTTCTGGAAGCGCTAACTAATTATTACGTGGGCCATGGAATGATTAGTTTAGAATTTCGAAGTACTACTTCAAAAAAAAAAATATTTTAGGATCGAAAATTTTTATCTCGTTATGGAACGACCTCCGTGAAGCTAGCCCGAATTTCAGCCCGAAACTTTAATTTTTTACTTATGGCAATACAATTTCTGTCATTGCATACCAATTAAGCCCAATTTGTGCTAATTAGTGCTCAGAGGGAAAAATTAGTGCTAGTCCAGGAGCCGAAAAAACGCGAAAATAAAATTTCAAATTTCGCCTGAAAGACGGAATAAATAAAACCCGATTTCTAGAAAAAAACAGAAATAATTTAAGACTAATTTTAAAACTTTCTAAAGGCCGCTAAACTGATGAAATTTGTGCTTAACATAGAAATATGATTTTCATAAATTTTCATTCATAAATCGAGGAAAACCAAACTAGCCCCTGGAAGATACTATATCATAAAACAAAATACAGAGGTACATCGTTCAATAATATTTGTGTTGAACAACAAATTAAACAATAGAAATGGAATTTTTGCTAATTTAGAATTGGCCCAATTTCGTTGAACAACAACGACCGTTGAATCAACAATTTTCTGGCAAAAAGCGTTCTAGAAACCAACGAAGTTGGCAATTCTGGTTACATATTCCGATCAGGTATGTTCATTGCCATCCAAGAAATATAGTGACGGAATTTGTAATCCAGTGCTAATCCAGAATTAGCCTAATTACATTGCACAAGAACGACCGTTGAATGAACAATTTTCTGACAAAAGTGTTCTAGAAATCAGTGGAGTTGGCACTTCTGATTGCATATTGCAATGAACATACCTAATCGGACCTAATCTGAATTGCTTATGACTTGGACTTTAGAACATTTTATTTCTATTGTTTAATTTGTTGTTCAACTCAAATATTATTGAACGATATACCTCTGTATTTTGTTTTATAATATAGCATCTTCCAGGGGCTAGTTTGGTTTTCCTCGATTTATGAATGAAAATATATGAAAATCATATTTCTATGTTAAGCAAAAATTTCATCAGTTTAGCGGCCTTTAGAAAGTTTTAAAATTAGGCTTAAATTATTTCTGTTTTTTTCTAGAAATCGGGTTTTATTTATTCCGTCTTTCAGGCGAAATTTGAAATTTTATTTTCCCGTTTTTTCGGCTCCTGAAGTAGCACTAATTTTTTGCCGTGAACACTAATTAGCACAAATTCGGCTAAAACCAAATTTATTACTGATAAAACATCAAAGAAAAAACTAAATAGGTCATATATTAAAAAAAAATCAAAAATGCTTTCAGAACTATACTCAGCTTGAGTCAAATTTTATCGGGAATTACTAAAAATATAGTCTATTAAATCAAGCCTCATGAACGTTTCACGAGCACATGACATGTACCGCCGAAATCGTTAAACTTATGACTACAAACTGAGAGACATGTAGACAAATTCTATCTGAAATTAACTGGATATAGTCGTTTGATTCTAGTCTCACAGACGATTCACGAGCACTTGTCATGTACCGCCGGATTCGTTGAACTTTTGACTACAAACGAGGAGATTTACGGAAAAATTCTATCTGGAATTATCTGGATATAGTCGTTTGAATCTCGTCTTACAGGCAATTCACGAGCACTTGGCATACACCGCCGGATTCGTTGAAGTTTTGACTTTAAACTGAGAGATATGTAGAAAAATTCTATCTGGAATTATTTGGGTATAGTCGTTTGATTCTAGTCTCACAGGCGATTCACTAGCACTTGGCATATACCGCCGGATTTGTTAAAATTTTGACTACAAACGAGGAGATTTGTTGAAATTTTTTATCTGGAACTATCTCGATATAGTCGTTTGAATCCTGACTCACAGACGATTCACGAGCACTTGACATACATCGCCGGATTCGTTGAAGTTTTGACTACAAACGAGGAGATTTACAGAAAAATTCTATCTTGAATTACATACATTGTGATTTATTTTTCTGTGGTCTGACTATGCCACCAAGCATAGTAATATATCTTAAAATTACATAAAATTAATTTTAAAATTTTGGGCTGAATAATGTTATAAATGTCATGACATTCTATCATGATACTGTTTACTGACACGATAGTGAAATTTTTTCGGGCTGGGATAGTAAACTCTCACGATAGTGATAGACGATAGTGATATTTGGCTGAATTTATCAGGCAGACTGTGTGCTATGATTGCTTATGTTGGAATAACACTGGGTGATTTATTTATGAATTTTTTTCAAATAAAAAAAGGAATCACTCAATTAGAATTTTAGCATGTATGTGTTTACAGTTTTACACTAAATACATGCTTTTAAAAAACTTCGAAAAACCACGATTTGTAAGCATTGGTATGCACAGGAAATTAGAAACACAAAAAATTATTTTAGCCAAAAATAAAATTCAAATGTCAAAATTTCAATAGATGTAGTTGCATGTAATGGTTGTATTATCGACTGGAAAATAACGCATTTTATATTATTTTATTAATTTAAGAATTTTCATGCAGATGTCGCTAATGAATTACATTTTTTACACGCCATGTAACGTTCAAAATTTCGCTTATTTGATACAATTATTTACGTGTAAATAATAGAGTAATTAATGTAACGTAATTAATCTGCACAACACTGATGGTCGCATTGCGGGCTGGATGAGCCATCTGTTAGTCCATTTCTCATTTGTAAATAAAACACACATTTTGGGAAGAAAAGTCAAAATTGTCAAAATGCCCACTGAACATCAACATTTTCGATGACTTTTTCCAATAAAAGCGGTTCAATGGCCTCAAATTCAGCTCGACCGTTAATTTTAATTGGTTGAATAGTTTGTGGATGATTAGCATACACCTTACCGTACACATAACCTCACAAAAAACAATCAAGTGGTATTAAATCCGGGCTTCTTGGTGGCCAAGAAACTTCACAATTTCATCAAATTTTGCGAACAGCAAATTTTGTTGACAATAAATGGATTGTTGCACGACTTGCGAGGCATTTCGCTCCATCTTGTTGAAACCAAAGGTCGTTGACACGCAATTTGGGCCACAAAAAACCAGTTAACATGTTGCGTTCCCCATTCACTGCAAGGTCATTTTCCTGTTCGTTTTCAAAGAAAAATAGCAGCAGCCTATAAACTACACCAAACAGTGGCTCTTGGAGGATGAAGTTCTGCTTCAATTTTGCTTAGTGACGTACCCATTAAAATAAAAAAGAAGCTTCATCACTATAAATGATTTTTGATGAAAAACATTCATTTCGTTAAAGCATCCAATTAACAGAACGATAACGATTTAAATGGTCTAGTGGCTTTAATTTTTGAGTTAGTTGTATTAACGAGTGTTTTACCTTGAACCTGTATAATGAAAAATGAAGATCTCTAACGGTCGTGAACAAAATTGTAGCAATTTTCTGTAGATTGACTCTGAGCTCCACATGGTTTAAATTTATGACTTCTTCTGTAGAGACAATCTTATTTCAATAAGTCTCCTGTTGCATTGTAAACTTGTTTAATTTGGATGGGAGGCTTCAGCACAAACTGGTAACTTATTCAAATAATTTAAGCAAGTCTACAATGTCTATTAGTTCAATCGAGAAGAGACTTATTGTAGTTATTCAAATAAATGAGTCTCCACCACTTTTGCGTGCGAATAACATAAATGCCTAAACGTTGGTGTCGAAAATCGCGTAGACTATTGATTTTTGCGCAAAAACATCAATAATTGGTAGAGTATGTAGATAATTAATAACCGATGTAAATTAATGGTTTTTTGTTATTTTCTAATTGGGGTTTTTCAATAAATTCAATTTTTGCAAACCAAACAGACGATATTTGCGTGTGAAATAATTCAACTGTGTTAAATTAATGTGCAAACTTTTGATTAGCAATTTAACCTGTTTTGGTCATTAAAAAGCACTAACTCCACATATTACTGGGCATATTCGGTCTTTAAGTATAATAATTTCGAAAACAAACGTTCGAACTAGGTTAGGTTAGGTTTCAGTGGTTGCTATCGCAAGCTTAGGCCAATTTTGGGCCATTGTTATACCACAGGATCCGACATCATTAAACTTCTTTTAAACCCATCTAGTGCTATTCACATAACGTAAAAGATCTCGCACATTACATCTTTCGATATCAGAGAGGCTGTCCATAGTGTATTTGCCCAAGTAATCATGTCTTCTGCCAGCTAGCGCCGGACATGAGCATAGGAAGTGAACAAGTGCCTAATTCTCCTCCGAAATGATGATGATGTCCGAAAAGGCGGTGTCTGGTAAGTACCTTTACAATTCTACCTAAGTCACGCTTCCTTAGTGTGATTAAGATCTTGGATCGCTTCAAGCTCAGCTCAGACCATACTTGCTTCGCTATCCTGCCAGTCGGACTATCGAACCACCTAACATTTGCCAAGCCGACTGCTTCCTTATGACTTGCTGCTTTCAGCACAGACATAGGCCTTCCTACACATTCTCTCCCTGGTTCCAGGTGGTTCACCCATGCAAGGGAACGTGAACTGGGTTTAGACCGTCGTGAGACAGGTTAGTTTTACCCTACTAATGAGTTGTTGTTGCGATAGCATTCCTGCGTAGTGTGACAGGAACTGCAGGTACGGACCAATGGGTCAATACATGTTCGAGGGAACAGTGGTATGATGCAACGTTGGATTATGCCTAAACGCCTCTAAGGTCGTATTCAAGTTAGTCTGCAACAATAGAAATGGGGCATTAATTGCATTGTTAGGCTTAAACTATTAATTAGATTTGAAGGTTTACTTACAATTCGATACTATTATGGTTCAATTGATGTCACTGAAATTGTTTAATCAAAGACTTCTATTAGCTTTTATCATGCTTATATGTAGTTGTTATCGATTTGATTCAATTAAATTATTAGTATTAACAATTTTTGAGCCCAGGATCAATTGCAAAAGTCATTGTTATCGGTGGAGGTGCTGTGAAGGCTAGAGCAACCTAGTTCTCAATGTCAGAGTAGCTCGGAACCCAGACCAACTGGATACTGAAGTATTAACTCATCTCGTTAAGAGATATGTGACAATCCAACGCCACCCTTGACACCAGGGAAACTGATTCCAGTGAAAGAATGGGCGCCCGACTGTCCACATAGATAGTGGATATCAGTGAACGATATTACACTGTGCTTCAACCAGTTCATGGCCTCTTCAATCGCTATAACTTCAGTAATCAGGTAGTTGAAAAGATAGACTTACATTTAATTCCCCACAGAACAGACCAGCTCCCACTCTACCATCGAACTTGGAGCCGTCGGTGAAGAATTTAACTATCCCGGTCTCCATAATGAGACCATTTTTTCAATCCTCCCTAGAGGGAAGAATCATCTTAAAACGCTTGCAAAAGCAGAAAAGGGGTGTTATATAATCCAAATTCACCAGATCATCCCTCACAGAATTGGCTATAGTTGAGTACCTTTTGTAAGAACTTCCACCCCGAAATCGTGGATATCCGGGCTGCCGTTTTGACCGCCATTTGCTTACCGATAATATCTAACGGGCCAAAGTACAACATGACCTCTAAGTCACTAGTGGGGGTCGTTTTCAGCGCCCCACTAATGATCAAACAGGCTGCCTTCTGCACCTTCGCCATCATGTTTCTGTATGATAATTTGTTCAGAGCTGGCCACCATACACTCACATCATACACTAGTACGGGCCTTACAACTGCCGTGTAAAGCCAGCGCACCAGCTCCGGTTTCAAGCCCCATTTACTTCCGATGGCATTTTTACAAGAGTAGAGTGTCACGGTGTTTGTCCTCACCCTTTCACCGTGTTTGATTTTCAACTAAGCTTACTGTCGAGAAAAATCCCTAGGAATCTCGCCTTATCAGTAAGGGCCAGCATAGTACCATTTAAACTTGGTGGAACCACTACCGGAATTTTATATCTCCTAGTGAAAAGGACCAGCTCTGTTTTAGATGGGTTAATCCCCAATCCGCTATGTCATCGGCAGAAGAAACCACACCTATTCCTTCCCCCTTCAGTTCCAATAGCAGTCCATTCTCCGAACAACCCGTTTTTTGACGGAGACTTCCCCATCCCCTCTATAACCCTTTTGCTACCTAGCAGGTGATTAATTAGCCTGGTTACTGGGTATTCAAGCTCAAGTGGCAACAATCCTTCCCTAATGGCCTTCACCTTCACGTTATTGAAAGCGCCTTCGATATCGAGAAACGCCACTAACGAGAATTTTTGAAAATCCAGTGTCTGCTCAATTTCCCGAACCAAGGTATGTAATTCCGTGTCCACAGACTTACCCTTATGGTACATAAGTTGAGACAGTGCTCGGTTGCTGAGTATAATTCTGGAACGAATATAGATATCCAGCAACCTTTCCATGGTTTTCAGCAGAAAAGATGACAAATATATTGGCCTTTAGACCTTAGGGTTTCTGTGCGAGCTTCTAGCCACTTTCGGAATGAAGATCACCTTAGTCTCCCTCCATTTGTTCGGGATGTACCCCAGCTTCAGACACCCTTTGAAGATAACCTCCAGCCAGTAAAGTAAGTCCTCCGAGTTCTTCTGAATTTCTGCTAGTACAATCCCATCCGGACGAGTTGACTTAAAATGCTTAAAACTTTTAATAGCCCATTCTGTCTTCCGCGTATTCAGAATATCCTCCGTTCATAACAGTTGGACGCCACAGTCATCCCTAGATCCGCAGTCATCCAAAGGCCTCTCCAAAGTGAGTTTCCAACAAAAGATTGAGAGTCTCCTCACTAGAAACCGTCTATTCGCCATCCGGTTTTATCAGATAGCCTGGAAAAGCTGGACTGGTAGAGAAAATCTTTCTTAAGCGCAAGATATCCGAGACTCTTTCCATTCTATCACAGAAGAGCCTCCACGAATTCCTTTGCGCCATCCTTGTTTTCCTTTTTTATACTCTGAGGCATTCCTTATAGAATTCCCAGTCTTGACTTTCTCTCGATCTTTTCGCTATTGAAAGCAGAACCACAGAATTTTGGCCACTTTGCAAGTGCTGAGGTCCACCAACCAGGTTTTTGCTTTCCCTTCAAGCTTTGTTAATGGGCAAGCTTCCCTCATACCTAGAGGTATTGCAAGCCCTAGTAAGGATATACACCATTGAATCTAGATCACCATTCGTATCGGGGAGTCCTGGGACTCTAGATGGAATACTGCTCTCCCTATATACTCGCTATCCCCTCCCTATTTTCGATATTTAAGTATAATAATTTCGAAAACAAACGTTCGAACTAACCTTAACAGAGTTTAGTTTGTTAGAATATATTATGTAAATTGAATATTAGTCGGTGACAAATGCACCTGTAAAAAGTAAAACAGAAATACACATCTATTAAATTATTCTAATTTTATCTTCCCACTCCTAGAATTGTTTGAGTAATAATAGACGTCCCTAAAGCTAGCAGAACGCATCCAGCAAAACATTCCTATGGATAATTTTAGGCTAATTAAATGTACTATTAATCCCTTATGGGCTCCATCTCTTCCACCAAGAACGATGGGTTCTGCTAAAAATGTTGGGCTTCACTCGCACCTTCACTTGGGCTTAAAATCGAACTAGAACCGAAATTAGAGAGGAAAATAAGGTCAATTAACCTACAAATAATTTTAGGCTCATTAAAGCCTAACCAAGCTTTAGGTTATTTCGTTTAAAATTAGCAGAACCCAAATCAAAAATCAAACCAAAACCGAAAGCCGCTGAAATAACCTTGTCACAGAAAACCGAACGTTCAAGGTTGTTTCCTAATCCACCTTTATTTTATTTCACTATCATATTTTTCCGACGACATTTCCAAACCAGAAACAATAAGACGACGACATTCCTTTTCTTGAAACATCAAAAATTAACTCATTAAAAGTAAGTTATTTTCCACCAAAAAAAAAACTAAAAACCATAAATACACACAACAAAACCCGAATAAAAAAGTAAGATGAAGTCATCGTCCAAGTATAATGGAAAATGACATAAACTTAACAAGAAGAGAAAATCCTACCATACAACAACAACAACAAAAATAATAATAACAAGAACAAGTAAAGCTCTCAACCAAAAGTATTTTCACATTAAAATTTTCTAGTACATATTTTTTGTTGTTGGTCTTGCTGTCTTTGGCTTAGTTTTCCATCATCTCGTCGAGTCGAGGTGATAAAGAAAAATATAATCATGAACATGTTTTTTTAGTTTTTCCTTATAAATTTCCACACGATTTAGAATAACAAACGCGCTCAATCCATATATACATATATCTAGTTGAAATGAAAATATGGAAATTGTTAAAATGAAAATTATTTCAAAACAATATAAAAAAAAAAACAGATTTTTATGAGTATTTTTCACGAGAAAAAGGATCTCATACGTACCGTGCACAATAAAAAAAAATTTTAATACTGAAAAATTGAAATTCATATATTTTCGTTTCTTTTTCACAAAAAACAAAAGATTTAAAAGTTTTCTCTATAATACATGGAAAGTGGAAAATGTTGAAAATGCTTAATGAATTCAATTTATTAGATTGCATTATTAAATGAAAATGTGAAATATTACAAGTGATTTGAGGGGATCTATTTTTCGTATTTTTATTGTTTTACGTATACTCGTATACGTTGTACGGATTCGGCATTCAATTGGCTTGTGCTGGTTGTCTGAACAACCATTTTTTTACGGATTTTCATTCCACTCTACATATAAACTACTCGTATACAGAATAAAAACAAAACCAGAAAAATAAATTTTCACATTTTCACCAATCCTGTTAGATTAACACACACACACACAACAAAAAATTTGTAATAAATACAGATAAATCAATCAATTTGTTACAGTTGATTCAATTGAAATAAATTTTTGAAGATAAAGTTAAACAAATAATAATGATTTTTTAATTTAATTAAAATTAGATAAAACAAAATTCAATTTCTCTGTATAGTTTATACTTTATGATAACTACAATCTATACGAGTACATTCTGAATGAGCACAACAACAATAAGATAAAATTTTAAATAAACTAATACAGTGCGGTTCAATAAATTACCGCCACTCAATCAAAAGAAGCAAAAGTTAATTTTCAGCCGGTTTGTGTGAGATGGAAAAAAGTGTGAAATAGAGAAAGAAAGAGTATTTAGTACCGAATAAAATATCAAAAAACAAAAATCATAGACATCAAGATAACTGTGGTTTTTGTTTTGTTTTGAAAAATTAGTCAGAAATTTATGACTTTGTTGAAAAATTGCATTATGTGTGATTTCTTACCAAATTTTTTTTAATAATTTCTAAAATACGATCCTTAAGTGAGTCGTACAATGTCGTCAAATAATTGAGTGAAATTTTTGCACAGGCCGCTTTAACCCATAGGATTAGCTCTTCCTTTGTATCATACTGTTTCCCTCCTTATATGATGTTAAGTCTGGCGAATATGATGACCAAGGCAATAGTTGGACATTTTGGCTTGTGATGTACGTCTTTATAACGCGAGCTGTGTGTATTTGTGCATTATCTTGTTAGAAAATCCACGAGCGTCGTGTAAAAAGGTCATGGATTTTAGAGAAAACTGATTCCAGTCCACGTCTTGTAACTGTTTTCGGTTATTTGTGTACTTTGAAACACCAAATCGATTGTGCCATAATAATTGATTAAAATTCAGACCATTACGCCCCATTCTCTACTATGACGACGATTCAAAAACATTTCCGTTTTCCTAAGGTCGTGAAAATAATAATTATACCCATCTGTTCCATCCAATTAAAAAAAAAAATTCATCAGATAATACGACTTTTGCATCACATTCCAGTCATGTGTTCCTCTGCGAATTCTAATCGTTTCTGCTTCCGTTTACCATTCAGTGGTGGAATTTTCTTTCACTTCAGCCGCTTCAGATATTTTGCTCTTAAAATAGCACGGCAGATAGTCGATTTACTGGCATTAATACCAGCTTGAAGGGCAATTTTTGTTGTAGATAAAACCGAATTAGAGGCTAATCTAACAATTTTTTGTTTATCCTGAGGTGTAAGTGCTGTTGAAACCCTTCGTTTATAATTACCTCCTCTTCCTTTATAATAATAAAAATACTAATTGTTAACTTCACTTTCAAATTTAAAAAAATAAACTATTCAGATTCATGAACACAATATGTTTGGTGGCGATAATCAAATGGACCGAAACAAAGTCATGAATTTCTGACTCATTTTTCAAACGAAAACAAAAAACAATTATCTCGATGTATTAAATACTCCTTCTTTCTCTATTTCACAATTTTTTGTATCTCACACACACCGACTGGACATTGACTTTTGCTTCTTTTGATTGAGTGGCGGTAATCTATTGAACCGCACTGTATGTTACATTTGAATGCTTTTTAACATTTTCGATCATCCGATATAATATTAACAATACAAAGTAATGAACGAAATTTATTATGGAATAGGTGATGTCCTAACATTACGGGGATAATTGGGAATGTGTTAAATCAGTAAATAATAGTTAGGTGACAAGTGTTCATAAAACTGGTGACAAATTTCTAACATTACATTTGATCGTCATGGCGAACGCAAGAC
This sequence comes from Nephrotoma guestfalica, assembly GCA_963691935.1. Taxonomy (NCBI): domain Eukaryota; kingdom Metazoa; phylum Arthropoda; class Insecta; order Diptera; family Tipulidae; genus Nephrotoma; species Nephrotoma guestfalica. Next base: position 136,248,296 of record OY829915.1, on the reverse strand, counting down.
GAATCGGAAATTGAATTCGTTTAAACTCGAATGGCATATCGGTTGGGATCAGTTGGGATCATCGAAATTCACGAAATAAGAACTGCCTCACCTTTGAACTTTTCTTTGAGTATCGTCGCGTCGCGTTAATCACATTGCCCATGAGTTTTCTTACCACTAAACGCGTTCCGTTACATAATTTTGGTTGGTTCAGATTTCGAAGCATGATGACTACCGAGCCAACCTTCAGTTGTAAATTGTGCGGTGGCAAGCCAGGCAAACCCAATGAGTTTAAAAATTCCGTTGGATAGTTGGTTGCATCGTCTTCGTTTGTTACACAGTCGATAGATTTTAAGAAATGCTGTGGACCAACGATTTGATTTTGAATTGTGAAGTTTAAGTGATCCATATCTTTGTTCATTGCCGCAAGAATTATTCGTTCACTCAACGATTGTGGTTAGCAATGATGTTCGGGAACACTTTGTTGATCAGCTCCTCCTTCGTTGAGAAGAAATTGCTAAAATTCGGCGGAAACGAAATCAGTCCGTTCGATTCGTCGATGGGAACACGGCCATTACCGATAGTTAGAAATTATTTGGAGAAATCTTCAGCAGATTGTTTATCAACGCAACTCGTATGTTTGTCGTCAGCTGAAGTTTCTTCACATAGCGTCACAGATTCGATGATTTGAGGAAAACGTTTATTTCATCGGCAGCGTCGATCTTTTGACAGAAATCGCCAGACAGTGGAGAATCATAGCGCATCCAAAACATCTTGAGTCATTGCGGAGATCTTTCATAGTTCGATTGAGTGCTTCCAATGCGCGTTTGTGCGCCATTGTGCATTCATCTCAGATGATGATTTTACTTGCTACCAAAACTTTAGCCATTACTGAGTGTTTCGCAATATTGTATGTCGATTTTCAGTCGAATTTCGGATCTCGCACGAACAGTGGCCAAACCAATGACATGAGGAGTTTTCTCCCAGTTCTACCGGGCACATCGAGAAAAAATAAGCCACCATTTCCATCATCAATTGCCTTCATTAACGTATCACGTACACTTCTTTTTGGAGTTTCAACAGTGGTACATTCGTTCGAACTGATTGGTTTGATGCATCTCGATCGTATACACGTTCACGTTCCAATTCTCGATTGAAAGCGTCGTTCATTCCACGATATAGCCTTGGCATTCCTAATTTGACTAACAAACTGGCGCACATTAGGTAACATATGTCTTCGATCAAAAGCAAAGCTTGGTTATGTAGCTAGGGCTAACCCAGTTTCATATAAAAATTTGCCTTTACCTGTATTACATCCCCCTGCGGCATTAACCTGTAGCTCAGTCGGACGAGGTTAGTACTTGGTCGTAGGGATGGGCTGAGCTACGGGTTAATGCCGCGGGGGGATGTAAAATAGCTAAAGGCAAATTCTATGAAACTGGGCTAGCCCTAGTTTTAGGTAGAGACTAACCCGTTTCAAGTGGCGCCCAAATATTTTAGACGGTTTAGGTTGAACCTAGATTTTTCTACATTAATGATGAGATTTGCAGCAGACAGGCGATTCGCAACCACTTTCAGTAGGTGTAAGTGTTCTTCAAAAGTGGGGGAAGTCACGAGAAGATCATCTAAATATACAAACACACGTTCGTGTAATTCGTGTGGAATTACCTTGTGCATAAGTCGACACATGGTATGCGCAGCATTACACAAGCCGAAAGGCATTACTGTGAACTAGTATAATGGTCTACCCGGCACAGTAAATGCAGTCTTAGCTCTTGCTGTTGGATTAAGCGGGATCTGTCAGAAAGCGTTTTTAAGATCTAGGTTAGAAATGTACCTGGTGTTTTCCAAGCGACTAAGTAATCCGTCGATTATTGGCAAATGGTAAGCGTCTTTCACTGTCACACCATTCAGCTTACGAACATCAAGACATAGACGAATTTTACCATTACCCTTCCGTACTACAGCCCCTGGCGAACTCCAAGGGCTGCAAGATTCCTCTATTACTCCGAGTCCTAGCATCCACTCCATCTCCTGGTCCATATCTTTCTGGATGGCAGGGGAAATGGCATAGTATCGCTGTTTGATGGGTTTTGCATCACCAGTATCGAGTTTGTGCTTAACGAGATGTGTTTTTCCCAACCCAAGTTGGACCGATGACGGAAATTTCATCTTCACGAAATATAATTCTTGCTGCTGCTCGCTGAATGTGATGGTCATTTGTGACTTCTATTCGTAGTGTAGTTATGGAACTTGATAATTCTGAGAGAGACATTTGTAGTCCAAATTCCTTCCAGAAATCTGTGCCTAGATATAAAGGTTGAGATAAGTGTTGCGATAAATAATTTCATTATTTTGGTTTGGCTGTTGAAAGTCACTGGAGTATGGATATATCCCAGAATTGGTTCTGGTGTTCCACTGGCTGTATGTACTTTTGTTTCTTGTGGTCGATATGTTAGTCCATGTGTCTTTAGAAAATTTTCGCTACCACTACCTAACAGACTAATATTGGCTCCAGAATTGAGTAATCCTTGGATCATTTGCCCGTTTACTTTTAATTCTACGTATGATCGATGGTCTGGCCCTGGTTGGATAACTGATGAAATAATGTTCTTGCGTCATGTGCTGCGCTTACTGAACCAACTTATTGCTCGACTAACTCGCCTGTTATCCGTTTGACAAGAAGTCGAACAAAAAGATTTTGTTTTAGGTGTGCTTATTTCCGCCACCCCCGGTGGGGTGATGGATCGGTGTTGGATGCCGCTTCTTCCGTTCTCCTGTTTAATCTCGGGCTTTCGCGAGTGAGACAAGTGTCCCGAGTACCCTCATCTCGACCCTCCAGTTTCCCGGTGGATTACACGCTGAACAATTCGCCTTGAACGTATCTCTGGCTCCACACCCAAAACAGAAATTAGTATTGACGGATTTCATACAGTCCTTAAAGTAGTGGGTTGGCCGTGAAGGTTCTGTGACGTTTAGACTGGGTTTAAGAACAATGGGTCCAGTTGGGGCGTTTTATTTTCTAAGCTTAGCCTCCATTGCCTCTATCTGTGGATGGTTGTATTGTGTACCATCATCCTGGTCATAATATAGCCATTCCTCTTGTCGTGCCTGAATGAGTCAGCTCGTGGACTCTTGGATCTCTCGGACCAAAAGCTACCTGTCGCCGAGGCGGTGGCCTGTAAGATTATGTTGCATTTGAATTTGACTTGCCTCCGGACTATGCCGAAATCTACGCCACATAGCTTCTAAAACACTGCAGCGGCGGATGTAGGCCGGTAGATTCGGGAAATCGTTTTCATCATAGAGTGAAAACTGTAGACCTGGTCTTATGTTCCTTCGTAAGATTATATATATCATACTGTCAGTTATCGTCCACTCTTGTACTGTTTCTCGCGGGTACCTCTGCTTTCAATTACTAAGCAGCTTGTCTCATCTGTTCCCAGGAAGATTTTATAAGTTTTTATAAGATTTTATAACTTCATATTTACCGAAAATCAACCTATCGATTAAGTGGATGGTAAGGCGTACAAACAACTCAATTAAATTGCAAAACTCAATTTTAGTGGATGACATAACTGAGCTGCACAACCGAATACAACAGTTACAAGAAGAGCAGCTCCTAGTATCACACCATGCCATTCATCATTATTCTCTTCTCTATGCAATTATTGCCTTTAGCATAATCGCCTTTGTTATCTACAAATGCCGTACTAAGAGAAGAATTTGACTGAAGGAAGGCTATAAGTTTGTAAGAAAGGGCTGGGAGAATGTTGATACTAAACAACGTAAATAATTAAATATTTTCAAGCAAACAAAATTAGTTTATAAATATCAAAGAAAACATACTGGTGTGAAATAATTCCTAAAAATATCCCAGAATGCATCCCAGATGCCAGAACTATGGCAAAATTCTAAAAATCCAAAAATATTTGCCCATGCCAGAACTATGACAAAATTCTAATGCTTCACCTGTGCATTGGAATTTAATAAATCTTGCTGGAAAACATAATGGGATTGATGAGAACTGGAAATCTCGATTAGTAATCGTTTGAATAGCAAAATATTGTATTTCACAACTCACACGTTTCGGGGCCATATTTGCCCATGCCAGAACTATGGCTAAATTCTAAAATTCTACGTGTGCATTGATATTTAGTAGGCCAAAATCTCGATTGGAATAATCGTTTGAATTGCAAAATATTTTAAATCACAACTCACACATTTCGGGGCCATATTTGGCCATAACTATGACAAAATTCTAAAATTCCACGTGTGCATTGGTCTTTAATAGATCTTCCTGGGAAACATAATGGGGTCGATTAAAACCCGGCAAAATCTCGATTGGTGTAATCGTTTGAATAGCAAAACACTATAAATCAAAACACACACGTTTCGGGGCCTTATTTGCCCATGCCAGAACTATGACAAAATTCTAAAATTCCACGTGTGCATTGGTATTTAATAGATCTTCCTGGGAAACATAACGGGATCGGTGAGACATCGAATCACAACTCACACGTTTCGGGGCCATATTTGGCCATAACTATGACAAAATTCTAAAATTCCACGTGTGCATTGGCCTTTAATAGATCTTCCTGGGAAACATAATGGGGTCGATTAGAACCCGGCAAAATCTCGATTGGTGTAATCGTTTGAATAGCAAAAACACTATAAATCAAAACACACACGTTTCGGGGTCTTATTTGCCCATGCCAGAACTATGACCAAATTCTAAAATTCCACGTGTGCATTGGCATTTAATAGATCTTCCTGGGAAACATAACGGGATCGATGAGAACCGGCCAAAATCTCTATCGGCAATCGTTTGAATAGCAAAACCACTATAAATCACAACTCACACATTTCGGGGCCATATTTGACCATGCCATAACTATGACAAAATTCTAAAATTCCTCGAGTGCATTGGCATTTAATAGATCTTCCTGGAAAACATAACGGGATTGATGAGAACCGGGCAAAATCTTGATTGGTAATCGTTTGAATAGCAAAAAAATTGTACATCAAAAGGCACACGTTTCGGGACTATATTTGCCCATGCCAGAACTATGACAAAATTTTAATGCTCCACCTGTGCATTGGAATTTAATAAATCTTCCTGGAAAACATAACGGGATTGATGAGAACCGACCGAAATCTCGATTTGTAATCGTTTGAATAGCAAAATATTGTAAATCACAACTCACACGTTTCGGGGCCATATTTGCCCATGCCAGAACTATGACAAAATTTTAAAAATCCTCGTTTAATAATGGCAATCAGTGGTCAGTTATGATTTAGAGGAACAGTGTGAATTCTGTCTAAAGTACAATTGAATCTTATATCTGGGTGAACTTTTACTTCAGATCCTCTCTTTCAGGGCTAACCGAGAACATAGTGGAATTGATGAGTGCTTGGCAAAATCTCTTGCTGAGTTTACTTGAAGATGGTTTTAGTGTTTGACTTTAATTTAAATTTTAATTTTTTTAAATAACTGCTAATTTCCTTAATTTTTGTTTAGATAGGAGTTTCGTTAAAATATCGTTTCGCCTAAATGTTTGCTTTTATGTTGATATTACTAACCCTAGCATACATAGGATTTTTTTTAAGAAATATTTCACGCGCATCCAGCCTATCATCTGGAGTACCTTACTACGTGTGTGTTTACAATTAAATAAAGTTGTATAACAAAATAATCTATCAAAGTTTACTGACCCCACTCTTCCAAACAAATATATTTTATTTAATATTAATAATAATTATTATTATATTTCGTTATAAAGGATTTTCAATAAAAGTACAAAAATTTCTTTTTAATCTCTTCTCCACTCTTTGTGTATAATAATATATGTTGTATGTACCGAAGTTTGGTCAACTTTTAATCCGACTTTACCGTTCTTATATTACATCTATATGTAAGTATAAATAAGTTCTCATTTTGCTGTAGATATTTACAAAATAATACTTTATATACTCCTTTATATTGTAAACTTTGTGAAGAGATTAGAATTCCGATTTTTTTTGCTGATAGCGTAGGATTTACGTAGATGGCAAGTAAACCGAATATTACACGACACAAAAAAATTGCATTCAAAGAAAAACGATTTTTATTTAATATTTTCGGGATGAATTTTCCGTCTATACAAAATTCCTAACCACACAAGAACAATATTAAAACATCAAATTGTATGCACGTGATCGGAAACGTCCTTTTTATTTTATGTTCGACAAATGACCAACCTCGGTCGTATAAACGGATTTATCGGTAAATTTTAAAAAGAAAATTTATATCCTGTTTTCCGTGCCCCAACCCTTTTCTAATACACATACAAATACACTGTATACATACATTAGTTATGATTTTTGATGGAAAAACATCTGTTAAAGATTTTCCTTTTTTTACATCTTGTTATTTCTTATTTCTTATCTTTTAAATTTTTCATAAGTTTTTCCATATAGCGTCGAATTTTTTATTTTTTGTTTTATTTGAGATGAAAAATCAACAACAACAATTCCACTATAAAAAAAAACTCGGAGGATTTAAAATAAGAACAACACAAAAATATTATCTATTTTGATGCAAAAAAAAAACTCAGAACACTGAAAAATGTATAACGTCTGAAGATTTTCTATTGTCTGAATTTTTCCTGCAACTTTTCCTTCAATTTATCTTTGTCCATTTTTTTCGTATTTATTTATTTATTTTTTGGTAAATTATCTGTATTATATTATGGGATAATGAGTGGAAATTTAGATGAAAATTGATAAATCAGTGTTATTACTGTTATTATTATTGTTATGATGATGTTTCCACATTATTCTTAAACTGATTTCCTTTCTCATCATAACTTATGTGTTTAACTTAATTTCTGGTATATCTGCAGTAATTTGTTTGGGTTGTTATCAAGCCGGTAGGGAATATAAATTCTAGGAAGATGGATTTCATAATTGATAACTAGTAATAACTTATGGATCGGTTCAAATATTTTTGTTGAATATTTTAATATTTTGACAGGTGTGTTGGAACAAGCTTTTACTTCGCTTCCGGATGGTTCAACCTATTGGAATACTGATGATATTCGTGTGTTCTAAAACTGTAATTAAATATTTATTTTTGAAAGGCAATACGCCCACGCAAATCAAAGACAAGTTGGACGCTGTGTACTGAGACTCTGCATCATCATTTACCACCGTAAAAAATTGGGCAATTTAATCGTGGCCGTGCTTCAGGGTGGAGCCCTCTTTTAGTCTTTTTCTCATTTGTAAATAAAACGCACATTTTGGGATGAAAAGTCAAAATGTTTTATTGATTAGGAAAGGTTCTATGCCATTTATGTATGGAGAACAATATCGTTCATATGCCCACCACGGCTTCGGCAATATTTTCGATGACTTTTTGCAAAAAAAGCGGATCAATTGCTTTTGGCGTCGAAAATGTAGACAATTGGCGTGGAATATGTCGAGAATGTAGAGAATTGGTAGCTAATTGTAGAATATTATATTGGTTTATGTTTTTACTTGTGTATTATAATAATATATTTGGGGTCTTGAAGGAAAGGTCATAGATCCAATTTTGGCAGATAAAAGTTAATGTTATCTACTAGTTTTTGACATATGATGGAAATGGAAATCATTTTAAACCATATTATAAAATACATATGTTAAATTGCCTAAATTTTACAGTTGAGTTTGATTTATCATATTAAATTTTATTTGTAATTATTTATTAACTGTTTCATTATTTAGTTTTATTTTCAACGTTACACAATCAATTTTTATAAAAATTAAATAGTTATTAAATTATATAATAGATAGCGCGCTTGTCATGAAAAAGTCGTTATTTACTTTAACCTTAAATTATTTGACGTTTTGAAAACATTTGTGATTTGAAATTGGTTGTAAAAATGAAAGAAAAAATGAAACACATTTTATTAAAATGATTGCCGATAAATTTAGATAAAACTTTAAAACAACGAGGACATCATAAAAACCACCAAAAGTAACAAATCGTACAATAAAAATTGAAGTCGTACAATTAAAAAGGACAAAATTTCAAAATTAGGTACAGAAAATTATGCATGACATATTGCAGTGCAAGACGTTAATAATTTGCGTCACCACAACTTTGCACAACCGTTCGAATTTGAATGATATATTTTCATGTCAATGGCAGATGGAGAGCGTCTCAATGTATGTAAGTATTTTCCTGACCAATATCTATCTACAAATATTCGCTTATTGATGCCTTCGAATTCTAAAGTAGTTTAGAAAAGCAAAATTATGAACGGAAAACGATTCAATTGATCTACAATTCAACTCTTGAGGTTTTAATCAAATTTTACCCCCAAATTCTCAAGGGATTTTCCAGAAACTTTATGCAGGGCTTAAACTGACCAATATCTATCTACAAATATTTGCCTATTGATGCGTTCGAAATCTAAAGCAGTTTAGAAAAGCAAAATTATGAACGGAAAACGATTCAATTGATCTACAATTCAACTCTTGAGGTTTTAATCAAAGTTTACCCCAAATCCCCAAGGGATTTTCCTGAAACTTTATGCAGAGCTTAAACTGACCAATATCTATCTGCAAATATTCGCTTATTGATACCTTCGAATTCTAAAGTAGTTTAGGAAAGCAAAATTATGAACGGAAAACGATTCAGTTGATCTACAATTCAATTCTTGAGGTTTTAATCAAGTTTTAGCCCCAAATTCCTGAGGGATTTTCCTGAGACTTTATGTTTAAACTGACCAATATCTATCTACAAATATTCGCTTATTGATGCCTTCGAATTCTAAAGCAGTTTAGGAAAGCAAAATTATGAACGGAAAACGATTCAATTAATGCACAGTTCAACTCTTGAGGTTTTAATCAAATTTTACCCCCCTAATCTCCAAGCGATTTTCCTGAAACTTTATACAGAGCTTAAACTGACCAATATCTATCTACAAATATTCGCTTATTGATACCTTCGAATTCTAAAGCAGTTTAGGAAAGCAAAATTATGAACGGAAAACGAATCAATTGATCTACAGTTCAACTTTTGAGGTTTTAATCAAGTTTTACCCCCTAATCCCCAAGGAATTTTCCTAAAACTTTATACAGAGCTTAAACTGACCTATATGTATCTACAAATATTTGCTTATTGATGCCATCGAATTTTAAAGCAGTTTAGGGAAGCAAAATTATGAACGGAAAACGATTCAATTGATCTACAATTCAACTCTTGAGGTTTTAATCAAGTTTTAGCCCCAAATCCCTAAGAGATTTTTCTGAAACTTTATGCAGAGCTTAAACTGACCAATATCTATCTACAAATATTCGCCTATCGATACCTTCGAATTCTAAAGTAGTTTAGGAAAGCAAAATTATGAACGGAAAACGATTCAATTGATCTACAATTCAACTCTTGAGGTTTTAATCAAGTTTTAGCCCCAAATTCCCAAGGGATTTTCCTGAAACTTTTTGCAGAGCTTAAACTGACCAATATCTATCTACAAATATTCGCTTATTGATGCCTTCGAATTCTAAAGCAGTTTATGAAAGCAAAATTATGAACGGAAAACGATTCAATTGATCTACAGTTCAACTCTTGAGGTTTTAATCCAATTTTACCCCAAAATCCGCAAGAGATTTTCCCGAAACTTTATGAAGAGCTTAAACTGACCAATATCTATCTACAAATATTCGCTTATTGATGCCTTCTAATTCTAAAGTAGTGTAAATTTTGAGCGGAAAACGGTTCAATTGAACTACGTGTTATTTAAGTTCTTCGGTGACGTTTTAGTTTGAATGATGATTTTAGAATAAAACTGATTAAGTTAATTTTTTATTATTATTTTTATTGTTTGTTGTTTAAGATTTTTTAACAATTTTCTTTATTAAAGCTCTCGCTTGTTAATAATTATAACTAGTAATCTGTTAATTATTATTTTCAATTATTTTGTTGAATGCTATTATAAGGAATAATTGAAAGTTTCACTAATACTATCAAACGATTTTAAATTTAGGAAGGTTTTAGGAAATTGTTCACGCGCATTTGCTTTCTGCAATACGAATCATGTTAATTGGTGAGTTTAGTAGTTAGCCATTTTAGGCTGACACCCAAAATAACTTTAATATTTATACATATTTAATAATTTGAACGAATTATTTTGATTCGAAACTGATAATTTTAGTTTTATGATATATTTAAAATAATAACAAAATTAAAACAAATAGGCCGTATTTCCTGCCGAAAAGTCTTGTGCGAAAGACTAATGACTCGTGCATGACTCTCCTCGCATAACTCGTATATAGAATTTTATCAAAGAGCGGGACTAATATAGATGCGTGACATGTCTGAAATGATTAGTATATGACAGGTCGTATATCAATCGTACATATCAATAATTATGCACAATTTATGATTTCTCCACTTGATAAAATCGCATGCAGGTACAAATTAACTGTACAATATCTGGATCAGTACAGCCGAATTATTAAACAATTTTTCTCTATAAATTGTACAAACAATTATTTTTGAAGTATATAATACGCGTATTATTTATTATTTCGAACGTCAAACTTCATTCAACAACTACATACATATTGAAAATGTATTTTATGACGAAAAAGAAATTTTCGCGTCGATGACGTCATATTTTTAATAGAAAAATCTTTAAATTTTTCTAATAAACAAAAATATCAACGAGTAAATAATGAATATTGTTTTTGGTTTGTTAATATCGAATGATCATGATTAATTTTTGACATTGCCTACATTGTGAACATTGTCGACCTAAGATATTTAATTGGACAATGTATTAATTACACCATGTAGACAATACGGCACAATGCTGATAATAAGCATACACCTTACCTTTCAAATAACCTCACAAAAAATAATCAAGCGGGTTTAACACCGGGCTCCTTAGTGGCCAAGGAACTTGACAATTTGCACGACTTGCTAGGCATGAGTTATATTTTTTGTCTGTCATATTTAATTTGTTGGCAGGTACTGCAATGGTTTATGAATTCTGTTATTAAGGTTTTCATGTTTGAAAAATAATGGGCGGGCCAAATAAATTTGTTTTTTTGAACTAGCGGTTATTTTGAGTATAGTAAGGGTTATGTCAATGTGATTTGACAGAAAGTTAGTTTTATCCTTCTGCAGAACGGAAATGGTTGTGTATTCGGTTCACTGAGTGGGTTTGCGGTCGACTTGAAGAAGATGCCGATTTTGGCAAAAAAAATCATATTTTCGGATGAAAAAAATCATATTTTCGGCGCATTTCCATCTTGGCGGCTATGTAAACAAGCAGAATTGTCGCATTTGAGATGCCGATGAATCCTCAACGAGTGACTGTTTAGTGCGGATTTTGATCCGGTGACATCATTGGGCCATTTTTCTTTGAAAATGAGGAAGGAGCCGCCGTTACTGTCAATGGTGAGCGCTACTGCGCCATGATAAACGATTTTTTGTTCCCAGCACTTGAAGAGGAGGACATAGGCAACATTTGGTTTCAACAAGATGGCGCTCCGTCCCACACAGCACACGTTTCAATTGATCTTTTGCGCACTGTCTTCGAAGATCGAATTATCAGCCGAAATGCTGATGTGATTTGGCCGCCTCGGTGCTGTGATTTGACGCCGTTGGACTGTCATCATTGGGGTGCCGTCAAAGATAAGTGTTACGCCGATAAACCAGAAATGATTCACGCTCTCAAGAACAATATTCGCAGTGCCATTGAAGACATAATGCCGCATTTTAATTATAAATAGTTGGCATTTCTTTAGCGTATACTAGTATCTATCGTAACTTTCATACCAGGCGTTTAGAAGAAATCTGTTTTTTCTGCATCTAGCGGGCTATTTCCAGAGCTTAATCGATTATCGCTATATATGAAGAAATTCGCTGAAATTCGCTGTGCCAAATTTTCCGTCTGTCATGGACATTTTAGAAACGAATACTTCATTTCTGGTTTCAACGTCCGTTTCTGGAGCAACATATAGTTAAGGTTACCACAAAACTTATAGGATAAATGAGTTTTATTGATAAATTTTACTGTTTTTGGTTCAAAAATAAAATGTGCCTTACAGATAATGTGGTTTTCCAAGCTTACATTATCTAATAACTGTGAGATTAATCTTGTCTAAAACAAGAATACAGGTGGGGATTTTTTTAATGTAAGAGGTATACATTTTGTTTAGGTTAGTTCAGAATTACATTTGTCCGAGACATTCACCAATTGATCATCAATTGACGTTTGTTCACCCTGGTCCTTTTTCACAAGAGTTATTATGCTTGAAATGAAGGGGGGGGGGGGGGCGAGTTTCAGAGATACATAAGACAACAACAACTTCATCACTATCGCAACAGTTGCTTGGATTAGTACAAGTTTGGGTTACCACTTGCAATCGAACGAAACATCCCCATGGCATGCCAGTTTACCTTGCTCGGAAGCCCTGAGAGCTTGCTAGGATTGGACCAATCATTCATTAATCTGAATTCAAAATGATTACAGAAACGACTATTAGAATACATAATGCAAACCGGCAAATGTCGACCCCCGGCGTTCGTACACGAACACGAATCGGATACTGGAACAGCAAACAGTTGTGAAATGAACATAAGTCAAGGAAATTGCCTGATTATATATTCTGGACGTGATGAATATGGCGTGGGCAAATTTACAGCAGCTAAGGCAAAGAAGGCACTAGTGGAATATAAACTAGTTAATAGTAGAATAATCGTAGACGTAACAAGATTCCATTCAAAATTATGAAACACAACCATAATATTAAGCGATATGCCCCAAACAAACGACGCAGATGAAATAACTAAGGATGAGTACTATAAACAACTACAAGCCACAATAACAAGGACACACGAAAAACGATGAAGATAATACAAGAAGGAGAATTCAATGCGAAAATTGTAACAGAAAACACCGACCCGACAAACAACATGGGTAAACATGCATTAGACTCTGTGCGTGTCTGCATCACAAACCAACTATTCATATGGGTCTTTAAATTTGCACTCAAAAAGATGCACAAGCACACATGGACATCACCTAATGGCAGAACAATGAACCAAATGTTCACGTAATGATCAACAAGAAACTTCTTACGTCATTATAAGATGCCAGGGCAATGAGTGGTGCAGACATTCAAAGTGACTACTAACTGGTAATATCAAATCCAAAATTAAGCCTGCCGCTGTAAAACGGATTAAAAGATGCCGACACAAGAAAAACATTCTGCAAAGTACTAAAGCTTAGCCTCCAGAACAATGAAGAAGCACACATCAGTGTAGAGCAATGGTGGAAACAAATTGAAGGAGCTTTTATCGAAACAGCTACCAACACACAAGGGCGGATATCAAGAATTCAAACGCAGACGCGGGATCAGTGATAAAATTTAGAAGACAATTGAAGAACGCCGGCAACTTACGTTGCAAATGAGAAATCAAGAAAATGGCAAGGTGTGATCGTATAGGTAATACACATTCTCAAGGCAGGAGAAAAGGCTGCAGCATCCCAAAACATGTACATACTTTAAACAAATCAATATACAAGCTGAAATATTCAAAGAAGACATATTGGAAACAACAAAAGTTCTAACACCAGTAATAACAAAAGTGTGAAATTCCGGTATAATACCGCGAAAAAAGAAACAAGACTTGACTATAAAGATTCCCTGCCCTAAGAAGAGAATCAAAAATTGGCAGGATATATGCCTTCTCAACATAACCATAAAGATATGTAAAGATATAAGTCAACCCGAAATCAAGAATGAAACAAGCTGGATATCATATTAACACAACACACATTATCATTGAGCAGTCTAACGAATGGAATTCACCACTGTACCTATACTCTTCGTGGACTTCGAAGGAAGAAGAAGGTACTTTGTGAAATTGGAATCCCAAAGTAATTAAGCGAACTCATAATCGAACAGATAATCGAGTACTGATACTGTTACAAAAAAGGAGGTAGACAAGGATGCGTACTCTGCCCACTTCTGTTCCTAATATTATAAGATAGTGGAGAGAATTATCAGAGAAACTGTTACGATTACATGATCGTAACAAGCGCTGTTTGTATTTTATTCCTCTCGGTTTGTGTCCTCGCTTTCGGAGTTGTTTAATGTTTGTACACGTCGTGGTGATGGCGCGAGGGTGAGAAAGATGATGGGAGAGAGAACAATGCGCATCGAGTGTGTGTGTAAAGCAAAACATTCCATAAGAATGTTTTTCTTATATGCCTCTCGTTTACATCAATGCGAATTGATGTAAACGAGAAACAGAGAAGAAAGACGATTTTTCTGGAATGTTTTGCGCGTTATTTCGGCGTAAGAATTTTTTTTCGATTGAGGCATTCGAGTTGGGATTTTGTAAAAAACAAGTTTGATTTGATGCAAAAAAAAAGTGCCCAGTTAGTTTTTTTTCGAAAAATTGTGTCGGAAATATTTTTTGTGTGGAAAAATACGAGACAATTAATAAATTAAGTGCGATTTATTTATAAAATAATATCTTATATTGATTATTGTAAAATGGGCAAATAAAAAAAACTATTAATACAAAAATTATATGTCAGAAAAGAGGAATAGAGTGTTATTTATTTTACATCGGTGAAAATACATAAAAAGTAATTAGAGTTTGAGAACACAAAAAAAAAGAGAGAAGTTGGTGTGGCGATTAATCCGTTTGCTGATGATACGGAGTGAGGTTATCAAGAGCTTCTTGGGTCACAGTTCATCCGGTGTGATTTGATTTGATTTGTTTGCGGATGTACTAAAAGTGGTTTGGTGTTACGAAAGTGCCACGTTTTCCTTTCTCATTGTGTTTTTTTACGGGCGGCTGACGGAGGCTCGTTCGTTTTCCGTTTTCGACGGGGTACAGCCTTGTTAACGGCGAGGGACGTTCAACGCAGTGGTAAAAAAAAAATATATATTTACGGTGGCCAGTTGAGGCCACTTATTTACGGTTGGCGAGACAACGCCCAACCTATTTTGGCGGTCGGTCAAGGTCCTTCAGGTACCGATTTATAAGGCGAGACAACCAGTTAATTGACGTTGTAAAAGTTTAACGAAGGCGGAAATACCGTTCCACCAATTTATTTACGGCGGCCAGTCGAGGTCACGTTTTTGCATCTGGGTAACGGGGAGAGGCCTCGCAACGCCTGCCGCAACTAACGGTAGCCAACCGGCTATTGTTTTTTTTGGTTATCGGGGAGAGACCCCGCAACGAGACAGGACGGCACCAAGGCCGCAACAATAAATTTTTATATATTAAGGTACAATTTTTTTATGATTTATTTTATTTCATTTCTTTTTTTTTTGCATATTTTTTTTTATTCTAAATTATATAAAAAATTTTGTGATCGAGCGCCGAGTAACGGTCGCGCGCTCGATGTGCATTGTTGCTCTCTCTCTTTCTCGTTTCTCTCTCTCGTTCTCCCTTTCTTGTGTTTTTTTTCTTTCTCTAAAAAATAAAATGAATTATTAAATTTTTTCGGTGTGGTGTGATGGGAGCGGAAACTCCCTCTGTGTCGGCGTAGTGTTTGCGGTCCCTTGATGCCCGCATCCGATTCCGTAACCAGGGCTTGTCCCCGTTTGAATTCGGATGGATGCGTGCACCAATGCACCTCTACCGTTATTATTATTTTTATTATTTATTTTGAATATTCGGTTCGTTTCTCAAGTTCCGGCCGACGAATTTCGGCGGAACTCGGTTTTATTATTATTTGCGATCCCCTAAATTTCTGTATCATCACGGTGTAAGCCCTGTATGCCTCAAACCCCACGACCTTAGCACTTCTCCCTGAGAACGTAGCCGGCAAAAATCACCGTGGAGGCCTCTGCAGGTGCTTAGTGATATCTGCAGGTTGGCAGTAGCCAGCCTGTAACAGTGGCGCCCAAAATTTCGCGAATTTTTAAATTTTTGATTTTTTTTATGATTTGTAGCTTCACTCCCTTTGGCGTGCGCGTCCAGTGTCGAAACCAGTGCTTCGCACTGTTTGAATTCGCATGGACACGCACACCAAAGCCAGTCGATGTGAGAATTTTTAAATTTTTGATTTTTTTTTATGATTTGTAGCTTCACTCCCTTTGGCGTGCGCGTCCAGTGTCGAAACCAGTGCTTCGCACTGTTTGAATTCGCATGGACACGCACACCAAAGCCAGTCTCCCGGTTGGCATTCCCCATCTGCGATCGCAACCAGCACGGGCTGTTTGATTGCGCGTAGATGGGGGTGTCATACCCCTATTCTTTGGACATCCGACTTACGAGCTCTTTCCCATTTCCACTATGTTGTGTCAGATTGTGGTGGAGCTCGGATGTCATTTGTCCAGGGTTTAGCTTAGCTTCATTTCCTCTTTTCCCTACCTTCCCCATCCTATTTCTTTCGGCCGAAATTTGAGGAACAGAACGGAACACTTTATTATTATATTATTATTATTTTTCTATTTTTTTTTATTATTTAGCCGACACGGAGTGGGATTTCCACTCTCATCATACCATCCGTTTCGTATTTTTGATTTAAATTTATATTTGATATGTTTATTTGATTTTTTTTTTGATATTTGGATATTTTTGATTTCATTTGATTTGATTTTGATATTTCGGTATTTTGATTTTGGTTTATCGATCTATGGGTTGTATTTAAACCCACGGTTTGATTAGTACTTCATTTTTTTCCTTTTGTATCGTTTTTGAATTTATTATTCTGCCTGCATACCGCTGGGTGTGTTGGTAGTTTTGGGTTTTATATATTATTTTTTTTGGTTGTATTATTATTTTATTCAGTTTTAACGAGCCCCTCCAAATTAGGTTCTCATTGAAAAGCGCCACTTTGGAGGGTATTTCGTCCTATCCGTAGGTAAACCAATCGTGGGAATACGGGCCCCACAAACCATTACAAGGTAACCATTCCTTATTTTCTTTTCTTATTATTTGATTTTCTTTGCGCTTTGCTTTACTATTTAGTTGTACAATTTCACTATCGGCGTAGTGTTTGCGGTCCCTTGATGCCCGCATCCGATTCCGTAACCAGGGCTTGTCCCCGTTTGAATTCGGATGGATGCGCGCACCAAGGCACCGCTCTCGGTTTATAATTGGTTTGTGTTCGTTCCTCAGGTTTCGGCCGACGAGTTTCGGCGGAACTCCGGGTACATTTTTATTATTTGCATTCCCCCTAAATTTCTGTCTGATCACGGTGTAAGCCAGGAGCTCTGTATGCCTCAAACCCCACGACCCTTAGCACTTCTCCCTGAGAACGTAGCCGGCAAAAATCACCGTGGAGGCCTCTGCAGGTGCTTAGTGATATCTGCAGGTTGGCAGTAGCCAGCCTGTAACAAAACTCAATGATCTACATAGATTACGCAGATGACATATGCCTGCTAACACACAAACACGCCGACATGCAACATAAAGTACAGAAGCTATATCTATAGCTATAACTATATATAAAGGGTGATTTTTTTGTGGTTAGGATTTTCATGCATTAGTATTTGACAGATCACGCGGGATTTCAGACAAGGTGTCAAAGAGAAAGATGCTCAGTATGCTTTGACATTTCATAATGAATAGACTTACTAACGAGCAACGCTTGCAAATAATTGAATTATATTACAAAAATCAGTGTTCGGTTCGAAAAGTGTTTCGCGATTTACGTCCGATTTATGGTCTACATAATCGACCAAGTGAGCAAACAATTAATGCGATTGTGACCAAGTTTCGCACTCAGTTTACTTTATTGGACATTAAACCAACCACACGAATGCGTACAGTGCGTACAGAAGAGAATATTGCGTCTGTTTCTGAGAGTGTTGCTGAAGACCGTGAAATGTCGATTCGTCGCCGTTCGCAGCAATTGGGTTTGTGTTATTCGACGACATGGAAGATTTTACGCAAAGATCTTGGTGTAAAACCGTATAAAATACAGCTCCTGCAAGAACTGAAGCCGAACGATCTGCCACAACGTCGAATTTTCAGTGAATGGGCCCTAGAAAAGTTGGCAGAAAATCCGCTTTTTTATCGACAAATTTTGTTCAGCGGTGAGGCTCATTTCTGGTTGAATGGCTACGTAAATAAGCAAAATTGCCGCATTTGGAGTGAAGAGCAACCAGAAGCCGTTCAAGAACTGCCCATGCATCCCGAAAAATGCACTGTTTGGTGTGGTTTGTACGCTGGTGGAATCATTGGACCGTATTTTTTCAAAGATGCTGTTGGACGCAACGTTACGGTGAATGGCGATCGCTATCGTTCGATGCTAACAAACTTTTTGTTGCCAAAAATGGAAGAACTGAACTTAGTTGACATGTGGTTTCAACAAGATGGCGCTACATGCCACACAGCTCGCGATTCTATGGCCATTTTGAGGGAAAACTTCGGAGAACAATTCATCTCAAGAAATGGCCCGGTAAGTTGGGCACCAAGATCATGCGATTTGACGCCTTTAGACTATTTTTTGTGGGGCTACGTCAAGTCTAAAGTCTACAGAAATAAGCCAGCAACTATTCCAGTTTTGGAAGACAACATTTCCGAAGAAATTCGGGCTATTCCGGCCGAAATGCTCGAAAAAGTTGCCCAAAATTGGACTTTCCGAATGGACCACCTAAGACGCAGCCGCGGTCAACATTTAAATGAAATTATCTTCAAAAAGTAAATGTCATAGACCAATCTAACGTTTCAAATAAAGAACCGATGAGATTTTGCAAATTTTATGCGTTTTTTTTTTAAAAAAAGTTCTCAAGCTCTTAAAAAATCACCCGTTATAAGTTGGCCCCAAAATAAATATCAGGGTAACCAAGACCAAGAAGAAATAAAAGATATCAATGAATTTATATACCGTGGTTGTACTCTAGCGAAAACGGGTGACACAGATGAAGATATATAGGAACAAACCAACAAAGCCAAGGAAGGCATCTGTCCTATCCCGCCACACCAAACTAAAAATGTTCAATTCGTGTGTGAAATCAGGGTTGCTTTACTTTTGCGAAACAAAATAACAAATGTTGAGCTCCTTAGGCAAACAAAGTAAGAAACCGCAAGTGGAGATGAATTGGCCACTCTAGGAAATCGAAGAATGACATGACAAGAACGTCTCTGGCATGGAACCCACAAGGGAAAAGGAAAGTCGGGCCATCTAACACGGAACCGAATGATGAAAACAACTCGGAAAGTGGGTAGCACCAGAGTTATAGATGAGCCAGATCATTCTAACTTGGAGAGAAAGGGAAAACATATATTGCTTGAAGTATCCAGGATTATGGACGTAGGAGCTTGTATGATTATTTACCTGAATTAGTTTATTCTTTACTATTTTATTACTGAACATTGTAGTAGGTACATTAACATTTTGTTAGCCTTTGGTTTGGTTTAAAAATTTATGACTATTTGGTTTGATTTTCTACCTAAACAGCAGAAACTGTATTGGGTAACGGTCGACATAACAGGCATGCGACAAGTGGCTGCATCTCCTTTCCAGCATTTAAACATAAATATGCTTCATTACCATATAAAAGCTTCGGGTCATATTTTTAAATGTGAGGAATGCATAAACTCCATCTTGAAATGGTTCCATGAACAAAGAAATCATAGAACTTTGATGATTGCTAACAGAAATAATAATTTTCGACACAGTTTTTATAATTTTCTACATACCTTGTCTACACGTGTAGAATATTAATTACCTACGCGGTGTAGACATACGGCACAACACTGCGGCGTATATAAATCAGAAATAATTCCAATATAACTCTAGTCCTCTTAAGAGGTTATTCTGCTGGTTCCTCAAAATGATTTTGTAACGAAAAGGTAACGAACTTGTTCCTGTTTTAGAATAGAATTGATACAGTCGATCATCTTCGGTCGAACTATATGCTTAAAGATTAGTTTAGTGACCGGAACGGAATCAAAAATTGATGTTACAAATTATTAATTTTTAATTTCTCGTAAAGATATGGGTCTGATATTTAATTTCCATATACATTGGATGCTGATCCAAATCGAGAATATAATAATACAAATTCTTTTAATATCTTACGAACGATAAATATTAAATATCGATAAATTTTTATTAAATTGACGAACCGTGCATAATATACTTATACCAAAAAATAGAAATATTTTATTTTCAATCTCTCAATGTACAATGACCAATATTATACCAAACATTATAATAAAATCAAAAAGATAAAAAATCCTAACTTTTATTTTATTGGTTTTCATAAAATCTGTCTTAATTTTGTTTTTGTAAATGGAAATTTATGGGAAATTATTTTTTTCTATAGTATTGAGTTTTTATAACGGAATTAATTAAAAACGTCTATGATGATGGTTTATTAGGCCTGCAATGGCGATGAAACAAAATTAATAATCTTTTGTTTTTTTTTTGTATTTATTTCAAGGTTCACCGGAAATGGCATTTGTACATGCCTTGGCGGCGGCTAGTGTCGCAAGTTTTATTGCACGAGCGTGCCGCGACGGACAATTGGCCTCGTGCGGCTGTTCACGCAGTTCACGCCCAAAACAACTACATAACGACTGGATTTGGGGTGGTTGTGGAGATGATTTAGAATTTGGATACAAGTAAGTTTTTTGTCTGCATATTTTATTAAAAAAAGATTTAAAAATATATCCGGTTTATGAATTTTTAAGAATACTTTATTGAGTTTAACGTTTTCATTTTTTTGCAACAACGACATAAATGTATGATGGTGTGCCTCCCAGCGGGGAACACGTGCGAACTGGTGTAGTCTCTTATTAAACTTGTTTGTAAAAATTTATCGTGCAGAAAGTAAAATCATAAACAATGCAACATTAAATTCAATCCGATTCATTAAAACAAATTAAATATTAATTTAAAACTATTGGCGTTCAATTAAATAAAATATTGGTACCCTTTTTATATGTACGTATAGCTTCTCATAATATAATACTTTGATCCCTGCGATTTGCGACACAAACGAGACGCATAAAATACAAATATACATAAAATGATGTTTTTCTGGGTTCCACGCTCCCTGTTTTCCAAATTATTCAGCCAGTATTTAATGTAATTATGATTATTATTGTTACTATTATCATCATATCATATCATGTGACTGACATCTCTAATCCCTGAAATACGACAAAAAATAGAGAAAATACAATTTATAAATGGAATCAGTTACGCTTTTGACTCTACAATTTGTCATGCTTCATAATTTTTTGTATTCGATATTTGCGTCGCAAATCATGAAAAATATTGTATTTTATTGCCGAATTTATCGTTAAATAAAATAAAAGCACAATGTACTCTATACCCACCATACAAAACAGGATAAATCTGTGAAAGAAGTGCGTGTGTGTGTGTGTGTGCGTGTGTGTGTATGCATATTATAGGGGTTGAAAAAGTATTACGGTACATATTAAGGTAAAAACAAAAAAAAAATTGTAATAGAAAGAGGGCGTTCTGTTTGTACCGTTATATACGTATGCAACACATAAAATCTTTGCGGGAAAAATCTTATCTCTGTCAAGTGCAGTCTTATTAATTTTATGTCATTTTATCGGCCCAAAACAAAAGCCAAATTAAAAGGGGTACATAAATTAAAACATATAGATCATAATTTTCCGACTCTATTTCGGTTTCGGAGCAAAAAAATCAAAAAATTTATAGATTTCCCGTTTCATTTTGTTTTGGATTTCCATTTGTGTACCTAAAAGGAAAAATCAATTATAATTGATCTGCCTAGGTACTCGAATACAAAAATAAAATAACATTTTAATAATTGATTGGGTTTTTCATCAAAGGAAAAATTGGAAATTTGGTAAATTGGTAATCGGTCGATTGAGTTCTGTACCTTAATCGTTCATCTTTCTATGTTATTGCAATATTTTATTTTTTATTTTTTGGTAACAAAGCGATCCTTGCGGAGTACTTTTGCAATACCATAAGAAGCGATACAATGTAGTTTTAAACTTACTTTTGTGGTTTTTTAAAAATGGTTTGTTTAATGCACCGTTAAAAGTAGGGGACAAGAAAACAGAATATTGTTTTGGTTTCATAACCCTATGTTTGTCTAGAGGTTAGTGTGCCTATCGTGAGTCGGAGCTAGTCGGATCGGCCGTAGCAACTTGAGTTGTGGCTTTGTACTTAAGTTATATCGGGCTTTCCATTTGGGACTTGACGACTTTGAACTTTCATTGTGAACGCACTCTTAAACAAATAACCAAACTGTCAGTGTCAAAACATTCAGTAAAAACAATATTTTCAACATGAAGTGTTACCAAAACAACAGGCCACAGAATTTTTATTTTTTGACGAATTTTATTGAATCAAAGTAAAAAATGTTCACAAATATTTAAATTTTCGAATTGCATTAGCAGTTTTCGATTTGGCCGACCCTTAGCCGCAATTATGGCCTTCAAACGGCCGACAAAGCTCTTGCATGCAGCACGAAAGTGGCTCTGAGGTATTTTTGCCCATTCCCGGCGAAGCGCCTGCTTGAGATGATCGACACTTTGGTATTTTTTGTCCCAACCTTGCTCTTCAAAATACCTCAAACCGAGAAATCTAGCGGATTTGCATCCGGTGAATTTGGTGGTCATTGGGCAGTGGAAATGAACCGCGGAACGTTGTTTCTCAGCCAATCTTGATTGACGCTCGCTTTATGACTCGGCGCCGAATCCTGTTGAAATGTCCAGGCTCTGCGGCCTAAATGTTTTTGTACCCAAGGCTTCAACGCACCCTCCAACACATGATCCCGATAAATTTGAGCATTTATCTTGATGCCACGGTCCAAAAAAACGAGCGGTGAACAGCTTTCGGCCGTTACGGCGGCCCAAACCATCATCATCGGCGGCACTTGGTTTCAAGTGGCAATCCGTTGGTCCAAATTTTCAGTAGAACGGCCGGGCAAGTAAATCTGGTCGTTTTGCTTGTTCACATATTGCTCAATTACGAACGGTGACTCATCGGAGAAAACCAAATTCGGCAAATCACCACTTTCGTGCAACCGTGACAACTCCTTTGCTCTTTCCACTCTAACTTTTTTTTTGAGCATTGGTGAGACCATACGTTTTATGGAATTTCAAGGCCTTTAGTTCAAGATGATTTTTCAATACGTGCTGCATTCGTGCGAGCGAAATGTTCGCCTCACGAGCCATTTTTCTGCCACTACGGCGCGGATTCCGAGCCAATTTAGCGTTCCCTTCCGAATGATATCCGGCAATGTGGCAGTGCGTTTCGGTCCACCACCATAGCGTTTTGCAATGCTGCCAGTATCGTTATAACAATTTATGGTGCGATACACAAACATTTTATTCCCATGCAGATGTTTTAACTGGTTAACAATCTGCGGCTGTGGTTTTCAGCCAAATATAGAGCAATCACACTATTACGCTTGAACTCCATTGCGGATAAATTCTTTTTCTGAATATTTCCCATTAAAATGCTTTTGTACGCTTGTAAACAATGGAATGAACTGTCATTAGTGTAAATTTGAGCGCTCTGTCATCCCTGGTTTGACAGCAATGACAGTCTGAAGTTGGTAACACTTCGTGTCAGTCACCCGGTAATTAAAATTTACTACAAAACTTCCGACTCTGTGACTGAAATTTCAAGAGCGTTTATTCTAATTTTTGGTCGTAATTATCGTCTCAGTAGACAAGCAATTCATAGTGTAGTGAAAATTTTTGAGTCTAAATACTCGCTGCTGGATGTTCCCGTGCTAGTGAAATATCGGGTTGGTCGAAGTGCCGAGAATATTGCTGCCGTTCAAGCGTCCGTCGCAAACGGACCAAAACAGTCGATTCCACGCCGTTCTTAAGAATTGGGCATCGCTTAGACAAAAGGATCTTGGCTTGCACTCTTATAAGATCAAGTTAACACAAGAACTAAAGCCACTCGATCATATGAAGCGACGTACGTTCTCGGATTGGGCTCTAGAAATGTTGGTATAAGATGACCAACGTTACTGCAACGTTGCAACGTTATTTCTTTGGTAATTTACATCAGTTAGACATTAATGATATGTGGCTTCAACAAGACGGTGAGACATGCCACATAGCGAGTCTAACATTCGACTTATTGAAATCTAAATTCGATTTAACACCTCTAGCCTTTTTTTATGGAGTTACATTGAACGAGAGATAGCGGCCGTTTCCGTCGACACTTGTGACCGAGTCATCGAAAATTGGGTTCAACTAATCGACACCCGCAAACTTGCCCGTGGTGGACATATGAACGATGTCGAATTTCATTCATAAATGTTTTGATTGTACTTCGAGCCAATAATAAGATTTTCGAGATATCTCAAATGGTTTGCGTTTTATTTAAAAAAGTTGTCAATTCCTTATTAGAAAACCCTTTATGATGGCTGCCAAAATCAACAGTACTCCGGTGCAGTCTATGGCTGATACAATTACATTCCGTTTGTGATCTCGAATTAACTCTTCAATTTCTTCAATATCTGAGTTGGGTTGCGAGCTTCTATTTGCTCGAATGATAGGATTTATGTTTTTTTATCACTCAGATTAAATTTTAGTATGAAATTAACAGTTATCTCGGAGTTTTCACTAGTGTCTATTCAAATTGTTATAGTTCATACTTCTGATACGGTTAGGCTCCTCTGACATAATTGGA
The DNA here is from genome assembly GCA_963691935.1 of Nephrotoma guestfalica. Classification (NCBI taxonomy): domain Eukaryota; kingdom Metazoa; phylum Arthropoda; class Insecta; order Diptera; family Tipulidae; genus Nephrotoma; species Nephrotoma guestfalica. Next base: position 136,223,697 of record OY829915.1, on the reverse strand, counting down.
AAGGTTGATAACATTATATTGATATTATTCTGATCGCCAAGATTTTTCGCTGTTAAAATAAATAAAAAACACGGTAGTTCAACCGACCAAATGGCACAGTGGTTAAAGCTTTGGCGTTTGAATCGGGAGGTACCGGGTTCGAATCCCGATAGGGGCAGGATGTAAAGGAATTTTTCATCAACAGATTATGATCTGTGACGAAATGGAACACATCTATGACCCCCTGTCCTGTCGGAGTGCAAAACTCATGGGCCGACCCATCTTCCATACCAGTATAGACTGACATAGAGCTATGTGCTGCTGGCGATAAAATCGGACCTATAACCGTACGTCCTCGACTTGCCTAACACTGGCGTAAAAGTAGGGACGGAAAAGCAAACCGCGAAAGAGTTGGGAGAGCCTTGGCCCCAGAACAGATTGCAGAGATAATAAAAAAAAAACACTTGAACTATTTTGAGAACGAATTTGCACATCCTACTTAGAATGAATTTAATTGTGAAGTGGATCTGACAGTTTGCATATATAGCCGAGCCAAAAGTTCTGTGTAATGTGTATGAGTGTAAAAAATAAAACTATACGTTAATTCTTTGGCATGACGCTCATAAATTTACAGAAAAATGGATGCTTTGGTTTTGATAGCGCTTTGGTCATGATGTCCGCTCATCTTCGTTTGCACATACTTCAGTTCGAAAATTCTGTCTTCAAATTTTTCACGAATAAAGTGATGCCGCACGTCGATGTGTTTTGTGTGCTTGTGGAACTCCGGATTCTTCACCAGTCTTATTGCCGCTCTGATTGTCCATGATGAATAAGGGCGTATCGCTCTCGATTTGTTGACGTTCACCCAGCAAGTTTCGTAGCCAGTCCAAATCCTTTATGGTGTGTGATGCTGTCACATATTCCGACTCCGTCGTCGAAAGCGCAACTGATTTCTGACGTTCCGATCCCCAGCCGATGTCGCTACCTCCAAACAGAAAAACGTAGCCCGACGTCGATCGTCGCGTTTGTTTGTCGCTGGCGTAGTCCGCATCGCTGTATCTGCAGAAGTTCTTCAGAATGCGGTTGACTGCATTCACATGTGCTGCAGCTGGTTTTTCCAAGTATCGGCTGACACTTTCAACTGCGAAGCTGATATCTGGCGGACTTCCGACTGCTTCTCGGATCCGATTGACTCGCTCTGAATCCAAAATTTGTAACAAAATCAGTAAATCTTTTGTTCCAACAGCGTGACGCCTGTTTCAGTCCATACAAGCTTTTGGATAGCTTGCACACATCTTCGTTTCCATCGTCATATCCAATCGGCTGGCTCACGTATACATTTTCTTCTAAATCTTCATTTAGAAATGCCGTTTTGACGTCGAATTGCTTCAATCTAATTTGTTTCGCCACTGCCAACGCCAGAATCGCTATGATCGATGTAAACTTTACCCCTGGACTGAAGGTTTCTTGTTAATCGATACCATATTCTTGCGTGAATCCTCACACTAGCAATCGCGCCTTGTAGCGATCAATGCTTAGAAATGACTTTATTTGTTTCTGGAAGTTTGATAGTAGTTACGTATGTAAAATACTTTTTTCGCATTGGGTTTTACGCCTTCTGGTGTCAGTGTATGTCCCAGATAAAAATTGCATTTGTCAATTTGTATTTTTAATTTAGCTAATTTAGACTATTGAATATTTTATTTATACTATCAATGTGTTCTTCGAGTTGAAAAGTCGCCGGGGCATTTTTCAATACGAAAGGCATTCTTAGGTATTCATATTGCCCAAACGGTGTTGAAAAGGCCGTTTTCGTTTGGTCTTCTGGGTTTACCATTATTTGGTGAAAATCTTTTGCTTAATCTAAAGTAGTAAAATATTGGGCTCTTCCCAATTTGTCTAAAATGTTTTCAATGTTTGGAATTGGGAATTTATCGTCTATTAATTTTCCGATAATCAATTACAATTCTCCATTTTTTAACGTTTGAATTATCCATCTTCTTCGGAACAATCCAAGGAGGTGAATTATAAGGAGAATTCGATTCTCTAATTATACCTTGTTTTAGCATATCCGGAATTTGATTTTCTTTCTCTTTCTCGTGTATCTCGGGATAACGATAAATTTTGCAATACCAAATTTTGTATATTGGGTTATCATTTTGTAGTTTTATATTATGAGTTATCTCATGGGTGAAGGTCAAATTATCGCCTTCGAGATAAAATAAATCTTTATTCTTTACTAAAATATCTTTTAAATATTGTTTTTTTTTTCATTATTTAAGTGAATTTGATTCACTTTACTAAATACTTCTTCTTTCGAATTTAGTGTTTGCTCTAGATGGCATACTTGAGTAAGCTCAGAAGGACAGTCAATGTCTATGAATGGAATTATATCTTTATCAAATATCTTAGGTATTTGAAATTCATACCTATAATGGCATCGTATTTTTTACTCTTGAGAGGAAACTTTTTCCATTCTAGGGTTCCTTGTTTAATTAATTCGTGTGGAATGGTTATAATTTTTTCGGTGACATAATTTGATCCACCCAATGATTGATATAGAATAGGGGATTGTAATTTGATGATTTTATAATTAAAAATATTTGGTTTTACAAAACTGGTATCTGAGCCAGTGTCTAGTAAACAATTAATACATTTATCAATAAAAGTTAATTTGACTATGAGGAGTCTGTTAAGTACGTCCACAATGTTGTCTCCCTCGATGGGTTCAATCTGACGATTAGCGTTACTCGGTCCTGCTCTGTTAAAAGTATTTCTAAACTGTTCTGTTCTGTTCTGTATATATTAAATTGTATATATTAAATTATTTATATTAATATATTAAATTGTCGTCTGCCCTGACCTGTTATTGTTCCCGTTAGTGTAATTGTCTTTTTTATTAGAATAATGATTTTTATTTGAAGTATTAAAATTATTTCTAAAATTTGACGGATTTTGCTTATGATTACGACCGCTAATATTTATATTTTTATTTGGGATATGGTTTGGTTTGAAATTTAAATGCTGATTTCTATTAATTTTATATTCTAATTTTATCAAATCTTCGGACAAAGATATTTCCGACTGGCACAATATATTTTCTAAATTAAACAATAAACTTTTCGGATCTAAATATACAGTGCTGGGAAAAAAAAGTGGGACAAACGAATTTATTGCAAATTGGAGTCTTTTTTTGCTAAAATTACAAAACTTTTGAAAACAATTTGTTTATTGTTTCATTTTAAATACATGTCTGACGTAATTTTTTGAAAAAAAAAAATTACCTGCAATTTAGGGGCAGAACTCCGAAAAATGCCAAAATATTCAAAATACGTTGATGGGTGTTAAAGTAATGTAATAAATTAAACACTTATTTTTTATTTTTTTGTTTGTGTTTTATTGATTTATACAAGTTCAAGCTTTAATATTAGTATTTTGTTGGACCGCCTCTTGCTTTTATTACAGCGATACACCTCCGATTCATTGAATTTGATAAATTTCTCAAAGTCGCAGGAGATATGGATTCCCAAATCGTGATCAACAAACTTTTTATAGCTTCAATCGATTCTGGGCGCTTCCTTGCTACTTCTAGCTTCATTATAGACCAAATATTTTTAATTGGATTTAAGTCTGGACTATACGGGGGCCAGTTCAATACATCGATACTGTTTTCTTCGAAGTACTTTTTTACCTTTAAATGAAGAGATAAGAAAAAAAACAAGTTTTTAACAAATTATTTATGTTTATCTGAAAGCCAGTTTGTCTATCTACAATTCAAAATTAATTACCATTAATTAATTAATTACCACTATGGCGGTATGGCACGGAGCGTTGTCCTGTTGAAAAATAAATGGGCAAGTCTCGCCAAAGAACTTTAACACAGAAGGCTCTAATTCCTTCTGAAGGACCTGCAGATAAACAGCTGCTATCACGCTGGAACTAAGGAAGCACAATCTACCGGTTTTATGTCCAGAAAAGCATCCCCAGACCATAACTCTTTCATTTTTCGGTGGAAGTCTTAAAAGACATTCGTTGCTAAGTCTCTCGCCCGGTTTTCTCCTTACGAGAATTCTTCCATCTCCAACATGTAGCTTGAATTTTGATTCATCGGAGAAGATCACTTCATTCTACATCTCTGGAGTCCAAGAAACATGCGCCTGGGCCCATAGCAAACGTTTTTTTTCACTAGTAGTGTGAACTCAGGCTTCTGGACTGGTTTAAGTGCTCTCAAACCAGTTTTAACAAGTCTCTTTCTCACTAAGCTGGCTGAAATTTTTTTTCCCGTTGCTCGCTCAAGATCCTGTCTTATGTCTGATGAAGTTTTAAAACGGTTCCGACGACATTGTAATATTATAAAACGATCTTCCACTGGAGTTGTCTTTCTGGGCCTTCCAGAGCCTTTCTTTCTTTGTGTACTGCCCATCTCTCGCATTTTTTGAAGATTCCTCGCTACAGTACTTTTAAGAATGTTTAATCTTTCAGCTATTTCACGAATGGTTAAATTTGCTCGCGCCAAAATCAACATATTGCTTTTACACTGCTCACTAACTTGTCCCATTTTTTTTAACTAAAATTGCACTTTATTCTTTATTTGACTAGAATCACTTACAGAATAACTTAAACCTTACAAAATATGCACTATTTATACTCAAAAAAAAATTACAGGCAATAAAACATCTGCACCCTAATGACGGCCGAGAACGGTAGGCGTAAAATAAAATAATTGCTTGACCAATTTTTTTGCACATCAGTTGCGGGGTTGTACCGGTGTAATTAAAACAAAAGGCGGTCCCACAAAATATTAATATTAAAGATTGAACTTCTATAAATCAATAAAACACAAACAAAAAAATAAAAAATAAGTGTTTAATTTATTACATTACTTTAACACCCATCAACGTATTTTGAACATTTTGGCATTTTTTGGGGTTCTGCCCCTAAATTGCAGGTAAATTTTTTTTTTCAAAAAATTACGTCATACATGTATTTAAAATGAAACAATAAACAAATTGTTTTCAAAAGTTTGTAATTTTAGCAAAAAAAGACTCCAATTTGCAATAAATTCGTTTGTCCCACTTTTTTTTCCCAGCACTGTAGTTGTGCTATGGGAAATATTTTTGATCTAAGAATTTGTACTAATTCGCGATCAATCAAATTATACGTGAAAATGTCTTTGTTATCGAAGTCACAGATTTCACTGCACTCCGTCTTAATTTTATTTAGTTTATTAAAAAGATCTTTTAAATTATATACCTTAATTTCCTTTGCCTGGTACAGCAACTGGTGAATGGTGTTTTTCGGAATTTGACTTTTAGTTGATGAACCACGTTTACCCATGTCCGTAAGTGGTTTGGAATCTCCGTTAATACTCTTCTCGTAATCCCAATGATTTTGTTATTGATAACGTTTCGTAAACAGTATTGTTTTAATTCTTGATTATTTTCACCACACAAATTGTCAACATCTTCAATGGATTTTAGAAACGACTTTAATTTATACGAATCCCCACCAGAGAATGATGGGATTTCATTGAAGTTGCGGATGATTTGATCTGACATCAATTAAATTTTGTAATATATATTAATTTTTTGAATTTTAATTTCTTGTTCTTTAAAGATGTTACTGACGCATTGTATTTGGTCTTGTAATTTACGTTGAGCCCCTTGTTGTAATTTTAAAACTTTTTCAATTTTACACTAAATAATGTCTAACTTGTTTCTACGAGGAGCCAATGTTAAAGCTTCCTGTTCGTTTCCGTTATTCACTTGTAAATTATGGTTCTTTTTTGTCACTAGATTCTCTTCTTCGGAGGAGAATCCTACCAACTGCGCCACTTTTGTACTTATTATTTAGAGAGATTATAAAAAAATAAAACTTTATTTAAACTTTTTATTTTACACACTTAATAATAAATCACTTGTACTATTATTACATTAATTATTAATCTTAAGATTAATATGTATTTAAGTAACCATTCTCTTTAGAGTTGGTTTACGAATTCTATTTTTTAGTTCTGAACTCTTTGGAGTCAGTAATACAATTGATTTTCATAAAAAATGCTTTTCGTTTTCAATTATATGATTTTTATCATTTATGTTACTTTTGCTGATTTTTTATGTATAGGATGTCTCAGCAAGAGCGCGGAATTTAAATTTGCCGCTATTTTGTTAATGCAGTTGTCACGTACAGGCCACGCGATTTAAGAATATGGAGAAGTATTCAAACCAACAACGTTTAATTATAGTAAAAACACATTACAAAAATGATGAAAGTTTTTCGCATAAATGTGGCTGTATTTCATCAATAACGCGACGTATTTTTTCTTTAAAATGTTCAACTTATTTCAGGCTTATTCGCATACACCTTTTCCTTCTCATAGTTCCAAAGAAAAAAGCCCATCGGTGTTAGATCGTAGGATCTTGGTGGTCAATGTTGGTCGCCAAATCTAGAAATGACACGGCCTGTAAACTTAGACTGCAGTAACACCATTGTTTCACGTGCTGTGTGGCATTTCGCGCCATCTTGTTGGAAAAACATGTCCTCTACATCAATTACATCCAATGCGGGCCACAAAAAGTCCGTTAACATTTCGCGATACCGCACTCCCAAGTTCCTGGATTCTCGGCCACAGATTCCCTTAATGTGGCTATATTTTCGTGTGACCTACAAGGACGACGACGAACAATGTTCTACTGATACATCAGCGAAAATTTGATCTCAAATGTTGTAATTAAACGCCTCACTGACGATTCAATTGGGGCACCGAAAACTTGACGTAATTGGCGAACTGTTTTCGCAAAACTTTCACCATTTTTGTAATGTGTTTTTAGAATAATTAAACGTTGTTGGTTTGAATACTTCTCCATATTCTTAAACCGCGTGGTCTGTACGTGACAACTGTAAAAAAATCAATATTTGACTTTTCAAAAATTTAACAAACATAAACTTGTGAGGAGCCATCCAAAATCTTTTATTTTTGGTAAGGATTTGTTATTTACTCTATCCCATTACTACACTTTCTAAGAATAGTTACGCATTTCGTTAATTTGTGTAGTTAAAAGTTCACATCGGTAAATTTAAATTGTAGACCAATATATTCCAGATTTCTGCTTTTAAGCTCAACAAGAAACACATAGTCACCGATTTGTATATAATTTCACTTACCTAACGAAAATTTGTGCTAAATTTGAGTAAAAAATTTAATCTTCTACCTGATTTAAACTTCTTTTCGCCAGTGTACTCTTGTTTATAAAATATACATATTCATTGTTAGTTCTGGGAAATCCCTAATGAAAAAATATACAACACCCAATTTCCTTGACATAATGCATAATTAACACCCACCCAAAATACAAAAAATGTAACATTACCCCTTCTTCTCGCAGACAACCGAATGTGTTCCATGACCGTTAAAGTTTCCAATTAACACTTGATGAAGTTCAAACAACACACAGTAGTTTTATCAAACACAAAATCATACAATATTTACATTGTCAAAAGTTTAATTCACATACACAAGTCAAGTATCACTAATTCAACCCTATATTTGTGTTATTTTATCGTCTAGCACAGCTCGACAGCACATCATGGATTTGTGTATATGTACGTCAGTACATATATACATATACCTACATATACGATTCTTGCACATCAAACAGAATATATGTTTAGTTAGAAATATGTATGTCAACCTTGTAATATTTAACACCTTTCATATGAGTACAGCAGCGTATGATAAGAGAGTGCGGTGACATTTTTAAAGCGGAACAATTTTGCAACAAACGAGGGTAACTTAAAAAACGTCATGTAGGTTAAAGTGTTTATCGCCAGAGGCTATATTTGTATAGTTGTATTTATAATTAGCTTTATTTGTAACTTTTAACGATTATTATTTAAATCGCACTCTGCTCGAGGATACTCATGTAATATGTTATTATGTTAATTCTATTTATTTAATAAAATTTAACGTAATCTTTCTTTGTGTATATGGGATGTAATTAGTGATTCTGACATCGCTCGCTCTACATGGTATGGAAAAATACATCTCTAATACATTTTCCCTTTACATTAACAACAACAACAACGACGACGTCATTCAATTTTTCATTTCGTGTTTTTTCACCTCTTTGACTCGCTATAACATAGCATAATATGACAGTACATATTACTTGGGGTCGGCGATTGATCGTCGTAGAGGAAGGACGTGTTTTTGTCTCTCCTTTAAATAAATAAATAATTTATTTTAAATGTATTTTAATTAACTAATAAAAAGTATAATATTGATATAGTTGATAATTTTAATAAATAATAATTTCAATAATAATTTGCGTGAATTTAATAAGTGAAGTGAATAGTTGTACGTATTGTATATTTATTTTAATCTGTGTACGGTGCGCTTGTGATGGTATAGAATATGTACATAACAATTTTCGTTTATATGTATTTTGATACCGTTGCTTGAACGCAACGTACGCAGTGTAAGTAAATCTTTAATATGTATGACTTTTTTGATTCCAATGGATGCCTAAGATAAGTGTTTTTCATTATTTTAATTCATATTTTTCCGAAATAAATTTTAATTATATAAAATATGTATTTAACTGTTTCTATTTGCGTAAACGTGTTAAGAGAGGAGCGTAAAATAAAATACCATTTCATTTATATGTTTTGGTTTAGTATATTAAATATATACATACATTTCTATTTTTTGTTTTTGCGCTTGTTGCGTGAGTGAGAACTGAGAATAGATTATTATGATCATGCTTAGTGTTTTATAATTTATCCCTTCCAATTTTCAACTAAAAAAAGAATAAACAGGAAATTGACAAATAAAATACATAACACAAAATTTTGAGGGGATAAATATATGACGAAATTGGATAGAAACTAAACAAGCATGATCGTGGTTTATTCTGTACTATTCGTTTTCTCCTTGACAGATGAATTCATTCATTCATATACACCCATCCTCCGATTTACACGGTAGATTGGTTCCGCGGAAAACGTATTATCGCATTCATATATACAGATCCTTGTAGAAATATAAATTAATAATTTATTAATTTGAATTTTAGGTTTTAGTGTAAAATTAAATTAAATTTCTTAAATTTCTTATTATTCTTGTTTTGAACGTGAAAATAATAATTTAACGGATTTTGGAACTCTAGTTTAGGACATGTAGAAGTAGGCGGCTGTGATCGAATTGGAATTGTTGGCTTAACTTTATAACTTTGCTATTTCCGCGAATATTTGAATATTTGGAATTACATGGAAGCTACGGAGTACATTTGAAATGCAGTCAAATTTGCTATATGTAGATAGTTTTTCGGGATCATGCACTTTTTAATTAAATTTTTTTTCTAGATTATTTGGAAGACTGTAAATTGGTAAAGGTTTTGGTTAACTTGTTCTAGGTTGGATAAATAATTATCGACGTATGTCGATTATATAATTTATAATTTATTTAATGCTGTTGTAGATATATATATATATATATGTGTGTATGTGTGTGTGTATATGTATATATATATATATACAATAGTTAACTATCGTAGATTAATTTTTAATATGTTATTTTAATATTTTCTGATTTATTTATTTTATAATTAAAGCATTGAACCATATAATTGGGTTATTTGATTATCACGGATCCTACAGATGTGCTAGCTACTTATTATTAATTCTGTTATCTTACAGATTCCTGATTACTTTAATAGTTTTATTTAATTTTGGTTTAATTTGTTTAGGTATTGGGGATTCTAAAGCTGTATAAAACATTCATTATTAATACATTACCTTACAGATTCCAGATTAGCTGTTTTTGGAACCAGTTTTCGTTTGGTCATTTTCTATTTTTATAAATAAACATATTTGTATTAGATTAGGGATGACAAGGACAAGTGACTTTCATAAATATTTTTTTATAAATAAATCCATCAAATCAACAGACTTAGAAGTTAGGAAGGCCGTACGTGACTTTCCTGGATTCGATTTATTTTATTTGTTTTAAGAGAACCAAATTAATTTAGTTAATACTAATCGTTACTTTACATTTATTTTATTCAAGTATAATTTTATTATATTGTATATATATTGTCCTAAATATACTAATGATTTTTAGAGTTATTTTGAATATAGTTCAAATAACTTTGGCTTCAGGAAATTCTACTGTAAGTTGCGGAGTTGCAGAATGATTAAATTATTAAATGTTTCAATTATTTAGGAAGCCGGAAAATATGAATTTAGAATTAAATTTCAGGAAATTTACAGATGCTTGTGAATTAATGCTTCATTGTAATTGCTGATTGTGTAGTTTAGAATTGTGTTGTCATTTTATTACTAACGACTTTACATAGGTGTCTGTAACGGGTCGAGTCAACCAATTTTGGTTAGGAAGCCGAAAAGTATTAATAGAATTAAATTTCAGGAAAATTCCAGATGCATGTGAAATAATAATATTTTTTCTTAGGTTGCCGTTTTAAAGAAGCAATTGTTGAAGACCAATACCATCGTTATCCATTAACCTATTAAGCCTTTATCCTTCATCTAGTAGATTAGAATTGTGTTGTCTTTGTGTTACTAACTATCGGCTATACCTAGGTGTCTGTAACCGGGCCGATTCTGTCCCACTTAACTAACCTATCCAATCCTTCGGTTTTGTTATGTGTAAAAAAGGGTGTACGGTGGACCCGGCGTCATCCGGGAACTCAAGCCTAAGAACTTGGTCGTACATTCAAAATCAATCAATCAATCAATCATAATATGACAGTACATATTACTCAAGTCTCTCTACTTAAAGGATTTTTATTTCGTTCGTTGTTGTTTTGTATTTTTTATCATCTACATTTAGGATTTAAGCTTAGGAAACAAAGAAACATAATACAAATACAAACAATAAGAACAATTTCGAAATGGATCAAAAATGATTTTTATAAAAGAGTGTGTCTATCTCCTCTATATCTAGTTTGGACTTTGGTATGTGCTGTGATTATGTAGGTAACATGTTTATAAAATCGATCCTTGATTCTGTCGGTGAACAATTAAATAATTAACGAAATTCTTATGTGCATGGTACGTATATAAGAAAGAGTGCGTACCTAATGACATGAGCACAGATATAATAGAAACAAATTGATCTAATTTAGTTGATTTAATACTAAAACAAACTCAGCATGATACTGAACCTAAGGTATAAAAACACATTGAGAAAATCTAAATGAGTTTTTATTTGCTATACGTTTAACTTTTGAGCTTTACAATATTTTAACCGTTTCAAATAAAATTAAGACGTGTCGAGAAATAAGCAGCCCACTGCTGCTTTGCAAAATGTACCAGAGTTTGTTTTTTGGATTGAGCATGTCTGATGCGATGTGCGAATAGTTTAAGCAAACTAATAGTTGTTATAAAATAAAATTAACATTGTTGATATCAAAAGAATTTAATTGAGTTTCTCGATTTCGATCAGATAAAATCTTTCATTAACTTAGCCATTTAGGAAACACGAGTATTCTTCCGACAGCGTAGTTTGCGATACTGAAGCATACAATGAATTGTAACGTGCCGAATAAATCAAGTTTTTTGATATTACGAACTAAATGACTGTATGACTGAAGAATAACAAGAGTACGAGGCTTTAAAACTTATCACATCGGGCCGGATGGTTGCCCAGCGTGAGTCACGACAGAAATCCCACGGTTTGCAATTTTGAGCGTCTAACGGTAAAATTTGTGCATAATGTATTTTGGGAGATAATGTGGGATTTCTGACGTGATTATCACACCAGCAATCCCTTAGATCCGTTTACTCATTAAAGCAAATGTTGTACTTTGGTTTAATTAATCACAAACTATGCATTCCAAAAATAATGTAGTTCTCCTCCAGAATTGGTCAGGATTTTTCCTAGAACGGCTATATCTGCCCATTTGCTTGCGTTATCTACACAATCTGTTGAAGTAGATCAACTTTGTAAGAATATGTCGTAGTTTTCTAGTTGTACATATATAACCTAATAATACCAGAATTCACTGGTGGCATACTCCATACCAGCCAAAATTGGCTAACCATTAATTCAACCCTAGTTTTATAAGGTAAATTTGTGAAATACATTTTATGAATGATTTCTGAAAATCCCACCTTTTATAAATGAAATCTTTTAAACTAGTAGAAAATGAATATTCTGATCAAATTTCATGATTGTGCCAACTCCCCTTCAGCCAGAATCGCACATACAAGAACCTTTGGTAATTAAAGACCAAATTATTTGTTTGTGCGTTGATATTTTGTATTTATTATTCCTTTAAATATATAATTATTATGGCAAGGCATAATGTTCTTGTTGTAACGAAGAGAAAGAGAAACTACAACTAAACTAATTTTATTGTTTTCTGTTGCTTATTTACAAAGAGTTGGCTTATACCCAACTAACCATTCAGGTGCTAACCAATTTTAGTTAATTTTAATGATGAATTTATGATACAAGGTGTGAAAACGCCACAAATACTCTCCCTCGCCCCTCTGAGAGGTCGAAGATCTATCGATTACAAGAATCTGGTAGGAGGTCTGGATACACGGCCCGCCCTTGTAGTTGTTGAAGATTTAGGTGAAAGATCAAAACGAACATGTTTGCGAACTTTCGACTCCACGGTAGTTAATTTAGGTCCGTCAGCTGAAATAATCAGTTCTGGTTCGTGAGTTGGTAAAAGTAATCCAGTCTCTGTAGTTGGTGCATCCGTAATTTGTGATTGATTGTCCGAACAACACGGTTTGAGTTGGTCGATGGAAATTTTGGCGTATCGTCCGTTCAGATCCAAAGAGTAAAATTGTTCTGCACGGTCGATAACCAAATACGGTCCAGTATATGGTGGTTGCAGCGATCTGCGTACTGCGTCAGTCTGTAAGAAAACGTGCGAGCAAGTCAGCAGATCTTTACTAATGAAAATTTTGTCCGTAGTATGTCGAGAATCCGGTACAGGTCGAATTTCATCAAATTGTCGTCTTAAGTTCGTAATAAAGACTGTAGTATCTAAAAATGTTCCAGGAACTCGAGTCGTATATCCGTAAACAAGTTCGGCTGGAGTAACTTTTAGTACGTCACTGTAAGTCGTTCGAAGTCCTAGATTTGACGACACGATGCCATCTCTCGATCATGCCATTACATTTTGGATTGTAACTAGTTGTTCTCCTGCGCTCAAAACCGGGTAAGTTAGCCAGTTCGTGAAAAAGTTGTGATTCGAATTGCATGCCTTGGTCTGTGACGATGACCTCTAGAACACCAACGCGAGCTATCTAATGCGAGACGACAGCGAAAGCGTCGGTTACTGCAGTTATATCTGGAACTGGAACCGCTTCGGGCCAGCGAGTGTCATAATTGGAGGATTTGGAAATTGATTAGTCCCTCTAATACTAGGAGCCCCTGATATAGCATTTCCTCGAATAAATAACATAAGTTTCTGAATACTACCACCCTCTCTTACTCTTTTATTAGCCAGCAGTATAGTCGAAAATGGGGCCGGTACAGGTTGAACAGTCTATCCCCCCCTGTCAGCCAGAATCGCCCACACAGGTGCCTCTGTAGACTTGGCAATTTTTTTCTTACATCTAGCCGGAATTTCCTCCATTTTAGGAGCTGTAAATTTCATTACTACTACTATTAATATACGATCTAGAGGAATTACACTAGACCGTATACCTTTATTCGTTTGATCTGTAGTTATTATAGCAATTTTATTACTACTTTCATTACCTGTTTTAGCCGGATCTATTACAATACTTCTAACTGATCGAAATTTAAATACTTCATTTTTTGACCCTGTCGGAGGAGGTTACCCCATCTTATACTAGCATTTATTTTGATTCTTTGGGCACCCAGAAGTTTATATTTTATCAATCAATGTGACGCAATACTGCTGAAATCCTCGAAAACTTGCTTTCGGAAATGAAAAGGAATGACTGGCCTAGGTAAAATTTCTTGAAGTTCTTCGTCATTGGTCTGAGCATCTGCGATGACAGCATAATCAATACTTTCGGGAATTGAAATTTGACTAATACGTGAAAGAGCATACGCGACAACATTATCCAGTCCAGAAATGTGCTAAATATCAGTCGTGAATTGACCAATGTATCGAAATTGACGAGGAGATGCTTGTTCGAGTTTTTCATTAAAAGCGTAAACGAGTGGTTTATGATCAGTGTAAAGCATGAATGTACGACCTTCGAGAAGATGTTGAAAGTGTTTCATCCGAATAAGCCACGAGAAGATCGATTGAGACGTACTGAAAAGAACCCGAACGGTGTCTGATGTGAACTGCTGAACCACCGCTCCTATCGCCGTATCAGAAACATCAACCGTGATGGTCAGAGGTGCTGATGATGATGGATGAATAAGTAAAGTAGCATTTGTAAGTTTAATTTTACTAACGAACGCTTCGATAGCTGCAGTTGACCTTTTAGGTAGTCGTTCAACAATTCCGGTCAGCAGCAGCACCTGGAATGAAGTGTCGATAAAAGTTTATCATGCCTAAAACGCGTTTCAGTTGTTTAACAGTCTGTGGTCCTTCGAAATTTTTGATGACTTGCACCAGTTCATGCGGCGGTAATATGCCTAAACAGATAATTTCGGTTATTCTAATTTAGTAAAAATAAGTTTAATATGCTCGAGATGTTCGTCATAATTTCGAGAGGCAATGAGCACGTCGTTCAAATATACAAAAGAGAAGTCAAGTCCGCGTAGTGCTGAATGCATAAGAAGTTAGAACTGAATGCATAAGACGTTGACTGTTCTGCATTCTTAAGGCCGAAAGTCATTCTACAAAATTCAAATAGTCAGTCGGTTCAATAGGAATTTGGTGACAGGCCTAGACAAGGTCTATCGTTGTTTTAATTTTGTGAGTCACGTTATGTTTTGTGTTGACAATGTAATGTTGCCTTGAATGACAGTTAAACATTTTGAGATCACGTTGAAAACTCCCGGATCCGTTTCTGACTTGTCGATCCTAGAAACAGTAGTAGTATAAGGGGTACCATTTTTATACAGGGAGGTTAACGGGTCTCTCAGCCTCCGTCTCTAAATATCAACTAGCAACCCAGTTTTCGTAAAATAAATCCGCATATGATAGGCATCGACACGTCAGCAACGATGAACTCCCGATGTCAAAGTCTTAAGAATTTAGTCCCATACGCGTTTACCGAAGAACCGTTCGCTGCAAACAACCTGCATGATGCTGCACCTGAATCTATTAAAAAATGAGTCTGAAGAAAAATGTCGAAGATTAAAAGGCGGTTAGTTTTAGTTACGTCATTGCACACCGCTAATTGTGAATGATTATTTATTTTTTGGAACATTGTTATCGGCTAAATTATTTGATATAAATTTGCAATTTGGCTTACATTTAAAAACACCTTTGTGCGGAAATGATAATGATAGATACAGATGAAATTATTTTCGACTGAAGAATCACCATAAAATGGATTGAAGGAATTTCGAGAATTTGACGAGTTTTTCCGTGAATTGCGAGTTTTAGAGTTTGGTGGTGAATTGTTACGACTTCGTGAATTGGACCGTGATCTAGAATTTTAATTAAAGATTTCCGCAATCTCCGATAACAATGTTTTTTTTAATTCCGAAAGTTTTTTATCCAACGAAAGAGTTGAATTTAAATTAGTAGAACAGGAAGCAGAAGTCTCACTAGAATTTATTTGTGCTTGGGTCATAGTTTTATGCACGCTGTCAGCCCATTATGCCAGCACCGACAGAAAGACGTTGTTTTCAAATGGTGTTGTTTTCAAATGGTGTGAGCACCATTTGAACTGACTGGTGCAAGCTCTTCATTCAAAATTGACGAAGTGTTGCTTCGTTTAAATTACTACCGGCTTCCTGGCCTCAAGTGTTAAGTTGTGATGCATAGATTGTTAAGTTTTGTTTTCACTGATTCACCTAGGATCCAGATCACCTCAGCTTTATACGTAGTAATGAAATACGCAAAGGTGTCGCGGACTCGTGCATCCAGTGCTCCCACTGCATGAGCATATTTAGTTGCTTCGACCGTAATATGTGTCATCGCGAATTGCTGCTCGAGTATTTCAAACCACATATTAGGGTTTTGTGAGTGAAGTGGCTGTGGAGGCTTAAAAGCCACTCAAGCAATAATGCTCGCACTGACAGTGCGAGTCTTCAGCTTCCACCGCCTGATCGGTGCGCGTCATATGGGGTCTTACAGGACGGTAATCAAACTAACTGTTCTGATGGACGATTATATCGACCATAGAATGGACGTAGCAGTTTCACGAACTGAATCATTATTTTCAAATTAAATTTGAACAATTTGCAAACATTGCTCTGACGCGAGTCTATTCATTATTCAAATGGAAAACTAAATAACCGAAAAACAACTGCCAGTTGTCAAATCGGCTGTCCCTGGAAAAAGTGTTGCAAACTTAAAGTTGTATACCTCGAAATGAACACCCTCCAGCCAACCAACTTATATATTGTGGTGGATCGGTTCTGCAAGCTCACCTAATTGAACATCGTAATATTGACGTAATATTGCATCGAGTTTGATTTTCCATCAATTATAAAGTAAGTCCTAAATCGTCTAACGTTGGTACTTCTAGTTCGACGCAGTCGATGACATTCGTATATTGAATGTAGTTCGACTAATTTTTCGTTTAATTTTTGCTTCCAACATAAATGTTGGATCTAATCTTAAATCATATCGTAGGCACTCCCCAATTTTATTATTTTTACGCATAAACCGGCGGCACCAGTTGGTCAATACGGCTAAAGTTCTGGCTAAAATTTTAAATATTTAAAATATCAACTTAACTTATAATGTCAAACGGCTTGATAGATTTCGACTGCAACTGATGAAAGAATCATCAAGCGGCGTTAACAATGGCTTGACCAACATCACTAAAGTAGACTGTGGATTGTCAACGCCAAATATGAGCGTAATATCTTAAAACCGACCCTCTTGGCTATAGATATAAACTGATCGAATAATAACCGAATTTCAGAATTCAACACATACAGCCCCAAAATATTAAAAATTGACTTCTATACCATCGATCAAAATTGGTTGAGGGTCTAGGGTCGCAATCATAAATTAATAACCCCCATTTCAAAAAAAAAAAATATAATGTCAAGGCGACGTGTTCAGTTGTTTGTTTCCCAATCATGACCAACCAAATTGATGACCACATTAGGATATTTCACGGCCGGATGGTAACCTCTTCATTACACTAATTATGTGGGTGAAGCAACACTTGGTCCAAATCAACAACGATCTTTAAACGAATGGCATCATAATGATCGGCGCGATATGGAAGTTTTAGCTGTTTAACAATCTTTCCTAATTTATTAAAATTGTACGGTCCCACAAATCCAGTGTAATCCCGTGACCAAAATACTACTGACACTGGAACTTTCACTCAGATACTTCATTTCATGGCAGCTAAATCTGTAGTTTTTTTTATTTTTTGTTGGCATTGGTCGGAGTAGAGTCCATTTGGACAAATAACAGCTTCATGCATTGATAGCAACTTTAACTTGAAGTGTAAGTATTTATAGGGTGGCCCATAATCGTTTGCAATTTCAACTACCTTACTCATTATTTCGAGTGTGTCAACACTTACGTCATTCATTTGACAGAAAATTAGTTTAATGTTTGACCTTTACGAAATGCGCCGCTCAAGTTTAAATTGAACAAAATTGGGAAATATTGGAACCTTACTTTCAAACTGGTGAGTCTTCTACTGAAACTGTAAGAAATTAACGTTGAAATTGCAGTAGAAATGAAATGCCTACAAGGCAATTTGTGAATCAATTTATGAAGCAAGTTCGTGAAACTTGATTGTTATTGGATAAATCAACACGTGCACATGCATTTACAGCGCGTACAGCCGAGAACATTGCAGCTGTTGCTCAAAATGTGTTTCAGCATCCATCAACATCAATTCGCCATTTTGCTCAAGAATGGAACATTTCACACAGTTCTGTGATAAGAATTTTGCACAAAGACCACGGTATGAAGGCGTACAAAGTTCAATTAGTGCAGAAGCTGTTCTCGGCTCGCTAATTGGGCTGTGGATCGCTTGGAAGAAAATGAGCATTTTCACCGAAAAATCATTTTTCCCGACGACGCTCATTTTCTTCTCGGAGGCTACGTCAACAAGCAAAATTGTCACATTTGAGGCTCAGAAAATTCACACTTAACCAGGAAAAGGCCGATGCATCCACAACGAGTGACTGTTTGGTGTGGATTTTAGCCCGGTGGCATCATTGGTTCATTTTTTTCGAAAATGAGCAAGATACCACCCACATTCAACGTGTTTTTGTTACTCAGAATTCAAGAGGACAACACGACATTTGGTTTCAACAGGACGGCGCAACTTAGCACACAGCAAATGAAACAATTGGTATTTTGCACACTGTCTTCAGGGTTTTGTGTGGGGAGACGTAGAATAAGTGTTACGCTTACCATTCAGAGACTATCCAAGACTTGAAAGATCAAATCGAAGTTGCCATTGATGAGATAAAAGCCCATACAATCGAAAATGTTTCGAAACTGCTGTGAATGTATGAATCGGCTATTTATATGAAAGGACCCTACTCCAATCGATGTCAATAGAAAATTGAAAAATACAGATTTGGCTGACATAAAACGAACCAGCTGGTGACCACGGTATTGTTCTTGATTTGTACGGGATAGGATGATGATTATTTGTCGTAAAATTGGGGTTATTCACCTTTGAATGCGCCCCAGATTCTCTACCAGAGAAGTAAATTTTTAATACTTTGGGGAGTGGGATGTACTCGTACATACTTGTTGAAATCCTAAATTCGGTTGTTATTCCACCAGTTTATACCAATGGTGAAGAGGATCGGTTTTGAGATATTGAGCCCATATGTGGAGTACAATATACAGTCTACGTTAGTGATGTCGGTCAAACCATTGCTAACGCCGCTAAAGACTGGACTCATCAGCAGGTGAAGTCAATCAAGTCGAACTGAACGAAATTAAAAACCCGAATATACTGGTTGCATCGAACAATAAGTACCAACGTTAGGCGATATGAGAGTTACATTAATATTGATGGAAAATCAAATTCCGTGGGAGTTGTATTCTTATCGTCACATAAAATGTTTAAATGTGAATTTTAAATGTGTTGAGTTTGAAATGTAAGGATTTTAGCGACGCCATGAATTAGTATTTTTCGTTAATGAAGCATTTGGTACTTCATCTTTGGTATTACATTTGTAAATTATTATCTAAATTATCTAAACGCTCGACACAAGTTCATTGAAGTATTTTTTCGAGCTCGCATCGAATTGTAATAAATTCTGAAGCAAACCGATTCACCGTCTGAACT
Source organism: Nephrotoma guestfalica (assembly GCA_963691935.1). Lineage (NCBI taxonomy): Eukaryota > Metazoa > Arthropoda > Insecta > Diptera > Tipulidae > Nephrotoma > Nephrotoma guestfalica. Next base: position 136,204,353 of record OY829915.1, on the reverse strand, counting down.
GTATTTGATTACAATTTGTATCACTACTCGTTACATTTCGCACCTGAATCTCACATATCAAATTTACCTCAAATAACCTATCATCAGTTGTAGGAATCCACGCCAAGATATTATTGGTGACGATCAAAGGCTGGTTTGAAACGTAACATTTACCAAATAAATTTAAAAAAAAATGCTGTCCACAATATTTAACGGAGTCGAAGTATAACAGATCTGACTTCTTCTGCTAATTTGGTCTTCGGATAATATTTTAGCGCTCATGTTTAACTTAAATAGTAAAAATTGATAATTAACAATTAATAAATTGGTTATTAATCAATCTATAGTTCAAATGTTTGGATAAGCTGTTGGCTGAGGAGCAGTTCCACCAGTTGCCTCTTGAATTCGATTAAATTCACGACGTCATCTAAGCCGGTCATCAAATCGTCGACATATAAGTCTCTCGATGCGACTTTAGCTGCACCGTAAACGGCAGTGCACAAACGATAATCTCGAACTGGTTCATCTCGATCCGCTGGTCGTTTACTGTGCTCGGGTGCTATCAGGATCGGTCGATACATCTGCTTGGTATCTGTAAAACGAGTTAGTTTATTTCGAAGATGATGCGTTGAAGCCTAGGATCAATGCAAAGCTTCTGGCTTAGCGGTTCACCGGCTATTATTTTGTGCGATGCGTTTAATATCACACGCAGTTTCCGTTGCATTACATCGTGATGTGGAAGATTGCAGGTCTAGCCCGGGGAGCAGTCGTAGTCTTTTAAAACTTCCCCCATTTGACCCAATTTCAGATAGTCTTATGCATGAATTTGTTGTATTCAAAGCGGAGTTGATCACTCTTAGAAAATCGACGCTCCACATGTTGTAGCGGAAGAGCTGCGTTCTATACTGAAGTCGGCATATCTGTCGTTTTCGTTACGATAGTGTGTCGATTCGTAGTGCCGTTCGCATTCTGACTCATCTTGCGTTAATTCTCAAGATGAATAAACATCCTCGATTTCCCAGAATGGCCTAAGTGTATCGATGGCGTCATAATTTTCGATAATTGCCATTACAACTAGACAGTTGATTAGTTGTCTTGCCGCTTACCGCTGATGCACCCTTATTTTTGAAGATCTCAATGACATCAGCTCCGAGTAAAATGTCTATCTCGTTAGAAAGATAGTAAATGATCGGCAAGTACAACTGCCGACCCTTTATTACTATCTTTCAAATGATCCAATTTCTCCAAGTGAGACTATTAATGCGTGTCAACTGGTTAAGATGGCAGCGTACTTGTGATCATCTCGACGACGAGGGCTGTAACCAGCATAGATAATGTTGAATCCATTTGCGAGCTTAATACAAATTCTAGACTTGAATGCGGCGTGGGCGCCTCGTTCGCACAGGTTTCACTGATTGCGAATGCGGCAGTTCTTCTTGATAATCCGATTTGATTTGCTACACTCTTCGATATGAAGCTGACTTGTGATTCTGATTCCAACAGAGCTCGAACAACGAACTTTTGATTAGAGTGAGTACAGTGAGCCGTACATCCGGTAATATGAGTTTAAGGTGATAATTCGACGGAAAACTATTCGATTTTCGGGTTCGAATTAGTAACGTGTGATGTCTTTTGTTGCAAACCCTAGGTAGATTTACAAGGCCGAACTGGTGTGGCCTTTGCACAAGCAGTTGAAGCACAGTCTCCTTTCTCGGACGAGATTTAACTTTTCCTCGAATGTAAGAGGCTTGAGTTGAACGCACTGGAATACGAAGTGATTTCCAGCACAAACTTTACTCATGAGGATGGAAGAGTCTGAATTGACGTTGCGTGAACGAGTTGATTGTGTGTCGGATTTGCAATGGATTCGGGTGTGCGACGAATACGGTGAGAACGGAGCTTCTAATTCGTTTTTGTTTTAGTCATGGAAAATTATCTCGAGTAAGAACCTCGTACGAGGAATACTGTGCTCCGGTCAATGACATCTTCCATTATCGATGCGTTTCTGGATCCAACTTATCAGTGATGATATTAACTAAGATGATGTCCCATGTGTGGCCAGCACTCCTAAAACTTTCAGACAGCGAACTGTGTCGGCCTTTGTATTAAGTATCTTGCTTAATCCCAGAGCTGTTCTAACTTTCGAAGATGACTGTCGATAATGAACCGTCGAAGATTATATCGATTTCGAATAATACACCATGTTTCCTCGTAATTATCGTCTTTCATGCTCACAGACTTAAGCAACAATGCTGCGTCTTCAGTTAATTTCACCTTAACCTAGTGTAACTTTTTCGAGTTGGCCAGCTGTTTATGGTTGTGGACGAGGTAGACGAATAGATTTTCGAATTCGGTCTAATTAGTGTATTCGGCGTTGGAAACTGGAACCTTGATTCGAGGCAGCTTTGTACCCGCCGACTGCTGCGCTTGCACTGGTTTGATGTTACCTTGCGAGTTCTCAACAGTGGCTGATAATTGTGTCTTGGCGATAGGTAATAATCTTCTTTGACTATCACGACTTGCAGTCGTCTGTTTTCGTCATATTATCTTTTTTATTATTTTTATTTCGTATAAAACGAAAATCGAATATTTTAAAAGAAATTAATTCCAACTACCTTATTGGGACACCACTTGTGTCATCATTTATTCCTTGCGTGTTAATTGTGAGCTCCTTACTCTTTCTCACTATTTCAAGGACTCGCTGCAGTGACACTTGTTTCACGCCAGTTGTCATTCTGTGAACTCTGATTAGCATTGTTTGCACAAAATCACTTTTTTCTCGAATCACACGCACTGAACACCGAAATGTTAAATTTCCTTACTCTCGAGGTTGGAGCGAAATGATTTAATGTATAATTTATATAGTTTGTTTCATGTGAATTTATTCGTGTCGTGTTCATCCTTGGTTGAATGTTGGATTAAGAAGAAAATTGTTAACATTTATGTATGGATTTTGACAGTTGCGTAAATGTGTTGTCCGCTGTCGTTGTTTTGGATAATTAAAATAAACTGTTTATTAAATAAGTTGTATCTTTGCTATAATTTTTGTATGTTACTCTACTGCTTCACATCACTCGGATAAGATTTAATAGCGCAAAAAAATAAAATATTTAATTTTTTGTTTGGATAAAGGTGGTTTTCATGGTCTTGCAAAGATGGTTCTTTGGGTTGGTTGCTTTGAATTTCTAAAGAACACTGTAATAAAACAAAAATTTAGATACAAAGGTTATGAAATTCTTTATTTAAAAAACCATAATACAAATTCAATTCAAATAAAGTAAAAATTAGAAAAGCGGTTTATTCATGTAAACAATTGCCAGGTTCGTCCTCTTCTTGTGGAAGCTCTGTCTGAAAACTTAAAACGCTGCGGTACCACTCGACGAAATTTTCATCCATTGTGTCCCAATTTTCCCCAAAATTTAAACTTAGGAGATTTTTAACGTCCTGAATCTATTGTCGTCTTGAGACTGAATAATGCCTCTTGAATTATTTTAATAAAATCCATTGCATTGAGCTGATATTTTGTAATGGTTTAAAAAGATTCTTCAACGATTTGGTGTCATACAAAAACCAGTTCAAACCTAGCTTGTTAATTACCCCAAATCGTTTGTAGACATTGACGTATTCATCCTGCGAAAATATCGTTGCATTTTTCCTAAGGGTTTTTTCAACTCGTCCAAATATTCGACCCGTTGGGAGAAAGCTGTGTTCCCGAACTGGAAAACTTAGAGAAAGATAAACTTCAGTCCTGTCTGATTTTGTAATTGTAATCATCCATCGGAAAATAACCGTAAATTTTTCTTGTTTTGAAAAACTGTTGATTTATTAAAAAAAATGAAGCAATGCATTGGAAATCTCGCTGCTCTCTTTTCCGGCTAAATTTTCAGTCCACACATAAAAATAAGGGTGCTGCCCTTTCTGGTCGACGATACATAAGTAAAAATTAAGTTGCTGTGAATAAAAAGCCTCCTGAATAGGCAATTTTGGCAAGGGCTGAATTTACTGTAAATTAAAAACGTACGTAATCGTTTTTTCATCATCTGGTTGGTGAAGCAGCTCGTAGGAAGCACGAGCCCTTAGCGTATGAATACGTTTCTCTATCATCAAATGTTTCTGGTCAGTAGTACCCCGGACAGCTTTTTTATTTTTTCTCCAAGAAGGGCACAGTGGGCACATACATCCGAAGCTGTTGATTTGAAACCGAGATTGTATTCATTGTTAAAAATACGTAGAAACATTGTACGATTTACACGTTGAGTTTCATCAACAGGTGAGTTATACAATACTAAAAGTTTAGCAATATTCAAATCCGGATGCAAATAGGGTCTCCTGGATTTGTTGTAGTGGCTCTCACATCCAATTAATTTTCTTATGAAGTCCCTCACACTATCTTTTGTCTTTGTACTTTTCCAGCTCACCTTGTCGCCTTGATAACAGCCTTTCTCCATGAATATTATTGAGATAATACGACCCACTGCATTCGTGAAGCTTTCCTTTAATTTTTTTATCAAGTTTTTTACTGAGTCTGCTTCGTTGTACTGTGTTTGGTTGTGCATGTCAGGCAATAAAGTTGTCTTGTACAGAATTATGAGGTACGCGACAAACATTTATCACGAAATAGTTTTACATCAGCTGGCCTTATTTAGCGATTCTTTTTGCCAATTATCGTTTTGTTGTTTTTTTTTGCTTCTTTCTAGACCCGTCGTTGCCTTCACTTACTAATACGAATAATTTTTTTTTTTTTTTAACTATTGCCAAAGGCTTTATTCTTGAATCTTTCTTTATACGAAACTAACAAGAAGTGTGAAATTCTTAAAAACTATATATTTTTTTTTTACTTAAGCCTTAACCTATGTTAGAACTTAATATTAGTATGCATTATTATTTTTAAATTATTATTAATTTCTTAATTTAAGTGTGTTAGGTCAACATGCGTGTAATTATTAAATATTTCAGTTGATTAAATCTAGAGGATCTGCTCTGCGAAGCCGTTTGTATTTCGGTTGCCTTAGTAGTTCTCTAGCTAATTCGCTAGGGTGTGATTCCAGTTTCAGATGGTATTTTAGACTGCATGATTTTATTGTCTCTTTAACCGTTTTAATTCCTAGGTCTCTATGGATGTTGCTGTTTCGAATATACCAGGGCGCATTTGTAATGCCACGAAGTATCTTTGCTTGCGTTCTTTGTACAATATCTAAATTTGAGGCACTAGTTGAGCCCCATCGTTGGATACCATATGTCCATATGGGGATTAGGTTCGCTTTGTATAGTAGAACCTTGCAGTCTAGAGAGAGTTTCGATTTTCTTCCGATCTACCAGTATATTTTAGAAAATTTTAGTTTTAGTTGATTACGTTTTGTTTCAATGTGCTTTTCCTGTTCAGGGTGAATGTTACATGTGTTGATTTACAATTTACATTCATTCGTCCTTATCCGCCAAGTTTTCAACCAATCTTCTATTTTGTGCAGAAGTTCTTGTAATTCTCTCGATGCTGTTTGAGGATTTTTGTGTGAAAACAATATAGCTGTGTCATTAGCAACAGTTGAAGTGATTATGTTTTCAGTTATTGGTAAGTCAGCTGTGAACAACAAGTATAGCACAGATCCCAATACACTACCATGCGGTACTCCTGCCTTTATCTCGGTTAAATCAGTAGTGGCCGTACTTTGTTTCACCTGGAACATCCTTTGGGCTAAGTAGTTTTCAAGAATTGCATGAAATTGTCTAGGCAAAAGAGTTTTAATTTTGTAATTTAATCCTTCATGACATACTTTGTCGAAAGCTTGCGCAATATCCAAGAAAACTGCCGAGCAATATTTATTTTCTTCTAAGGAGAGCTTAATTGTGTTTACAATTCTGTGGACCTGTTCTATTGTGCCGTGCTGCTCTCTAAATCCAAATTGGTGATCTGGTATAATGCGACCTACAGTTAATATAGGTATTAGTTCTTCTAGTAGCATCTTTTCAAAGAGCTTTGAAATTATCGGAAGTAGACTTATTGGCCTGTACGACGAGACTTGGGTTTCGTCTTTACCAGGCTTAGGAATCATGATAATTTGAAATATTTTCCATTTTTGGGGAAAGTATCCACATCTAATAATCGCATTAAAAATATATGTTATATATTTTATGCATCTATCGGGTAATTCTTTTTTCTTATTTCATTTTTCCAGTTATTAGATCATGGCCTGGAGCTTTCTTAGGATTTATCTTGTTTTTGATAACCGTTTTCACGCATTTCCATTTAAATTTTACTGGATTTGGGTTCGACTCGTCCCTCGTAAACTGTGGTAGTATGCAGTCATTATTTTTTTCGTTTGGAGTGAACACTTTTTGTAGATGGTTAGAGAAAGCGATAGCCTTTTCTAAATCACTTCTGGCCCAATGACCATCTGGTTTCCTTACCGGTGGGTTCGATAGCTCTGGCCTTTTTAAATTTCTTGCTGCGTGCCACAGTGAGTAATCTGTTTTCTCTGTTGCTGTGAGCTCACTTAGGTAATTCTGCATTCCAAGATTGTGTTCTTCCCGTATTGCTTCTCTTAGAGCTTTAATAGCTCTATTTAATTTCCATTTATGAAAAGGAGATTGGTGCAGTCGTGTTACACAGAAATCTATTAAATCAGGAATTTTCTTTCTATCGGCAGGCCAATAAGTGGGATGTCCAGATGATAAATAATCTAGGTTTTTCTCGTTTATTGCTTCGTAGAGTTGCTTGCCCTTGGGTGACGTCAACCTCGAACCCCATTGCACATGTTTAGCGTTGTAATCACCTCCTGCTAGAAATTTGATTCCCAACTGATTAAAGTAGTCGATAAATTGCTGTTTTTTAATTGCATGTTTCGGTGGACAGTAAACAGCCGATATTACAAATTTCCCAGACCATTCGTCCAAACAAATAGTTGTAGCTTGGATGTGATCTTTAGCATATTTCTGGAGCTCGTAGTGCTTTAGCCTTCTTTTTATCAAGACTGCGGTGCCGCCGTGTGCTTTTCCATCCGGATGTTTGGTGTCATAAACGGAATAGCCGGTAATATTAAAAAAATTGTGTTTGGTGAAGTGTGTTTCAGATATTAATATGATGTCTATATTTTGTTCGATAAGAAAGGTGTGTACCTCAGCTTTATGTTGCGGAAGCCCGTTCGCATTCCAAATAGCTATTTTTACAACAGTCATTTTTGATTTTTAACTATTATTTGCATAAGCGTATTCATATTTTGCATCATCATGCTCGTTTGCCTTTCCATCAACGTCATGAAACTTTGGATGGTCTCGGTTAATTTATTTAGCGTGGTATGAATATTTAGGTCCTCTTCATTAAAACGAACTTTGGGTTTCGGTTTGTTACCTTTTAGGATGTTTGCATAAGAAACACCTGGCTGTGCAAAACTGCTGCCAAACGTCTCCAAGTTATCATTTTGTGTGTTTGCACTCGCAGGTTTGGTGACTATTGTATTTTTTGGTAACATGGCCCTCTGATTAAATTGCATATTGAGCATTCGTTACTCAGCTCTCATTTTAGGGTTTATTTTCCGTTTTAAGTCCAGATACACTGCACATCCCCTGTAATTTGCAGTATGATTTTCACCGCAGTTACTGCAACGTTTCACAGATGGGTCATTGCGAGATTTGTCACACTGTTTGGAGTTGTGAAGTTCACCACAAATAACACAAACATCATTTAAGGTGCAGTATGCTTTCGTGTGTCCGTATTCTTGGCACTTTATGCATTGAACTGGTCCTGACCTCTTCCTAGGTTCTTCAATTACTATTTTGCGATGTAGCAAATATTTTAGGTTGTAAATCTTGTGAACTCCTTTTGACTTTTCTTCCTCTGGCTCTAGTTCCAAACGGAACATTGGTTGGGGTACCTTCTCACGGTTTACTATATTACCAATAGATTTTACATGGAAACCTTCCGCAACAAGTGCAGCTTGCCCTTTTTGACTTTTTAGCTGGTATGTGTAATATTTTTTACCAACTTCGTCAAAATGTTTGACTAGGGCTCTGAAGCCATCGATTTCGAAGGTTTGAATCTTTGTTTCGTTTATATTACTTTTGAGCGGGGCAATACAAAATTTAGAGTCTGTTAATGATGCGATTTTATTAACCAGTTCATTGTTAGATGCTTCCCTTAAATAAATTGGAGGCGGTTTCTAAGGTTTCGATTTCGGCTCTGTATTGAGGCCACCGACCTCTAAACTAGAGAATCGGTTGTTAAGCGGTATTTGGTTAACACCTAGTTCAATCCGTGTCACTTTGCTCCTGCCAGCAAACTGAGCAGATCTCGGGCTACGTTTTCTTTTAGATTGAACAATGATATACCTATCCAATCCCGTTTGCACTAGATTATTTTCAAATTGACCACGGTCACTAGAGTTCGTCGCACTGAGTTCATTCTTATTGTTTTCGTTTAGCATTGCATTTGCTGAAGAATTAATTTTTTCTTCGCTGTTTTGATTTATAATTTTAAACGGCGGTATAACTAATTCTGTCGAAGAAGCACTTTTAATCACTTGTATAGGTGTTTTCTTTGGACTATGTTGAACTTTACCCACTTGATTTACACTTGGACTTGCAATATTTAAATTTTCTACATGAAGCTGGTTCAAGTTTGATGTAGATTGTGTTCGGCTTTCGGTGTTCGAAGAAGTCTTTTTTGGGGAAAAAAGGGCCTTCATGTTCACATTATCACTCACTGAATTACAATTTTATATTATATATTATAACAAAATAAAAAGCACTAACACTGCACTTTTCGTTTGTTTTATTTTACGTCCGATGTTAGTGAAATCAATTTTGCGACTGAATACGAATAATTTAAAAAGACAAAAAAACTACCGTTATTAACTTAAAAATTAAAAATGTGGTTTATTATATTCTCGCCTTTTTGTTATTCGTTTTGGTTTAGACATAATGAGGTCACGTGATTGTGGTATGATTGGTCGAATGGAGAAACTGGATTTTGCACCAGTTTCGATTGTGGATAAAGTTGGTTATGCTTAGTTATATTCATTTCGATGCGATATTTCAAAAGGATACCTGGTTTTGCACTTATATTTTTTGTTTTCCTAATAGCTATGATTCAATCTCGATCTTCAAAAAATGTGATAAAGTTGGTTTAGCGTGGTACCTCCTCAGTTCGGGTTTTAAACAGAATTATACTGATGACCCAATTATCTGAATTGATCCACCAAGTCCTTCATATTGTGGGGCCTTGCTTGATTCAGTTTACCCACGCATTATGTGCGTGCTTTGTTACATTAACTGCAAGATCTAACCACAAGAGGAGTGAAAACTGTGTTAAAGTTGAGATAACTTCTTCGATATAGATTAAATATTTATTGCCTGAAACATATAAATAAATTACTTGTTTCGCATCATTATATTTTGTTTAAAAGCCGATATGCTTGCTCACTTCCCAAAGAATGTAATTAGCCGATAGAACAAGTTTCCTGCCATTATTTTATTATTTAAACTTTCTTAAAAGTTATCTACAAGTTTACTATAATTATTTGTTGTTCACTCTTCCTGGAAGCTTACCAACCATACAGTAACAACGACAGAAAAAAACAAATACAAATTATGGGTTTGCCCCACTGATTTAATAACAACAACCCTTGTAACAATACACACATTTGCATAATACATATTAAATACGCCATATCTCATAATTTGGTTCAACCCTGCGAATAAAACACTCTAACTGATAATAATAACAATAAAAACCCCATTTCATTATAACCAATTTTCAAATTTTTTCCCAATTCAATTCAATTCAACATTATTTTATTATTTTTTTTTTGCTCAACTGTGTTGTCGAGAGTATTTAGCCAATTTGTCGCCTCCTGTTGTTTTTTTTTGTTTGCTTCGATTTCTTCTTTTTATTTCGCTGCTCACAATCAGCTGGTTGTCTTCCTTTGTAACTACATAGTACTTTCCTCAATAACATAATAAATAAATCCGTTTTTTAGTGTTTGTGTATGTGTGTGTGTGTGTATCGCTGCTGTACATATTTTTCTGGTGTAAGGGTTACACAACAATAACAGTTTATTTGCACAGAAAATACATAACACACCATAAAAAATCCGCATTGGTTGGAGGAAAATCCACTCACCAAAATTAAAACTAATAAAAAAAACAATTCTTGAGTTTTCCGTCATTTTCATTGATAAAAAGAAAATTATGATTTCTCCTCGGAATGAAAAATCAAAAGTCATCAGCTTTCCTTGAAACCGTTTTTCATTTAACAGGAGCACATAGTTTCAAAGAGAAGGCATATATTATACCAAAACACAAAGTTTTATTCCACCACCCCCTATTTCAGTATTGGATTCACCCACCAACTACGTCACAGTATAAATATAACTGTAAATAAGCTCTTTTTATATATTTTGTACGCGTATGTAATATAACCGTCCCCCTCACAAGAATTTTTTTTTCTTGTATAATGTGATACATTAGTGTTATATGTAAAATTGTTATCCACCCACTCAACCGCCCATAGAATGGTAATTGTCAAGATTTTTTTGTGTGTTGAAAGGGTATCTCTATACGAGTTAAGTATGTATATATAGTACATATTTGGTTGTGTTTGGGCTCACCACATGCATATAGGCCGTATAGCGACACGAGAATATGGAATGTGTGGTGTATTCTCGAATTTTGCGATAACAGGAGATGATAAAAAATGGTAATGTTCGAATGGAAATATTTCGTCTAGTCGATGTGAATTTTCTCACATATATACTTGCAGTGATAACACACAAACCTATGTTGTGATAACACACTCATAAAACATGTTAGACATGCTTGAAATGTTTAACTCGTGTGTGTGTCTGTTCGAAATACATACTTTTGGTAGATAGATGTAGTGGAAATTTTCCGATAACAAAAAAAATTAGAAACAAAAAATATATTTGCTTCAGATAAAATGAAAAACCTTTTTGTATGTATACTGCATATTGACTTGTTGAATGTGATTTTGTAATTTGATTAGTGTTGTGTTGAAATGGAATTGGAATTGGTGGGTGTACGATTTCCTCGCCCGAAGCAATATGATATTATTTGAAATACAAGAGAAATTCATTTTCTTATAAAAATTTACTCTGATGTTCTACACCCAAATTTTACCACACTTTAAGATTAACTGATGGCCTCGCTCATCTAAATGCCCTTTCCTGTTGAGTAGGTTTTCATTATTTAGTTAGAACGGGAAATAAACTCAATCCGTTTTGTAACATAACATATCATGAATGGAAAATTAGTTTGGTTTATTGAATCTCGTATACTGTCAAATAAATCCCACGCTTTCAATATAGATTTAGGCATATCAGCTATTTGATTTTAGAATCGAAATAGAAATATGGCTTACTTTTTTAAAATACCCTTCGGAATGGTCCAGTGTATTAAAGTTAGTAAAATATACCTTTTTTTACGCCGGTATAATTCTTGGATAATACTTAAAGATCCACGATTACAAAATAAAACCATTGATGAATAATTAAAAATACTAAGACAACGCTAATGGTTTGATTTTTAAATAATGTAATTGACAGATCATGATAAATGTTCTTGTTGCTACCGTATTTAATTATCTTTCACATCACATGAAGGAATTTTCGCCCTCCGGCTTCGACAGCCTATTATACGTAGATATTGTTCGACGTCATCACACCAGCACAATTGGGGTCTTTCTCTACGACACATACTGTTGTTTTTTTATAACACTTTATTTATCATACGTTGCTGTGGTGGACCATCTAACCCGATTCATACGAATCCAATATTCGCTTTGCGCAACTTTAATTGGACCAAAGATAGAAGAACAACCTTCCTTTCAAAAGTAGAAAGCATTCTACAGTCATTAAAAATCAGGATTCAGCCCTGGCTTTCGAAAACCAGCACAGAGCTTATGAGTTCTTTCTGAAATGCAAGCTTGCATGACTGCGATAGATGTTTAGATCTCAGTAACCTCGATTGGCCGTAGAAACAGCAGTTCCGGCGTTTATTTCTGCCTGCATATTATTTTTTGATGTTATCACTAAACCGAGGCATTTAAAGTTTTCTACACTATCAAAATTATGGTCGCCGATTCTGAGGTTTGCCATGGAGCCATCCCCTGGATGTTGATAAACATTTGGGTTTGCTACTGCTCTCTTTCAAACCAAGTCTTCGGCCAAGAAGGACGACATCATCTGTATATCCAAGAATTTGACCTAATTTATTAAATATACAGCACGAAGTTTCCACGTTGGTTTTCTTTCCTATACGTACTCGAGCGCCCATAGTTGAACAATACAGACGCGAGTGCATATCTCTGTCGAACACCAAATGTTATTTCAAAGGAGTCTGATTCAATTTCTCCAATTACGATTAAACATACAGACCTTGATATTGTTAATTTACACAGTCTGGCAAGTACAACATTAGCCCGTATTTCGTAGGCAATGTTCAGTGGGGCCATGTCACGATAGTTTTTACATTAAACACGGTTAACTTATTTTGGCAGCGGACATTTGAGCACGGTCTTCTGAATTTCCGGCAGCTCTTCTTGGCCCAAAATAGAGACGATTAGATCGTATAAATTTAACGCAAGAGTGGTGGCTTCGAGTTTAATCAAATCTGCGAGGAATCCACTGTGACCGGGTGCCTTTTGATTTTTCAGTTTACTAATACCTTCTCCCCTTCTTATAAGCGGAACACTATCGAGTCTAAACCGCAAATGTCAAAATATAAAGAAATGTCAAAATTAACGAGTGGCCCTTCTAACGTCTGCAAATTAATATGGCTCTAAAACGAATGAATATTTTTGAAAGCGGTTTGTTTTATTAGAAAGAGTGTACATTGTCGCATTAAGTATTGAATACAATTTCATTCAAATGACTTCCACGGCTGGCTTTACAGTACCCAATTCTGTCAACCCAATTTTACAGAAAATTTTCGAGTATATTAGCTCCTATCTCATCAATGGTAACTTTGATTTGTTCTTTCAAGTCTTGGGTAGTCTCCGGATGGTTAGCGTAACACTTATCCTTAACGGCTCCCCATAAAAAAAGTTCAGAAACAACAAAGGCAACAAAATCTCGTTTATTATGGCTAAGTAACGCTCTCCATTGACTGTAAGGGCGGCTCCTTGCTCATTTTCGAAAACAAAGGGACCAATGATGCCACCGATCCAAAAATCCACACAAAACAGTCACTCGTTGAGGGTGCATCTGCTTCTCCATGGTTAGGTGTGTATTTTCTGAGCCCCAAATGCAACAATTTTGCTTGTTGACGTAGCCTCCGAGGTGAAAATGAGCTTCGTGGGAAAATATGATTTTTAGGTAAAAATGTTTATTTTCTTTCTGCGTTCCACAGCCCAATAAGCGAACCGAAAACGTTGCCGATGGTCATTTTGCCTTAACTTCTGCACTAATTGAACTTTGTACTCCTTCATACCGTAATATTTATGCAAAATTCTCATCACAGGACTGCGTAGAATGCTCAATGCTTGAGCGCGAATTGTTGTTGATGGATGCTCAGACACATTCCGAGTAACAGCTTCTCGTGTTGTTTTATCCAATAACAATCCAGTTTCACGAACTCGCTTCACAAATTGATTCACAAATTGCCTTGTAGGCATTTCATTTTTACTGAATTTTCCACGTTAATTGCTTACAGTTTGGGTAGAACTCTCACCACTTTGAAAGTAAGTTTTCAATATTTCCCAATTTTGTTCAAGCATAAAGCGACCCATTTCGTAAATGTCAAACATTAAACTAATTTTCTGTCATAACACGAATGACGTAAGTGTTGCCACACTCGAAATAACGAGTGGTTGAAATTGGAAGCGCTAGATGGGCCAAACGCTATATCTACACAAATTTTATAGGTTGCAGGGTTATTTTTTGATAGAGGAACCTGTATATAAACAAATCATTTTGTTATTCTCCACTAGCGACATCTAACCGTCAACATTTATACAATTTTTCGGAAACTTCATTTTGATACGAATAAATCGAAGACAGTTCTATAAATTAATTGTAATTAATTAATTGTATGGTAAAAGAAACTAAACTAAATTAAAATTGACAAGAGACCATAAATTATTATAATTAAGAAGAAATTGTGTTTTTTACTTTTGAATTAGAAGGTGTGCTAACCTTTTTCTTTAGAAAAGAGGCAAATGCATTATGAATCCACCATCAATTACTTAGGCCTCCTGGAGTATGGGATTCGCACCCACTAAATCATCCTAGTTTTTCCTTTCAGACAGCTCCCCATTCCGAGACTACTTGTGGTATAAAAATAATGGTATTGTTGGAACCTCGTGTTAGATTATCTTTGGTGGTATGGTTCATTCTGGCTTATTAATAGACGAACATATTCGTCATAATATTTTTGGCCTTCTCGAACCTGTGGCAACCTTTTTGTACATTTGAATGATTATGTTTTGTGTCAATGATGTGTGTTGCTAGAAAAGCACGATGAGTTTCTACACTGCCGATTTTACGCAGCCACTTGTAAAAGTGACCCAAAGTGACCCGTGAGGAATTCGTTATCCTTCTCGTATATTCTTTCTATTGCCACGTAGGAGCTATTACTTCTGAGCGTACTAGGCCTCTAAACGGCTGCCATTTACTTAACCTAGTAAACCAATTTTCGCGAGAAGTTTGGATTACAACGAACGCCGTTGATAATGCATAAAATTGATGTTGGGCAGGCACAGTCTATCAAACAGACCAAATGCTATAGCTATCGGTGAAAGAGAAAAAAGCCAGAGTCCTGGTCATTCCCATTATAATTTTCGTAAACAAGGCCACTGGTTAGTAGAGCTGACTGCTTGGATGCACTAAAAGTAAACGCGATGACGATGACGGATGCTTATCTTTTGCTTCTGTTTGACGGATTTTTAAGTCGAATAAACCAGACACAATTTATTGATTTCTCAACCACATTCGAAGACCATATATTTTTATCTGAAGCAGCGAGATTATTGCAAAAAATAAAACTCACTATAAAAGTAGATAAAAGTTCATGTTCAGGGAAACAAGTTATCTTGGCTATGTTTATTCGTTCACCATTATAACGGATCATTCAGCCTAAAGTGGTTAAGGATTAAAAAGATCTATCTCGGGGAATAGCGAATTGGCCAGTAAAGCTGTAATTGCAAAGGTTCACAATAGATTATAAGAATGGTTCGCAGAACATCGTTCCGGAAAGTTTAACCCATATAAATGAAGACGAGTGTGAAATTGTGTTAGATACACATTGAAATTGACAATTGAATTCACCTGTTTCTAAAAACCGCAAGCATTAGTCTAAAGGCAAGACGCTAACAAATAACTTAAATTGCTATTGTATTAAAATACGAAAATGAATTAAAATACACCTTCACCACAAGTGAGTTTCAAATAAATATTTCCCCTTCAAGGCATTGCTAAAATCTTGAACAATCCACGACCGTAATTCTACTGGTCATTAATGGCAGGACAGGTTAAGAATTATATCCGTGAACATTATCATCTGTTCCAATATGGGAAAAGCAATAGAAGCAGTGAGACCATTCCAGAAGATATATATAAATTTTCTCAACTCTCCATATCGTCCAAGGTTTTTAAATTATACAGTGCACCAGAGGTTTTATTCTCAGACAATGGATCGCAATTCAAATCGATTATGTTGGACGATTTTCTAAAGAAATACGGTGTTAATCACAAATTCACTGCAATTTGCTCACCTCAATCAAGTATATCCAAAACGGTAAACCATCTAGCTATTGTCCGGCATCAGGTTTTTCATTAAAGACGTCCACAAATCGTGGGATCATCATCTGTTTGAAATTGCAGGTGGTTTAAGGAATATTATCCATACATAAAATGGGCTTTCACTGTATTTTTTAGTTTTCGGATAACTTAAACTTTTGGGTCAAAGGATAAATTACGAGTAGCTAGCGAACCTGAATCCTTCAACGATAATAATGTAGATACATTTTGTCTTATAAATGGTTTGTCCATAGCACAAACGTTAGTTACGCGTAATTTTAATACAGCCTACAAACAAATGCTTCAGCATACGAGGGGAGTTCAATAAGTTCTATAAATCTATATGAAATAACGGTAAATTGTAATATTTTTATATTTTCAACATTACTCCACCCACGCTAATGAACTTATGACACCTGTCAAATAATTTATACAAACCATCAAAATAAAATGATTTCATCTGTTCTTCAAAATACTTCATTGTCATTTAAAAAGGTTAAGCCCCTTAATTTTTATTTCAAATTTGTAAAAGGTGATCACATGGTCCCAAATCTGAACTAATTATAACCTAAATGCGGTATTAATTACAGGTACGTTGTCTTGCAAAATAATATTTTTTTCTTGATTTGGTTTAGTCGTTTTTCCCTGATAGCAATTCAATCATAATTGTTGCCATTATTTTACCCACAAATTATTGAATCTTAAACTTCTTCGGTTTGGATTTCCCTCCGATATCCATGGTTTTAATTTCTGTTTCGACTCTGGGTCTAGTAAAGATCCTTCATCACCGGGACTACCTATAGAAGTTTCTGTTTGATATGTTTTTACCATAGTCAACACTTGGGGAATCCATCATGCACTAACTTTTGACAACTTAAGATGATTGTGCAAAATGGTAATAATTCTGCCAATATATATATTTAATATTTAATTTTGAAATGTTGATTTTTTCCGCGGCGAGGGCCATCAGAAATCTTTACTCATAAACATTATTCATTCGTTTCTCGATATCCTTAGACTGCGGTCCAATTCGTGACTTATTTTGCGGAGACTGACTTATTTGAAAGTATACAATAAATCTCCTGTCGAATAGAGTTATTGGAAACTTGGTAGAATTATTTTGATGAGTTACCAGATTACGCGCAAGCCACGCTTAAAAGTGAAACAAGTCTACAATAAGTCAAGCTGACATGAGGCTTATTGTAGACTTTCAAATAAGTCAATCTCCACTCACGAATTGGACCGCAGTCTTAGAAGTATTAAGAAGTCTTTAAATGCGTCTGTATTAATTAATTTATTTAAGATTTTATCGGTTTTTAGGCAAAATATAAGGGTTTTCCCCGCTAATAAATAACGCTAATAAATAAAATTGAAATTGAAATGTTTTTTATTTAATGTGAAGTACAATCGATACAATTAAGTTCTGAATAAAACGTCATTCAAATGGCCTCCACGGCTTCTTCTGCAGGAACGAATTCGATGAATCCAATTTTCGACCACTTTTTCCACTAAATCAAGTCGTATGTTATGAATAGCACCTTCAATATTGACTTGTAAAGCTTGAAGAGAGTTTGGTTTATTGCTAAAGACCAATGACTTCAAATAACTTCACAAGAAATAGTCTAATGGTGTTAAATTACAACTTCTTGGAGGCCATTCAATATCACAGTTTCTTGAAATAATCGAATCTCCAAACTTTTCTCGCAATAATTCAATTGTTGCACTTGCTGTGCGGCACGTAGCCCCGTCTTGTTGGAACCAAATATTGTCAAGATCAACTTCTTCCAATTCCGGCCATAAAAAGTTGGTTATCATCGATCTATACCGATCTCCATTGACAGTAACGGTGTTACCAGCTTCATTTCGAAAAAAATACGGATCGATGATTCCACCATATCAAAAACCACACCAAACTGTCAATTTAGGTGAATGAAATGGTTTTTCATGAATAATTTGTGGATTTTCTTTGCACCAGAATCGACAGTTCTGTTTATTTACCGCACCACTCAGATGAAAGTGAGCCTCATCGGAGAAGATGATTTTCTTAAAAAAATCGTTATCGTTTTCAAGTTTTTCCAAGGCAAAATCAGCAAATTCAAGACGTTTACGGTGGTCCAATGGCTTCAGTTCTTGAGTGAGAACAATTTTTTACGGATGCAAACCTAAATTTGTTCTCAAAATCCGCCAGGTTGTGGTTTGAGACAGTCCCAATTCTTGAGAACGTCTTGGGATCAACAAATTGCGGTCTTCAGCAACACTTGCCTGAACGGCAGCAATATTTGCTTTACTTCGAGCGAATATTTGTCTGATTGGAACTTCAAAATTATGTAAAGAAAATGTACGCTCAAAATTTTCAACAATTCGACGAATAGCGAGCACACTTGGACGATTATTACGACTATAAAATAGCGAAAGCGCACGAAAAGTTACAATTGGAGAACGATTATTTTGATAATAAAACTGAATAATTTGTAAACGTTATTCTTGCGTATATCACACCATGATGAAATTGTAAACATTACTGAATACAATGAAACAAAAAATGACAGATCATGACATATTACAAATGGCCGAAACGTCACTTAAAAATCATACCATTCCTATTGGAAAACCCTATATTATTTTTAATGACTTTTTTAAGTCATTCTAATCTTCTTCTATTTGTTTCCATTTCTGATCGATATTACTGGTTTCGCAGCTGGGAGAATGGAGCATTTCATGAAGGTGTTTCGTATGTGCGTTTTTCAATCTCTCGATGTTGAATTTCCGCTGATTAATTATTGTGCGTCTGTTGGTGTGTTGTCTAACAGAATTATTTAGATAATTGCCCGTGCTTATTATTATATCTCAACTATTCTTCCACCTAACTTGATTGAGGTCTGGTAATTGAATATTATACCGCTTCATGTCTTTCTCAACTTGTGCTAACGTTGGTATTTCCGTTACAGTTCTCATGCTCCAATTCGTGTCCATATACACGTTGTTTGCTGGTGTATATTTGCTGGTGTATATTTGTTCTTCTAGTGTTTGTTTCAGAAATCATTTTGATTACGAATTAATGAATGATTGAGTCATTCCCATGCGGTCACCCAAATGCATACTAACCCCAGCAATCGTGGCATCCACGTGAAGCAACCTTTTGGGTAACCGTACGGGAGTAGCATAAAAGTAATTGTAAAAATGGAAGGAAACGAGATCATTCCACCCCCACCCTATTCGGCATACCGGTATGTCTCATCCAGCAGCAGTCTCTCCCTTCCTGCAGCCCTGGAAATCTGGCTAAGATTCAATGAAGCAATCACACACTAATCCGAAAACATGACTAAGTAACCTCGTTAATGAATCGCCCAAATCTCGCTATCATCTTATGATCCAATTACGTGCTGGACATACATACAATATTAAAAGCAGTTACATGTTTGATAATATTGTAGCGATATTTAATTTAGTTCTATTATACGTTTTCAAGAACACTAATACAAAAATAATAATGACAATATTGTGAACACTTTAAACAAGATTAAATATCAAAATGAGCAAATTCTTTCTCAAGTCTCAGTTTGAATGATTAATGGCGAGTTATTTTTCAGTTTGGTGCGGTACATGTTAGTGGAAAATATAAGAGGATTGCGGGTGTTGTACTGGCTGGAGGGTCTAAAGTTTAGTTTGTCATGTGGGGTTGTGTCAATCATTCTGTTGGCAGTTTTAAATAGGACCAACTCATCCATAATAATTCTTCTATTATGAAGTGAAGTCATGTTAAACTGAATCAACCGTAAATCGTATGCGTGATGCGAGGGAGATGCGGGAAGTTTAGTTTTATAATAAATTGTGCGGATAAACTTTTAATTCGGACTTTTAATTCCATATAATTCGAACTTGATCCAACATCTTTGTGGAGGAGTTTGCGTAAAGATCTCGATTTACATGCTTACAAAATTCAACTTGTGCACGAATTAAAACCATCGCACCGAAATTCGGAGAATGAGCTGAAGCTAATTTTTAGTTGAATGGATATGTCAACAAGCAGAATTGTTGCATTTGAAGTGACGCCCATCCACGAGCCATTGTTCAAGAACCATTACATTCATAAAAAGTTACCGTTTGGTTACATTTTACCATTTAGCTTACCATTTACATTTTCATAGATCATTTCTCCCCAGCTTTCTAGATTATATGATATCGAAATGTCAGAAAATGTAATTCTTACACCATATAAATATGTGAACTTCGGAAGTTCTATTTAATACTAAACCACCCTGGGCTAGAACATAGTGACAATGATGTACAGTTAGCCCAGAGTGGTATATTATAATCCATCGCCTTTATAATTTATTTACGACTGCTGAAAATTTTTCAATAACTCACCGTATTGGAAATTAAATATTTCTAATGTAGTAATTTTAATAAAAGAATTATTTTCTGGGGTTCACTGATTTTTGATTTTCCAATTAAAACTCCAGAAAAAACGTGTTGCGCCTAAATGTTTACTTCATAAATAATTATACGTTAGTATGTATGTACAGTATGTTGCAAAAGTATATCTACCACAGCGTTCGTTTTCAATATAGAATAAGACAACACACTTCTTGACCACTCACTGCATTTTTGTTCTTTTCTTCTATTAATTTATAGTTTTCTAATTTAAATACTCCTTAACATTCAACTAAATTCAACATATTTTATTTTTCAAAGAAATCAAACAGTGTACATCATTTGCTGGCCTGTTGCAAAAGTATATCTACTTGTTCTAGAACTCTTTTCGTACCGGAAACAAATTCCATTTGAAACCGCATTAAAGAATAAAGTAAAAAAGCGATAAAATTATTTAAGATGTGCGGTAGTCGTATTGTGTTCCCGAAGGAAGTAGATCGATGTTAAAAAGTAAGTTGTGATTAATAACTGTGGAAATAATAGAAAAACAAAGCAGAATTTGTAAACAACATCAAAATAAGAATTCTCGAGAAAAGAACTTTCGGAGGGAAAAAGATAAAACAGTTGAAGAAGCATGGCGAATGGAACATTTGCATTGCTCAGGCTCTTGGAAGAACAAAGTCAGCAATTGGAAAGTTTTTAAAAAGAAGGGAAGAGCGAGAAAAGAATGATAATATTCATCGTGTAGGTCGACCAAAATGTACTAGTAGTCGCACGGACAAAAAATGCAGATGCTAGTTGGACAGACAAACCAATCGAATTTCACTGAGTGAAATAAAAAATCAGTTGAAAGAACCAGTATCGAAAGCGAATATTTGCCATAGGATACACTCAACTGGTGTAAGGGCATACTCTCCACGAAAAGTACCCTACTTTTCTAAAGCAAACAAGCAAAGGGTTTGCGATTTTATGAAAAATACGCTTTTGAAACTTTAAGTTATGTGTTAATGTTAGTATTTTTTTAGTAAAAAGTTGTAAGTCGTACTATATAGGCAGTGATTTCTGAAAAGATCTGGATACTAAAACTTTATTATAAAACTGCCAAAAGGTTGATCATAGGGGTTGGCCATACAATTAACAGACATTATATGGAACGATTGTTGCACAAAGCTTTTCCGAAAAATATTTATTGTAAAAAAATCAAACAACCCCTTGATAGACAGTGGTTTCTGGAAAGGACTGGATGTTCTACCAACAACAAGTGACAAGTGAGTGATCCTAGCGATCGGCCATATAAATAACAGGCTCTATTTGGAACGATTGTTGCTGAAAGTTCCAACGAAAATTTAAAAGTGAAAAATCTGGCCTCTGCATTGATTTTGTTGCATATGATAATTTGGATTACCACTGGTGAGTTCCAAATAATCAGAGAACTATAATGTTGATGGTTGTATTAGGTTGTTCGGAAAGTAATTTCGTTTTTTTGGTGAAAATGAACCTGAGTTCATAAAACTTCTGATCTGTGCTGGCAAAAAACTGATCCAATGCATTTTCGTCGTCCTCTTTTAAAGAAAAGGTTTTGCCGTTTAAAAAATTTTGTAGATACCGAAACAAGTAATAATCTGAAGGTGCCAGATCTGGAGAATATGGTGGGTGTGGTAGTATATCCCACCCAAGCTGCTATAGCTTTTGCGCGATACCAAACTTGTATTCGTTCCCACATTACCTTGGTGGAACACTATACCTTTTCTATTGATCAATTCTGGCCTATTTTGTTTGAGTGAATCATTCAATTTATCCCGCTGATGACCGTTATAGACAAACCATTTCTCGTCTCCAGTAATAATTCGGTTCAATAAATAGATCATTTTCTTGCCGTTTGAGAAGCAAATCACAGACGTCAATGCGACAGAGCATATTTCTTTATTTTCTCTTTCTCGCAAACCAAGGCGTTTTACGTTATCATAAACGGTCGAATTCGATAAATTTAATCTGTCGGCGATCTCACGAATTGTTATTCGGCTGTTTGCACAAATCAATGCCATTATTTTGTCTTCAAAATCAAGATCGCCAGAATGAAATTTTGAAAATCAGTTATCATACTGTCAATACATCTTCTCCATACACATCACAAAACTTTTTTCTTGTTTGAACAGCATTTTTGCCTTTCCGATAATAAAAAAGTAAGACATGCCGATAATGCTGCTTTAGATATTTCATATTTAATATGGCGCCAAACACAAACTTTTAAGCAGAATAAAACAAATTTTTGTACGAATGAGCCCTGCTGTATCAGCTGTCAAAATATATAGTAACAATGCTTCTTAAGTTTGAAGTTGATTATGAAACATTACATGTTAGTCCTCTGTTGGGGAAAAAACGAAATTACTTTCCGAACAACCCAATATTTAATTCTGCTTTATTTTTTCTAAATCTTCGTATACATAAAATTTCTATGTCTAAACAGTTTATATGAAATAGACAAAATACAAAAATGTAAAACATTAATCTGTACTGCATCGGTGTCGGGCATCTGGAAATATTTCAGACTGATTATCCTGCATGTTGTATTCTCAAGATGTGTTGTTGATCCTGATGAGCTTATTTCAAAAATAAGTATTATTATTTAATTAGTATAAGTTTCACACCAAAACATTTCCAGAAACCACTGTCTACATAGGGGTCTTTTGAGTTCTTTCAGCAGACTTGTTCGTTGAAGCTTTGTGCAACAATAATGCCGGTTACGTATATCGCCGATCCCTAGAATCGATCACTTAGCAGTTTTAGTATATAGTACACATCCAAACCTTTCCAGAAACCACTGTCTATTTAGGGGTTATTTGGTTTTTTACAACTTATCTTACTTGAATTTTATTCATTTTTCCTAAATGTTTGTAATTTTGTGCATAAGCTACATTTAGGGCACAAATTTCAACTTCATTATAGGGTGTCCGCCGGGAAGGTATACTACTTTGTTTTGCCGCCATTTAGGCGGATATTAGTATTGACCGTTCATACTTGACAGTCGTGAAGTAGACACGTGGCAAATTTTTCCACAAGACCATTTACGCCGCCGTACATATGTCAATAGGATGTTACAGCTTGCCCATAACAACCCCGATTTTCATGAAAAAATCATAATGAGTGACGAGGCACATTTTCATTTAAATGGATATGTGAATAAACAAAATAGTCGGTTCTGGGCAATGGAAAACCCTCAGATTAT
Source organism: Nephrotoma guestfalica (assembly GCA_963691935.1). NCBI lineage: Eukaryota > Metazoa > Arthropoda > Insecta > Diptera > Tipulidae > Nephrotoma > Nephrotoma guestfalica. Next base: position 136,181,028 of record OY829915.1, on the reverse strand, counting down.
TCATTAGTCACCTTTACATCCATTAAAAGTGACAGTCTGGTGTGCAATTTGGTCAGGAGGAATCATTGGACCTTACTTCTTTGAAAATGAAAACGGCGTAACGGTAACTGTGAATGGGGAGCGATATCGTGATATGATTGAAAACTTTTTAACGCCACAACTGCATACTTTGGGCTTGATTAACATGTGGTATCAACAAGATGGTGCCATATCGCATACAGCCAGGATTACAATGGAATTACTGCGAGAACTCTTTCCACAACAAGTTATTTCAAAAAATGGTGATGTTGATTGGCCTCCACGGTCGCCTGATTTGACTGCTCCGGACTTCTTTTTGTGGGGATATCTAAAAAGCAAGGCGTATGCAAACAAACCAGAAACGCTTGAGCAACTCAAACAAAATATTCGTGATGAAATTAATGAGATACCGCGTGAAATGTGTGAGAATGTAATGAAAAATGTGCTCAAAAGGGCTCGCATTTGTGAGGCTAACAGAGGCGGACATTTATCTGATATTGTATTCCATACATAATTGCCGACATTAAATAAAACATTTATCAATATAAGATCCATTCTCTTCCATTTAATCAAAAATCACAAACAAACAAAGTAGTATACCTTCCCGGCGGACACCCTGTACAAGGTTATTACGATTTTTGTTTGTTACATATTCCACATCCGTTTTAATTCGCATTGGTGTTACTTGTCTTCGGGATGCGGTGGATATAGTTAAGCTTTAGCCTGAACGTAATATCATGGAGTAATATATTTTTATTTTAGGGACATATCAAATATGTACGTGCATCGATATGTCAATGGAGAGGGCGCGGCGCTTGTGATCTACAATCATCATGAACACACTAAAAAAATTGAATATTTCTTTCTATTTATACTGTTAATGATTTCCTAAATACAGTTTTGTAAAAACAGTGTATAACACTTCTACATATAACTCATGTTATCGGCAGCATAAACTATATGAAGCAGCACTACTAGACCTATGTGGCTAGTAATTTTACTAGCAGGCAAATGTGCAGCAGTCACTAGTATGAAGGCCATAGAGATAATCTGTATCAATTGTACCTCAAGAAGTTCAGTGACAATATATGTGTCGCATGATATCTTGAAAAATGTCTCCAACTTAACTGAAACACCTTAGTATTCAAAATTTCCGTTGTGTTGTTATAAGGAGATTCTAGTTTTTTAACCATTTCGATGTAATCAAGTAGCATATCGTTTGCAAGGTCTTGTGACAGCAACAATTTTAAAATCAGCACGTAAGTTCATAAATTCACCGTTGTGGCGCTGGTGGCAAATTATTAATTTATTATCTATATCTCATCATTGTAAATGTCTGAAATTTTCAGATTGGTTCAAAAGGTAATTAAATTCTTAGGAGACCCTAGCACTTTATCTGTTGCGATGAGCAGCATGTCTTTTTGCCAATCTCCACTTTGATTATTTATCCAAATTGTATCCTTCTCATTTCGATCTGTCTCTGATTTTCGAGGTCTTCAGATGAAGAAGATTTAGAGACTTTAGATTTTTATTTTCCTTATATTCTGTACAACATTTGGTGCGTTCGAGCAATTTCGGATTTTTGGGGATACATTTCAGATTAATACCTGTATTCAAATTGATTTGTTAAATCTTGAGGACCCCAAACAAACGTAACATAGGAAGTCCAGTTTACCCTAATTGCAAATTAGACCCTCCTTTCATCGAAATTTTACTCTTGCAGAATATTAATCCAATACTTGTACACAAACCATTCCCAAATTGAAAATTTTTTTTTTTTTTTTTAATTTTACTTTGCCTCAATAATTTTTTTTTAACATTTCAGTTAGAAACACAAACATGTACAATTAAAACAATAAATAATTTTCAGTTTTCCGAATGATTACAAAGAAAATATTTTAATTGAAAATTAGGGAAAATTGAATATATTTTCAATCTATTTGTACCAGGCGATCAAAATAATAAAGAAAAATATGCAGAAAATAATTTTTCCTAGGAAAACGTTTTTTTTTGCTTTTGTCTAGTTTTTCCATTATGCAAATTATGTATATTTGTATTTGTCTACGATTTTTCTCTCTCACAAACCGAATAAGTATATCGTGTTTCATGTGTTTTATTTGCTTTATGCGGAAAACTGTTTTATGTTAAAACAGTTTTCCATTATTTTTTGGGGGTAAAAAAAACCTGAGAATTTTTACTCGGCTCGAATAATTATTAACATGATATGCATGTATGATAAGACAGTTAGGTGTATTATATTTTATATTTTCATTTTCACAGATTTTCACAAGCATTTATCGATATACGAGAAAGAGAAAGAAAACGGGGTACCCGTGGTTTGGTTACAGTACCACAAAACAATAGCAAAATACATGAAAAATTACAACAAATGCAAAATGATACGACGGGGGCGATGGATGGCAATCAGGAGGGAAATGGGGAAAATTCAAATAAATTTAAGCCGGAAGATTTAATTGAGTTACAAGAGAAGATTACGAAAGAAATTTTAAATACAAAATTACAAGAAAAGGAAATGCACGAATTACAGGTAAAGAAAAATTGAAATTTATTAGAAAATTCGATTAAATTTTATTTGTTTACAGGAAAAAATCAATCGTGAAATTTTAAATTCGAAAGTGTTTAGTTTAGAAAATCATGGCACAACCTGGGATATGCCGGGTGGCGGTGGCGGTGGACGCAAAAATAATAAAAATCAAAAATTAAATGGTGGCGGAGGAGGAGGAGGAGGAGGTGGCGGTCGTTTTGGAAGAGGAGGTAGTGGTTCAATAAAAGCAAGAAGTTTAATGAATTTGCATAACAACGAGGCTGGAAGAAGAGTAAGTTTTCTTTGTTTTTCCATTTTTCGTTTGTGTGTATTTTCTCCTTTTTCCGGTTGTATAATTTTTTAAAAAGCTTTTTTTTGGTATTTTCAAAAATATTTTTACATAAAATTATAGTTATTTTTCGTTCTGCTGTTATTGTGTACGGATCTGTATAATGATGCTTTCATGGTTTGGGGATAGAATGAACAACAAAAATAAAACAAAAACAAAATAAAAATAAAAGAACTTTAAGGGGTCGTTTTATAGATGACTCAAGGGTTAAGGAAGGAAACTATTCTCTGTACATATACACAAAAACCTTTCAATTTGATTAAAATTCATTTAGTTTTTTCGGTTACTTTGTGTTGGTTTTATATTTGAGTAGTTTTTATGCAATTTAGGTTTCGAACACAACATATCGTGTACCTACGTACATTGTACATACGATCAAAGAATGTATGCTTCGTATGTAGAGATAGAATAACCCAGGCCTATAGTTGTCATGATGGTCAGTTTATAAGGGTTTGAACTGTCAGGAATATTGATTTTTCAATTTCTAATATAATAATTTTAAAAATATGAATCTTTCATTGTATGTCACTTCAAGTTTTCAATTTTCGAAAATTATGAAATTTTAAATTTTTAGTACACCTCTCTTCACCTAAAATTTTGGTACTAATAAAAATTTGAATTATAAAGTAAATCATTTTGTATTTATTTTCATGTAATAAAAAGAACGAAAATGTCAATGTTGTTGAAAGAAAATAGAAAAACACCACTGCAACAAGTGAAGAAAATGAAGAAAATTCAAGAACGTTGAAATAATTTGCTTTAGAATTGGGAGAGTATTTCCTCATGTTAAATCTTGTAGGTTTTTGGGCATAGGTATTTCCTCTGTACCTTTGGTATCAAATCAATCTGTTAGGTCTGATATTTCGTTTGTATTAGCATAATTAATTCTCAGTAGGTATTTTTTGTGTTAAAATCACTTACATGTGGCTCTATTCTGGCTTTCCCGGGGAATTGCGAAAATATGTTGGAGTAATTCAAATTACACTAATTTCGAAATATTTATTCCCCGTTCCCATATATTGTGGCAGACAGGGAATGATTTTTTGGGTAATTTTTTTTATGTATATATTTGTAAGCTAAAACACGAATTGCGACCTTATTACAAAACTTCAAAAATGTACGAATCACAATTCCCCCAAAAAAATGTAAAGTGGAGTTATTTTTTCCCAATAAAAAAAATTCACAAACGCCAAAATACACTTTGGGAAATAAAAAATTCCCAACTGCTAGAAAAATGTCACTAATTCCCAATTCCTTATTCCCAAGGAAACCCAGAATTGGGCCAATGGTATAGATACTTAGCCTATCAAATATTTAATTAGCTAGCCGAAAACGTTCTCCTGTATTTTCCAAGTGTTTCTTTTTCAAAATAACTCTTATTGTAATTCTAGCAGTGCACATAGATACTAATGGCCTCATTGCTTTAAAAATTTTGCTATTTAATGTCATTTTATTTTGACGGTTCCCATATTTGGCTGTCGCAGTATAATCAAATACGTGAGACGTTAATCGCAGTGAAAAAAGCATTCAATTCTACAATAATATTAATTAAAAATTATATTACGGCCTCAAGTAGTATTTACTAAAATTACTGCCATCGACAGTTCAGAAAAGAAAATGTTGACATAAATTTGATGGCGTATCAAGCAGTACTGCCTTGTATTCTAACTGCATTGGTTCTAGTTAATTCATTAACGTTATGTTCAAAGTATTTTAAAATCGTATTAGTCTTTTATTATGTGCCTAAAATTCTTCATCAAAAACAGAGTTTTGTTAGAAAAAGATGGCACAACCCGATCGAAAAACAGATTGATTGATTGATTGATTGATTTTGAATGATCGACCAAGTTTTTATCCACTTTTTAGACATAACAAACCCGAATATAGGTTAATTAGTTGGGACAGAATCGGCCTGGTTACAGATACCTAGGTATACCCAATAGTTAGTAACACAATTCTAACCAGTGATAAAAATATCTCCTTCCATGACTGGCATATTTCCACTTAACAACACTTATTATTTTCCCGCTACTCACTTTCGCTTACCCGTGTGATTAACAAAATTTGTTATTTTAAAATTCACACGAGTGTTTCAATATTTTAACAGTAGAATTCAACAAAAAGATGAACAGAAGTATGTAATTGAAAATCGCAGTAAATTATTTTAAAATAAACCCATTAATTTTTTTGTGTTCCTCAATATGTTTTACGAGCCCGATTATAGATATTTCCACCAGGTTTCATTATATAATCAAAAAGCCTAACTAATAGGGTTTCAAAATATCATTTGTATGATTCAGGGCTAGATCGGTCTCGTATAAGAAATTGCAAAACGGTAGCAGCACAAAAACATTGAATGAGTTAGGACTTCCTATTGAAAGCTTTTTAATTCGTAGTGCTTCTCACTAGCCGTAACTCTTACCATGGTATTTTGAAAGCCTTTTAGTCAGGCTATTTAATGTATACAATGAAACCGCGTGGAGATATCTATAATCGGTTTCGTAAGACATATTGTGCAACACAAAAAATTTAATGAATTTACTTTTAAATAAATTAATGTTGTTTCAATAACTTATGTTCAACATTTTGGTAAATTACACTGTTAAAACTTGAAATGCGCTCTCGTTTAAATTTTAAAATAACAAATTTTGTTAAGTTCGTCACACCGGCCTTTTGCTTTTAATCTTTCGCGTACCGAACCTCACTCATTGTGTCCATTGCACTCGTATATCGCGCTGAATATTAGATATCATTCAAGGGCTTTCGGTTTCGGTCCATACTAATTCTGTTGTAAACTGCAATACCACACAACTGTTGTAAAACTATCTCTAATGCTACTACTTGAATCCAGATGCCACTAGAGTAACAAAATAAAAATAAAAATGCTCAGTTCAAACCAATTTGAAGAAAAATGCTGAGGGGAGTTTTTGAGTACCAGGAATCGATTGGTATGGGTTCTGATTTTGTAGGAATTAGTTTAGGGGGTCATCCGGTGGGGCATGGGTCCCAGTTTTTTTTGGTTCTCACGATTTTATTAAAAATTGATGAAGAGAGATTTTAATTTATCAGAAATCGATTGCGATTGATTCAGATTTCGGGAAAATTGGTTCAGAGGGTCGAACGGTGAGCCCCGGTTCCTGTCTTTAATTTTTTTTTGCCTTTGCACGATTTTTGAGGGATTTTGAATACCAGGAATCGATTGCGATGGGTGATAAATTCTGCAAAATCCGGTTTAGTTTCTATATTTTTTTTCATCTAACACAATTTTTATATTTATGGAGGCAATTTTTTAAATTTCTGGATTAGTGTTTTCGATTACTAAAAGCCGATTTTGATGGGTTCTTAGTGCGCGAAAATTCATTTAGAGATGTCTATAAAGCTACCCCGATAGTGAGCCCGAAAAAACGCAATGGCAACACTAAACTATCGCTATCATGAGAGTTTACTATCGCAGCCCGAAAAATGTCACTTTCGCGACAATAATCAGTGTCATAATATACTGTCATGACAGTTTTAACATTCAGCCATTTTTAAATTAACCCTTCAATTGCTGGGAAGCCTAGACAGCCCTAACCTAAGCTAAAAACAACGACGGAGAAACTCAATTAACACTACATGATTGACCACCATGAATTTTCAGCCCGAAATTTTAATTTGTTGGTTATAGATATAGTTGTTTGACATTTTGACTACAAATTTACAGGAAAACTATTTGCAATTATCAAAATATAGTCGATTGAATCGCGCCTTACAGGCGATTCAAGGACACTTGACAAAGCCGGATTTGTTGAAGTTTTGACTACAAGCTGAAATAAATACTTTACAGAAAAATCTAACTGGAACTATCTGGAACTATCTGGTCGTATTAAAGTCGCCTCGTCTGTGTTTCACGAGCGCTTGACATATACCGTCGTATTCGAAGAAGTTTCCAATACAAACTCAGATATTTTCAGATAAATCCTATATGGAACTATCTGGATATAGTAGTTTGAATCTCGCTTCACGAGCATTTCACGAGCGGTTGACATATACTGCAGGATTTTTTGAAATTTTGACTACAAACTGAGAGACGAGGTTCATACGACTATATTTCGTTAATTCCCGACAGGATTTTTCTGCAAATCGTTTAGATTGGGGTCAAAACTTCAACGAATCCTGCAGTATATGTCAACCGCTCGTGAATCACCTATGCGGCGAGATTCAGTCGACTATATCCAGATAATTCCGGACAAAATGTTTCTGAAAATCTGTCGGTTTGTAGTCAAAAGGTTGTCCTTCCCGGTAGTATTTGCCAAGTGCTTGTGAATCGCCTAAGAGGCGGGACGAGATATAATCGACTATAATCTAAGTAATTCCCGAAGCAATTTTTCTCAAGCTGAATATAGTTCAGATAATTCCCCTGAAATTTTTTTTGAAGTTGTTTTAAAAATTTAACCAATTTAACTTTCTTTACTGTGATGTTTAATAGATTGCAATAATAAATTAACAAAATATTAACAAAATTTAGAATCCACGGTTAATTCGATAGCCTTTTAATACACAATTAATTAATAGTTTAATTTGCGTATATTTTGTTGCATTACAGAAATGGTAACTTCATCAAGGAGTTCTGATTTCAGGATAATTCAGTTAGGAGTTCTCCGGATAGGACATCATGTTACACCTCCCTGCGTAATGTTTCACCATGTTGCGTTATGTTGTACCATGTTACTTAATGTTGTACAATTCTGCGTCATATTGCACCATGTTGTGGGATGTTGCACCATGTTGCTTAATGTTGTAAAATGTTGCTAAATATTGCACCATGTTGCGTGATGTTGCACCATGTTGCCTCATGTTGCACCATGTTGTGCGATTTTGACGTATGTTGCATCATGTTTCTTCGTGTTGTATCTTGTGTTTTTCGTTAATTAGATATCTGGCGTTATATTTTATCATATTGCGCCACGACGCGCACCATGGTAGGTTGTTTGCGTTACGGTGACATATGGTTGTACTAATCGCGCTCTTATGAAAATGTTGTTGTTATGAGTAAAAATATTGATTTGTAACATTCACTATCTAATTATTGTGTTGACCTTACTCCCTTATCCTCTTTTGTTCCGCCTTAAACAATTATGATGACGTCTGGCACGGCCCAAGCTTCTTTATTTAATTTTTTTATCGGCTAACACGATTTTAATAAAAATTAGCAAAGGGAGTTAATTTCGGAAAAAATTGTTTAGGAGGGGAAACCTTCTCCGTTCTAATAATCAGCATCGACGGCCTGTTTTTCCAACACCCAATTTGCGTATGTTAAATGCTCCATATTCTTAAATGGCAGAATGTCAACTTCACAGTACACATGTACTTGACGTTTATCTTTGACAGATGTCGGTATACAGATTTCTACTTTATCAACCTCGAATTGGATAACCCTATATTAGGAAAATTCATTTAGATATGGGGGTGCAAATAATCGCTTGTGATGGGTTCTAAATTCGGGGAAGTGCGATCCAATGTTAGGATCTCTAGAAAAATCTCAGAGGGGCTAAGAATTTTTATTGTATTTTGGTATAAAACAAAATTCTTTAAATTGTCCTCACTGCTTGATGGGGAGCTCCTGATTGTTTTCTATCTGACATGGTTCCATACTATCCCATATACATATATCTAAGGTTTTGTTTTGATCTTATGGAATGTTTCGTCTTCTAAATTGTATATAACTTGTCGCTTGGAATTATAAGCACTTTTTAATTATTCGCATTGCATTCCCCGAGTTTGGATAAATGTGTACAGTAAATTTGATAATTAATAGTACTATGCCCGTTCTTAGAAGTTTAATTATATTTTTTAATTCAAATTAAACATACAGGAAAGTTACTAGTCGAAATAAAACGGTTTTGTATTATCCAGTTAATTTTAATACGACCCAGGTAATATCACTAACACAAACACAATTAATGAAATTAGTAAACGTTTAGCATTTTCTTCACATTCGTATTTTTAAGTTGATGGTAAAGTTTCTGCTATTTCTGGAGAGTGTTGAGCTTTCCTCTTCTTAGTTGGCATTTTAAATGTCGAAGTCATCATTGGTTGCATGTTTATGTATCGCTCCAAGTGCGGTACATGCTTCAACTGAGTTTTTAGTTCTTCATTTATTTCTTTAAATTTGTAAATTCTTCTTTCAAATTAATTATAATATCCTTTATTTCTAGTAATTGTTCACGGAGTTCCGCATTTTTTCTTCTCATACCACCTGAGGTATTATATTCCATATTTTTTGTATTCATTGCTTTTGTGCCATGTTATGCCACTGGTGGTTTGTCTCTGGTAGTACTTTGCTACTACAAACTGCTGTTAAAGTAATTCCTTTCCCCTGGGTTGCAAACGCAGCTACCTAGGAGTTACCTAGGTTTACACAGAGACAAGTGAAGTCCACTGAGAACACTAGACTGATAGGCTTCAACATTTCTAAACAAATTGTTTGAGGATCGAAAGAAATTTTGATAAGAAAGATCTATATATGGGCTCTTCGTGCACACTTCAATTACTGAACCTCAGTCAATTGATTAAATTAATGTTACTGCTTCAGTAGCGGTCAAGGTGTCTAAAGGCTGCCAAGAAAATTGTATGGTCATATTTTGTGTAGCTCTTGATTATCATTATCTAAAATATGCGAATTGGCTAATTCGGCAATTTGTTATTCGCGTAACCTTGAAATTTTAACTTTTTATAAATGCGATATGACGTATTTAGACAATTTAAAAAGATATTTGGAAATAACGCATGTTTTTCTTGAATATTCAATTAAAAAATCTTAAATCATGCAGATACAAGCACGTAAAAAATGGAATTCTTTTAATATCAAACCAAATTATTAGTCCTTTCCCAACAACAAATTGTGTAACAGACAGCAAAAAATAATTAAAAATCAAAAAACCAAAAATAAATGTTTCGCATAAATGTTAATTGGATTTCTGGGTTGTTTGGAACAGTGCAACATATACGTGTGTGTACCACAAAAAGCCAAGAGTTAGACGACGATTTCGCGTAAATTAAATTTTTTTGTCTTAAGGCAAAATTGATTTGCAAATCATAGTGAGTGCTTGTGCATGGACGGTGACAACCGAGAAAAAAAATATATTTTTGAACATGTTTGTGTTTATTGTCCTTACACTAAGCCAGTTCGCAATACATCAAGATGATACATCATATTTTTTCTAATAAACCAATAAAAAGATAAGAGAGAGGCGAAAACATATTTTACTATACGGAAAACAAGAAAATTATAAGATAATCTGTGGATGGACGATAAGGAGTATAAATAAATAATTCATAATATGTACATTACATATAGTATCTGTGGGATATAAATTTCTACTCCATTATAGAAGACGAAAAATAAAACAATAAAATATGAAATGTGTACGATTTGAACATCAAAACATAAGCATAATTTTTTTGTTGATGTTTGTGAAACATAAAAATCTTTATCCTTCAACGAAATCCTGTTGTGTACTATGCAAAATAAAGGGTGTTTGCTTAACCATTGTTAAATACGTTTTGTGCGGAAATAATTTTTCGGTTACATCCTGTGTCTCTCAAATTTATTACAATAGGAAATCTTATTAATTCACATATGAACATAAAGTAGTTGCAAGACTTCAATTAAAATAATAGAAATGTTAAATTAAAATTTTGATTATGAAAAATTATGAATTATGAATTATGCTAATGTTGAAGTCATTCATTATGATATTCAATATTTGAATACAAGCAAGTTAGAAAAACGATTTAAAAGGTGTTCCAATTTGAGGTTAACTTTTGAATTTTTAATAAAACACATCAATTATCTAAATTTTTATTTCAAGTAAAAAGGTTCCGGTTTAGGATTAAACGTTTTATTATTTTACCAAAATTGTCGATGAAATTTTGGCTTAACTGCAGTTCAATTTCGTAAATACAATTTATAATAGTTATGCATGTGAAGTTAGACGTAACTAGGAAAGAACTAACTTGAAGACTAGTTTAGCACAAATTTCATACGCTTGACGCGGTTGAAGTTAAAACTAAATTAATCCTAAACCAAACCAACTTTAGGACGAGATATTCAATCTCTTAGGAAAGTCCTAAATTCTTATATCCCATTCTAATAAGTGTTAAACTTCTGATTATTTATTATAAATTGAAATGTCAACTATTTCTCAAATTTATTATTTCGCCTAAATGACATTCTTGTTTTTTTTTACCAATACATCCAAATTGTATTTTGCTTTTGTTGGTTTAGGATAGTTTCTTTTTGGTCATCAATTGGATCGTTGGCAAAAACTTTTGCCTGCAAATTACACCATAGGAAAGTATATTCGAGTTTTGCGTACGTGCAAAAGATCATTACTATTGCTGTATGGCATGTAGCACCGTTCTGCTGAAACCAGTATTCCGGACATCCATATTTTATAGTTTCTCAAGCATAAAATTCGTAATCATATTCCGTTCTTGAAAACCATTTACAGTAACAGCATTCCCAGTTTCGTTGTAAATAAAATACGGTCCGATTACTCTACCAGTTCAAACGTAGTTGAAACTGCTGCATAAATTTCTGCAAATTTATAATAATTTTTAACAATAAATACGCATTGTAATCGTAGTACAACAAATATAAATAGCGGCTAATTTAAAATTAACCTCAAATTGGAACACGCTTTATTTAGTAATATTTATACAACTAACGACATTATTTAAAATCTTTGGAACTTTTAACAAAATTTTATAAATTTGCGTTATGGTTGTTTGTTTAGAACTACTAATCGAACTATCGGGAGCCCTAACCGAATTAGGGCATAATTAGAGGCCATGGGCCATGGGTTATGGGCCAGGGCTGCTGAATGAGGCATACGGTGCATGAGGCATACTAGCATGCGGCCACCAAAAGTTGTACTAACCCAAGCTACGGTTGTTTGACGCCCCTTCCCTCCCCCTCCCCCTTTTGAGACAATTAATGAAGTAATACCTAAATTAATTAGCCAAAGAAGAATTGCTTTTATTTATTTTTATTTCTCGTTACAACGAAACAGTGTTAGACTTTATTTAGTTTTAATGTAGATCAATTTTTGTTCATATCTCTGATACAATACACTTTACGCAAAATTGTATATGATCAAAACGAATTTATTTATTATTTTTAAAAGCTTAATCAAAAAGTACACTCAAAAGTATAGGTTCTAATTTAAAAAAAACTTACTTCCGTTAATATTTCCCACACTGATAGGTTTCAAGGTTATCCAAGCTCACTAAACGTCACCTTCGGCACTGAACAATTTTCATTTAGTAATTTTCTCCTATTTTGCACCGTTTCTGAGTTAAAAGCCTGGTATTTATTAAAAACTTACCCAGTTTCTAAAATTACAATGAAAACGTTTTAGAAATTTTGAAAGGATTTTTTTTAGAAATGAACGTCTGCCTCGCACTATTAAGTATTTCTTAAGCAAACTTTGATACAGCAGGCTGTTTATCGTAGAAAAATAACATGTATAACTTGTCTAGAAGCACCTTATTGCAATACTCATGTGAACGCAGCCCTCGCTTCGCTCGGGCTTCTAGTTTCAAGTGATTTGTAGTCTTTCGATTTATCGATCAAATGGCATAGTGGTTAAAGCTTTGGCGTTTGGATCGGGAGGTACCGGGTTCGAATTCCGATAGGGGCAGGAGGCAAAGGGAATTTTAATCAACAGATTACGATCTGTGTTGAAATGGAACATATCTATGACCCCCTGTCGGAGTGCAAACCTCATGGGACGACCCATCTTCCATGCCAGTATAGGCTGGCATGGAGCAATGCAATGTGCAGATGGTGATAAAATCGGACCTATAACCGTACGTTCCCGGATTGGCTAACGCTGGCGTAAAAGTAAAGACGGAAAAAGCAAACCGCCAAAGAGTTGAGAGCCTTGGCCCCAGAACAGATCACAGGGATAAAAAAAACTCTTTCAATTTCTTCATTTGTTCTACAGGGTGTTCACGACAGACGGTATTATCTTGAAGAGGGTGTAAGGGCATTCAAATCTGAGTGAAATTCGTTAAATGGTAAACAGTTAAACTTAAAAAAACTAGTTTCACCTTTTTACCGATATTATAAAAACAAAACGTGCTTTTAATCTAATTTTAGTCATACTCGATTAAGAACTAATTGTACAGGGTGGGCCTCTGCTACTGCTTTTTAATTTGTAAATAAAACACGCACATTTTGGGATGAAAAGTCAAAGATTTTGCCATTTATGCCATTTATGTATGAAAAACAATAGCGTTTCTATGTCCACCACGTCACATGTATATCGGTCTACAGGCCTGCATCCGAACATCAAAAGCGGATCAATCACCTCAATTTCAGCTCAAACGTTGTTTTTAAGTTGCCCAACTTGCGTGGCATGTCGCTCCGTCTTATTGAAACCCAAGGCCTTTGACACGCAATTCATTCAATTAGGGCCAAAAAAAATCAGTTAACATGTTGCGATAACGTTCCCCATTCACTGTACTGTACAAAGGAAAACGGCCCAATGATGCCACCAGCCCATAAACCACACCTGATGAAAACCTTAATTTTGTACAATCATCCAATTAACAAAACGACGGCGATTTAAATGGACTTGTGGCTTTAATTTTTGAGTTAGTTGAATTTTGTATGGAGACAAATGAAGATCAACATGCAAAATGGTTCGTGAAATGTTTACTTCTTGTGAACGATGCCTGGTTAACGTGTTTGGTTAATTACGAACACTTTCACTAACAGCTGCCACTGCATCAGGAGTACGAACTGGATGAACATGTTGATACGTTTTCGGACCTACCACTGAACCAGTTTCTTCAAAACGATCAATAATTTTGCCAATGAGCGTGCACAGTAGGACGTCCATGTAGACCAACACTCTCACGTAATTTACGAAATGTTGTTGTTTTGAACGATTATTTTCATAATAAATTTGGACAATCAAAATGCCTTGTTGTGTTGTTAGCGACTCCATGATGATAAATGGTATATTTTTGACTTTTCATTGACTTTTACTAAAATTCATCGATCGAAAAACGGACCAACAGATCGCCGACCCTGTACATTTTACAAAATGTTTAGTTGGTATTTCATTTGACCGAAAAATAATAATTTTTGCAATCAAACAAAAATTAACGGAAAAGTCAAAAAATTGGGTTCATTTTCATCTATTTTTAAAAGGAGATTCAACGACGTTTTGACAGTTGCCAAAGAACGTAAATATTTTTGTTGTTGTCAGTGTGTAAGTAATAGCGCGTAAGCGACCATCTTTTGTTGTTTGTTTTTGTAGTTGTGTTTTGATTATAATAGAAATAAATTATGAAAATAAATTTAATTGATGAAAAAATTACTCTTTAAAAAACTATACACAAAACACAACTGAGCATGGTGCAGCTTGACGTCTGTCATCATAATTGACAATAATGTTTGGTGGTGGTAGTGCAGTTCAAATTGACAAAATGTCAAATCTTTCAAAAAATATAGATTTGATTTAAATAAAATCTATCTGTCATTTTTGTGTCGCATAGAAAGTAAAAAATTGATTAAAATTGATTAATTGATCAAATATTTTTGATTTGCATAAAATAATTTTTGTACGAAAGAACTCCACGTTAGAAAATATAAAAATTAGTTTAAAAATACAGTAACATACAGCGTCTATCGCTTGTTCGGTACGCACTGTTTGACGTCTTACTGGATGCGTATTATCATTTAGAATATACGTGGTGCAAAAACGATCCATAGTTAACCCAATTACCCGCTATGATGGACGATTACGACGACCGTAAAATGGACGTAATGAACGATGAGTTTGGCGCACAGAATCATTATTTTGATAAAAAGGATTCAACAATTTGCAAGCGTTGCACTGGCGTGATTCTATTCATTATGAAATGGTAAATCAAACTAATGACAAAACAAATGTTAGCTGTCAAATCGGTTGTCAAACAAAACAGTGTTGCCAATTTAAATATGTGAATATGTGAAAATTCAACGTCGTGAATAACAGCTATTATTATATGCTCCTATTTGAACTATAGAAAACATTTAGGAGCTCGAAGTCGGAACTCGAAGATTCATATTTTAATTTAATTACATATAGAACACGAATTTTGTAGGAAATGTAACTTTGAGAATATTCAATAAAGTCGAATTTTACAATAAAATTATAAATTTGTCTACGTTAATATAGAATACTCCTTCCAGTGTAATTTCTCGAGAAAAGTATTACACAAATTAATTGTTAAGCGGCAACCCTAACCACAAGCCGTCCAAAGTCCAATGAATCATACATTTTTAAATAAAAAAATTACATTTAATATTCTTTTTGACATCCAAACATTAATCGTATTTCTGTATTCGCACAACTTTGTTTTTGCAATTTCACTCCTCCAGGATATACAGGATTTCACAAATAATATTAAAAGAGAATATGATGAATAACTAAAATATTCTTGTACATATGTTTGTATGTATCCACCGAAAAGCATAATCTTAACAAAAGAAGCAGAAAGAAAGCCGCGTGTTAACTTCAATTATTTTGTATTTCTTAATTTTTTTTCGTTCGTTCGTGGTGCGATGCTGCGGTTTGTTTCTGGTGCAGAATAAAAAAGCAAATTAAATAATCTTTTAAATAAATTCTTATCATAAATTAATCGTTGAAATTTTTTTTTACGTACATAATAAAGAACCTATACAAAAACCACTGCATAAGATGTTCAAGAAAATAAAAAAAATTAGGTATGAATGAGAGCACAGCTCTCAAACGCACAATATATTTGGTGGGTGTTAATTGTGTATTGTGCTGTTTGCTTCTTTTTTTAACTTCAAATAAAAATTCTCGAATGGTATATAATAGGCAGACATGAAATACGAGTAAGATCTTTTCTCTTTTGATATTAATTCGATATGATCTCGAAAAGCGCATAATATCCAACTATAACAACAATACAACTCTGATAACAATAATTTATAATAGCGGTGTGTTTTTCTCATAATTTAATGAGATTTATAAAGAGATTCTGTGTAGGCATAATTATGTTTGAATCTTAATTGGAATAAATTTGATTTTAATTTATTAATATTTGTTTGTGTTGCCATCTATAAATTGGTATGAATACTTTCTAAAACTATAACAAATATTTCATTTGTACTTTCAGGCGGTTATTAAAAAATCTCGAATACAATGTAAATGTCATGGTGTTTCGGGTTCGTGCAGTTTAATTACGTGTTGGCAACAATTAACCTCGATACGTGAGATTGGAGATTTCTTGCGCGAAAAATATGATGAGGCGACACAAGTTAAACTAAACAAACGTGGACGGTTGCAAGTGAAGGATCCACGGTACAAAGTTCCAACTCCGTTGGATCTTGTCTATTTGGACGAGAGTCCCGATTGGTGCCGAAATAATCGGCAGCTACAATGGCCAGGTAAAATATATAAATATTTTTTCTTTAGAATAAAATTATTAAAATGTATTCAATTTTTAGGTACTCACGGTCGAGTATGTAATAAAACATCATCGGGATTAGACGGATGCGGCATCTTGTGTTGCGGTCGAGGCTATAATACAAAAAAATTAGTTGTAAGAGAACGTTGTAATTGTAAATTTCATTGGTGTTGTCAAGTCAAATGTGAAACTTGTGTTAAAATTATAGAGGAATATACCTGTAAATAAAAAAATTTATATTAATTTAATTTTTAAAAATAATAAAAAAAATTGTAAATTGTTTTACCTCTAAAGTAATATAAAATGCTCAAACAAGATGAGATTAACGAGATAACAAACACTATTTATATTTAAGTAACATGACCCGATCATAGATGGCTGCACTATCTATGCGTTTGTACTAAAGATTGACTTAAGTAAAACATAAATGGTTTAAGATAGCTTTAAATAAATATATACATATATATTTATATATCATTTTGATAAAAAGACATAATGCATCATCTGTAATAAAGTTATATATTTAACACAAAAAATATTTTAGTCAGTATTATATAAACCACGTGCATTTTATTTTATTTTATCAAAACAAAAAAACCCAATCTTCCTCATCTCAAAAACAAAGCAAACATCTATTCTCATCATCACCATTCTAGTTAATACATTTATTTATGATAAAAAGTTATATTTATAATAAAACAAGAAAACTTAATAATTTTTAATAATATATTATAATAAACATACATTTTGTAACATAAAACTTACGAAACAAAAAAATGGCGACCGATTTGTATTTATAAATTCGTGTAGGGCCAACAAAATTATTTCGTATTTTAAATTATTTGTAAATTTATTGAATTAATAATAATATATTGATTAATATTATATAAACATAAAAAATGAATTTCCTATTTAGACTAAAACAAAAGAAAATTTAAATTAGTGATTATACATAATTAATTAATAATATGCAAATCTGATTGATTGGTTAGATTTCTACAGCAGCAAATTAAAAAAAAATAATAATTAATAAAAAATTGTAGAATTTAAGAAATTAAAATTTTGTTTTTTTTTATAAATTATTTTTAAAAGATAAAAAATTAAAAAGATTTCTTTCTGTTTATAAATTTGTTCGTGTAATTATTAATAAAAAAAAAATTGATAATTTTGAAATTAAATTAAAAATTAAAAATTTATTAATCAAATTAAAGAAACGAAACAGTAATTGTTGACGATGTTTTATTCAATGAGTATGAGTATGAGTGCGCGGAAGAAACCACTCGGGCTCAAAAATAAAGCCACAAGATGTAATCAAGGTTGTTTGGGATAACTTTCAGCGAATATAAAAAATCTAGCATCACCAGACTAAATCGGCCTCTGCTCAAAAAATGATTCGTTCAGACTTGACGTATTGTGACTTCTTGATGGCAGACTAACCTCTTCCAAGCAATCTAATAGTACTGTATTCGGACTCACTTACTTCTTCTGTTCCACAATTTTGAAACAAGAGCAGAGATATTTTCATCACAAAAGCAAGTAAATTGCATTATACCGACCCCAAGGCATTTTGTAAAATTAGTCTTTCTTCAATTTTCTTTAAAGCTATGTAAATAATTATTAACAAAAATATTAGAGACAGTTACTTATCTAGTCTCCCACTCAGTAGCACTCAAGTTTACCGAGTTGGCAAAACGTGTGAAGCTACTCTGCCCGAAGTTGTTACAAGAATTGAAAGATCGCTTATTATTACCAGTTTCTTGTAATACTTTCTTAGAGCAAATCAGTGGATAATAATTTTTCCTTTTTTGTCGTTTGGCAACGTTCGTTCGTTATATTTTTGTTGTATCATGATATACTGTTTGTTTTGCTTTTATATTTACAGTCTTATATAACCCTTGTTGTGAGTGGTTTAAATACTTGATGTGGATGCCGTCACACTATCCTGCCCCCAGTGATTGTAGTGACGATACACGTCAACGAAAACCAGCCGGCTTGTTGATCAAGTGACCCCACCTCAACTTGAGTTGTTCTTTGATGCTCGTTGATGGGAATGTTACCCGTTTAGGAATAGTGCTGGGCCGTGTTGCTTCTGATAACGGCTTGTATCTCCGCTGATGCACCTGTTGGTTGGTCAATTTATGGTGCCTTGATGAAACAATATGTAAGCCGATTTATCGATGCAGTAGATTCAACACATTTGATCAAAAGGGTGAAATATTGTTCGCTTCGCTTTCTGATCTGGAATGGTCCCTCGTATGGAGGTTGTACTGAATGTTGATTAGCGTCCGTTCTAACCAAAACGAATTCGAACGTTGATAATTCTTTTAGCACAGATACTGGTTCCTTGGGATGCCAAGATGTCGATGAGCGCTAAATGTCGTTGAATTGTTTAAGCAATTACATGACGAATTCAGACTGATTGATATACTTGCTTGGTACCATGAAATCCGCGGGGAGTTGCAAATTTGGTTCGTACTTTGGAAATCATCACGACTGTTCTTAGACCGAGTAAGATTAGTGGCAATGATCTTGATCACTGTTTGTTGGTTACGCACATAATTGCGCCTTTGAGGGTACGGTGCCATGATTCGATTAAACCCTTGCACGGTGGATTGAATGCTGTGGTACTTGTATGATGAAATCCAAGTGTTTTTGACAGTTCGTCAAATAGAGCCGATTCAGATTGTGCGCCTCTATCGATCACGATGCTTGATGGTATACCGAAGCGACTTATCCAAGTTTTTAAAGCGAGTGTACGGTCGGTCACCATCAAACAATACCTATTATTTTCGGATGGAGGTAAATGCCCTCATCGACTTTATGCCCTCGTCAAGCTCATCGAATCGTTTGCTGGTCGTTTCATACGTATCGGTTTTGCTTTAACGCTTTGTTACTTTACACTTTTGAACGTATTTCCTGGCTCAGTGTTGGCTAAATAAACTTTTTACCAATTTGTTTTGATGTTGCTGCTCTCATGTAGAAAATGTAATTTAGTAGAAAAATCTAAAAATTTCGAATCGAAATATTACGTCAAATACAGCAAATATTCTCTAAGGCGGAACAATATGGGACGGAAATAGTTTCCCGCCTTAAGACAGTTTTCCGTCTAAGAGGAATTATGACAGATTAAAATTAATTTCAATAAATATATTTTTGCAGTATGTCAAATTTTTGCAGGTAAATAAGATGCATCCGCTATATAAAAATATTTAATATGCGAGAAAGAAACAAACATATATTAATTTATTTTTAATTAATTCAAATGCGAAATTTACATTTTTATCTATGGCGTCTGTTTTTATTAAGAATCCTTAACATTTATAAATATAAAATAATATTTTTTTGTTAATTTTAAGAATGTTGCCTTGAAAATACTCGGATCGAATATATTTTATAGCGAAATTTTCATTTTTATGGTGGTTTTAACGGTGTAGTGGCTCATAGTCTTCTACAAAATTTTGTTTGGACATATTTATTTTTTTAAATAATAGAAATTTGTACGTATAATTTGTATTTCTTTACACTTAAATACTAAAATCGAAAAAATTTGTCCAATGTAGGCTGTATAGTTTTTTTAGGTTTGTTAAATAATCCTATCATATTATTGTCAATTTCATCCACATTCTCAAGGATTTCACTGCTCCCATATTAAACGCATACGCCTCTATAATTCTAAGACTATCGAACACTTGGCTTGAAGTTGTTGGAGTTTCTTCTGTGTCACCTTGTGAATTTTCAGTTTCATCATCTGATGAAATATTGAAATCTGGGACGCGTTGGTGTAATTTACTTTAATTTATTTTAATCCACAAGCGTTGAAAAAAATGTGTGGAGTGTCGTTTTTGTGAAATGAGATAATCGGTATGAAGTTAGCAGTATATTCCGTCATAGTGGAGTTTTCTTCTATTTTTTTATACCCGAACGATTCTGTCCGGAGCAAAGGAGTTTCCACCATAAAGAGTAAAAAACGCATGTAAATAGATCTGCGAGTACTTTTTTTATTAAACTTTACGGCAATAAGGATTTTTCACAATATTGAATTTCCGCCTTAACGGATTTTTACTGTAATATGTGTTTTGGCTTTTACGCCGCAATATCGATTTAATTTAGGGTTTTTATTGTCCCCAGATGGTAAATCACTTAATATCAGCGTGTAATATCAGGTGTGAGCTATAAACTCTAGCTTACAGGATTTGGTACAATTTATATATATAAACTTCTGTACACAGTTTAGTTTAGCTAAGCTCGATACCCGGCTCCATGATATGGATCAAGCTGACCGAACTCAAATAAGCAAAAACACGGGTTTGTATTATTTAAGTGAAAAATAATTTTTTCTATAGGGTTTACGATTTTATTCACGGGTTCACAAATCTCTGGGGTTGATTATTTCAAGCTATATTGCTGAGGATCAACTGCAATCTACAAACCTCTATTTTTAGTTTTTTATTTAATTATGGTTGAATGGAACCCACTGACAAACTGAATGAGCTTGGACCAAGGGGCATAGCGCACTTGCGCCCTTTGATGTGGAATCTCCAATTTGCACCACCGGTTTTAGTACGAAACCCACAGGGGTTTCAGACAATTAAATACACATGTAGATGTTTGATATTTTTTGGGTTGGTTCTTTGTAAACTGGCTAATTAGTAAGTTTTGTTGTTATTATAAAGGTATCTTCTATCAGAGTGATGCTACATCACCTATGATTTATGTTAGTTATGTCTCACCTATACGGTTAATATCAATCTTTCTCCCAAACTGTCTAGTGCGAGAATTAATGTTGCAATTGATAACAAAATTATGCACCCATCCCTCGTAGCTTTCTACTTTATCCATTTGGAAATGGCGTCAAAAATATAATATTCAGTAAAGATAAAATTATTCAATCAATATATTTAAATAGAAGTATTCATATACCTAATTCTTGCATCGTGTTTGACTCTGTCGTTTATTATCACTCGAATTACACATTTTTCTACAAAATAATTTTTAACGGTTTCGATTTTATAAAATTTACCGCAGTATTCGATTCCAATTTTTTACTCTACACATACAGTTCAGTGTACAAACCGGTAGAGCCACACCAACATAACAAATCGAGAAACATAAAAAATATTTTTGCCATTTTTTCTGAATTTATTAGTTGGTATTTATAAATCAGTGAAAATGGTCGATAGTCTTGGTGAGTGTATTCTTTTATTTTTAATTCGCTTATTTATAATTAATTTATAGATTGTGGTTTATAGTTTGTGGCTTTTAAAATAAAATAGTTGTTGTGGGACAATCAAAAAATCTTGAAAAATTGTTACAAACGTGTGGATTTTGTGTTGTGTGATTACCTACAAAAAATATTTTTGATAACAAAATAATTGTTGACAAGATAGAAAGTGTAATGGGAAAAGTGCAAGCGAGAATGAGATACAACATAAAAAACCAAAATGTCATTTTTTTTTATGGAATGACAAATCTCAAAATGAAAAAAATGAAAAAGTATTGGAAAATTTTTCTATTTTCCCATAATTAAATATGGATAAAACAAGTAACTCGTACTAAATTTATTTACAATAATAATAAAAATTGTAATGGTGGCAATGAAATGATCGAATAAATACTTTTTTCAGGTGGTTTTACCTTGAAATTAGTTCTGTTGTTGTTGTTGTTGTTTTGAGACTGTTTTGCTGCAATTTTGTCGTGTAATAATGGTATTGTTTACCTGTTTAAAACACTTTATTGAAAGTTACAATTACAGAAAATGTATGTTAGATAGATGGATATATGAGGTTCGTCTCATAAATAGACATCAAAAATAAAAATCGTGGGTATCGTGTAAACGCTATAACTTGAGCTTAATTGGAAAGTTATCACCAGATGTTGGGAACTGTTAGATAAAGGGCTGACTTTTTAGAAAATTATTCTCAATATGCAAATCGTTCTTTATAATTTTAACGTATAAATTAACTGGATATTGAAAAGTAATCTTAAGAAATCATACTTTACAGATTCAATACAAATAAATTTTTTGTATTGCACAACAATTACTGGACCATTTGGCAATTTTCTCTTTTTACGTATGCATAAATATTTATAGTGAACGACTCGCTCCTGTCCATTGCTTAGGAAACAACAATCAAAGCAGTGTATGGCCTCTGATAACATCAATACAGTTTTATATTACAAACTAATCAAAATGGGTTAAATCAGTCATGCACAAAACGACTAAAATTTTCAAAAAAAAAAATCAAAACTATTCGTTTTACTTTCGATTTAATTAATGATATGCGTAAAACCAACACTACCGTAATCCAATCCAACCAACAAACAGTTTTTAGTTTTGTTGATTGACAATCACACAATTGGAGACATCGCAAAGTAGCTTTTCATAAATACTTAAAGTAAAATCAAAAGAATAACGTTTTTTTTTGTGGGTGAAACACACATACTATGTACTTGCGTATGATTTATTTTATTATGATTTTTCTATAAAACTTACCTACCCATTAAACAGAGCACCTAGTGTTCGTAACTTGACCCAGTCTGGATTATTATATTTTGCACTATTTCGGTTATTCACCTAATACCATAGAATAGATATTCGGTAAGTTAATGTCAATCTTATCATTTTGAAGGGTTTGTTTGTGATAGATAACTCGGCGATAATGACTCAGACATACTAGCTTGTAATACGTCTATTTATAATAAGCTGATCGACCGCAGACTTTATAATGATTACAGGTTGATAAATTAAAATACACGCGATATTCGTTCCGAGCGGCATTGCATAATGTTATTGCTATCGAAGTACTTATAATTTCATTTGCTAGACAAGTTTGCATGACGTGTGCATGTTTCTGATTTGTAAGCTTGACAAAAACATACAAATCTATTGTTTGACAAAAAATACTTTATGTAAACTTCACAAAACTATAGTATACGATAACTATTGTGTTGTGAATGTAATTAAAGAATTCAACTGTATTTCTGCATCAAATAACCGCAACGCAACTCAGCTGTATTAATTTCACTGTTGCTTTGTTTAATCGTTGCTTTTTGGTAGATATTAAATATAATTCTAAAAGGTGTAACGATTTGGGTTTTAGTTGTACTTTTTGGAATGTATGGCACATATTTAAATCTGAATTTCCTATTTCATTTTAAACTACCCGTGGTACAAAAATAGTGCGCTTTGTAATTCTCAATAAATAATCCAGTTATCCTCAGAGTAGTAAAGTGTGCTGAGGGCACAGCTTTTGGAAACCCTGAAAATGAAAGACAATCTAATTCAGTCTGCACATCGACCCCTAAGCATAGATCATGAAATATGACATAGAAAGTTCATCCTAATTCCAGAAGGAGATTTAACATTAAAGTCCCGTTCACGAGTTCTTATTGAAAACGTTGCGCATTATACTTAGATCTGTGGGTACATTAAACAAAATGTTTACGACTTACAAAATTCGCCTTAATATAATTAAATTGTATATTATTTTTGTTTGATAAATTTCTAACCCAAGAACCAATAATGCACTGTGCACGATCGGCACTCGTGAACTAGTCTTAAAAATGGGTGCCAAATTTAGATTTTGTTCGGGTTTCCAAGCTTAGGATCAGCAACAGGGATTGAATAGTCATACTAAGTATGACTTGTGTTTTATATTTTCGATATACTCGTAACGGTATTTTTTTGTTTGTTATAGAAAATTTCTCAAAAATTGAAATTATTTTTTACGATGGGGGAGTACAAATTTCGAACGGAAAATAGAAACAAATTCCTATTAGGAAAAATATTTGAGAAAGCCAAAATGCTTTCTGCTGCTACAACTTTTCGGCTTTCGTTAGTTTCGTGTAGTTTAATAGTGTTCTGCGAGGTTTTGCAACGTGACTGGTAATGACAATCTTGTGAAAACCCCTACTACGGTGTTCTCAACTACTTGAACGTCCTGATTCCTAAAAAGTGATAGCCACTACAAATCAGTTTTGTTTAAATTAATTTTACTTTGATCTCTGAAGCCGGAAGCCTTATTCCTTAATCAATGACGACACAACAATGACTCATCGCGTCAATCAAACACCTTTCATGCGTGAAATGAGTCGTATGCGACAAGTTATAGACGAATCTTCTGTGTCTTGTTTGAGATGAATTGTATGTGATATATCTGAGGTGATTCGTATATGACATGTCTGAAATAAGGCGGCTTTCTTAAATATATTACATTTATCTTTCCTGCATGTTGGTTAAGACATTGTTATGAAAGAAGAAATGTCGATGACATGTAATAAATTACCCATTTAGTTAACATAACAAAAATCGAGAAAAAACTATTTTTCTTTTTCATTCACATTTAGAAAAATGTAAGGAACAGAAATGTATGTATTCCGTAAAAATTAATTACATGCTCGTATTTGTAAACTCCTAGCTCGCCTGATTGATTATTGAATCATCAATTAATATTATATTGCAAATATTGCAAAAATAAAACTTTAAATACAACAAAATATAAAAAATGAGAACAGCTTCAGAATTGCTCATCCAATAAAATTTTAAAAAGTATCTAATTTTCGGACATTATACGGCTTAGGAACGCGGAAAGCCCTGCACACTTCCCCGCTTATCTCTTCGAGGGGGCATTCTATTAAAATTCCTAAACAATATAAACATATCGGAAATATAGGAACCGGCGTGCCGCCCAGCTTGAAGGGGGTGAGCTGTACTAAAGGTTATCCTAAAAAATCTAATAAATGTAGAACAAACATTACTTGTCGACATGAAATCAAAGCCTAAGTCTAAAGCAAGCTAAAATTTTCCCGTTAGAGTATAGAATCGTCTTATTGGATTTCACTGGGTGCCATTCCGGGTTTGTTATCTAGACAGCGCACCACAACAGTGTCTGTAATTGTAGGAGCTGAAAGGAGATAGCTGACATACTTGTCTGACTCCTCATGAGTTATATTATTTGTTGAAATTATTTCAATAGCATATTCGATTCTGGCCTTCACCAAATTAACTTATAAACATTTCCTGAACAAATGAATATAAAATTCTGGTGGTTACTCAGCCAGTTTAATTTATTTAGGTCAATCTACTGATGATCGTAGAATCATAACCAACCTGTTTGCTAAATTCTATTAAAATTTCAATCCTTTTCTAAACTGTGATCTAGATTCTTGCGCGGATTATTTTAACTATATGAACAATTGTTCATAGATTTCGTTTGTCACTATGAATGTTGACTATGATTTCATTATGGATAAAACTAACAGACTAAACGATGATTATTCTTTCGGCCCGGATAGTTTACTCAGAATTATTAATTCGGTTCAACTATTTACTATGCTTAATTAAAAATCACTTTCTATACGGAAAAACTAATTTATTATTCCTATTCAAAACAGAAATTTAAAACAAATATTATTCTAGCTATAGCCTAGTCGCCAAATTTTCCTGCATCTCGGAACTTTTGAGAGCATTATTACGCATTATCTTTCCATTGCAAACAGCGTTTCTCGTCTATGTTACATGACTTCCTAAAAGTTAAATTCATATCAACTAACCTAATCGAATTCATATCACATGCTATTAATATTCTGAAAAGTGGTAAAATCTCAGTGTAATTTCGACAGTCTTCAGCAATGCTTTCTATACAATTTTCCCAAAGTAGAAAATTAATTCCACAAATACCGCGTAAACTTTAGATCTTCAACGTCGCGAAGCGACGAAGTGCGAAACGACGAAGTGCGTGAACCAATTTTGCCACTGAACAGGAATTTTGATAATGAAATTCAATAATTTGTAAATGTTGTTCGGGTGTAAGTCTTACCATGATGAAATGGCAATCCTATCTGAGAACAGTTGACTTTGAAACGAATTTGAACTTTTGTTTAAACAAAAAAACATGTACACGAAAAACCAAAAGCAAAAAATTCACCCTTTAGCACTAATTTTTATTTTATGCACTTTCCCAGTATTGCTAGATGAATTTCTATAGGCCGACTGACTCAAACTAGCCCAAACCTCAAATATTTTCTTCAGAATAGTTAAGTTTTTAATTTTTCTGAAGCATACAAGTACAAACAACTTCGAAAATAAAGAATTGCTGAAATCATATTCAGGCAATATTTTGCCATTAATTATACTAATTTTTAGTATGAATGAGTTATAGTAAGTAATAAAAAATTTGCCTGTGCCCTATATATAGGATATGGATCGAACGGATAGCTCAGTGGTAGATTTTTTAATTTTTTTGGTAGGAAGTATCACCAAGAGGTTTAGAGCAACACCAAGATGTTTAGCACGGTCTGATTAAGTAAGCAGTCTGTCCAAAAAGAGAAGTGATCGTCAGTTCGCTTATGTATCTCCGTCTTAAATGATTTATTGTGCAGACTTTTCTCGACACACTATAACTCCACAATAAGTAGGATGTGCTATGTAAGATTTGATATTTATGTAACGGTCTGAAACTGTTATGACTAGGACATCATCTTACCTTTGCGCAATAAAATCAGATACCTGCATTTAAACAAGAGCTCATCAACAACCAGAGGCCACGAGAGATTGGCAACCACATCTTCCTGGGGATAACTTTAGAAACCTAAAACCGACCTTGACAATAATGGTCCTGCGCATGTATTCGGCCCAAGTTACAATAGTATCAATGCCAAACAGGTAATGTTAAAAGCACCCACGTTATTCAGGGAAGTCCCTACAGAAAACGCTTTACTATTAAACGATCTAGTAAAAATCTGAAGTAAGGCAGGTTCACAGGATCAACAAGTTCGTGTGGAGTACTGCAGTACTGGATAAAGAATTCTTGAAAGATTTTTATCGCTTTAACATAGCCAAAAAGATTAACCGGGCGGAATGCTTAAGTGCCAATATAATCTGCCGGTACGATGCTTTCAGTATAAGAATTACTCAACATTTACTCCAAGAATGCGAAAATTCGCAAAGGCAATACAAGCCGGAAACAGCTTGAGAAGATGACTGAGTCAGAGGAAATGCATGCTGAAACTCAGCGAGCAATGTTCCATCCGGACCACCATTTATAAGGTTTTGAAGGGAGACAAACTCTAACGAGCATCAAAAGTAATTAATCTTTGTAAAATGGTTAGTCTGCCATCAGAATGTCGGAGAACGTCAAGTCGATGTACGCTGTATTTCACTTGGGGGAATTACCTCACAAAAGCTGATTCATAAAGTTCTATGATGCGCTCTTAAATTCTTATATTATTTATTGGCTGTCAAAAAATGAACCCAATCTGGTTGAAAATTGGACATTTTAAGCTTATTTTTGAGTTGCCTAGCATCTAAGTTTTCTTAAGATTTAGACAAAGACAAAGTTTGCTGTTCAATATCCCGAAATTAATAAATTTCTACTAGTGGATCTAGAAAACGTTCAAGTATGAGTGAGAATAATTCCCAATTGGTTACCTTGACCCCTACGGTCTGAGGTAAGAATGCCATCCATCTCTCTCCAGCTGAATGCCTTACTAGTAAGTAATACTCTGTTATTGCAATCCGAATTTTCTCACAATAAATGATGAGCATTAGCATCACAACTAATAACCAAAGAGAAGTTACTATTCGTACACCATAACTAATGTAATGACAGATTTCGAAAACTCTGAAGGAGGAGGAGCGATGGAACCTTAGGAAAGACAAACTGATCCTACGATTAATGACAAATTGGAATTTGGTGATACACGGGTAATGAGAACACCTGCGCCACATCAGTTGAACTACAACCATGAATAATGATTGCGGTAATATTATTAGAAATAATAAGGCAAGGTGTAAATCTAGAGACATAACCGTTATAAAATGTTCTCCCATTAACAGAATTCAATTCAGAATCATCCATTAAGCTCAGCTTAGAGTAGTTCCGAATGAGGTTGAAGAGACAGTTTTATGTTTTATCTATTCCTGGACATACAGGAGTATAACTCAGTTGTAATTCGAGCTTCAAATGAGAATAATCTAAGGATTAATATACATTTTGAAAGAAAAAGAATGGTACGACCTTGTTTCAAATTTGTAGCGACAAAATAATTTTAAATGTTTTTCATATTTAATGCTCATTAACTTTATAAAGGAAATATGAAACTAATTGTGAAGTTTTGCAAATCTTTTTTCTTAAACAACTTGTACGTATATATATTGTGTTGTACGAAACTTTGAACGTTACTCAATTTACAACAACAATCTTAAGTTACTGTGTTTGTTTCGTATATCTTGTTTTTATTGGTGTTATTTGCTTATCTTTATCGGCAAACGGCAGCACTGTCGAGGTAAACGGAATTTGTTTGAAAAAGAGAAATAATCATTAAAAGTTAAATACGATTTTGTCCTAATAAGGTATATTAAATTTATTTAGTCCCGCGAAATTCGAAGGATTAAAGAAAATGGAAAATTCCTTATTGTCTCTATTCTTATAATGAATTTTGTGACGAGAAGCTGTGTACTTATAGGCAAAGCGAAAGGAAAACAGTTCAACAGTATAATTCATCAACTGTCTTAACTTGTTGCTTCCGTATTGTATAAAAGAACTAAACAATTTAAATAACATTTTAAACCTATTAATTGGAATGTTATTGAATACGAATATTTAAATTCAAATTATAGAAGCTTTCAACTACTGGCTGGCGGCAGATTACGTTTTTTCTTATTGAATGGCTGTTTTGTCGTATACAATCAAGGTCCCTTAGATTCTTTACACGGTACTAAACACGGTATACATGGTATACACGGTACTAAATCACATCGTCATTATTATCTGTCGAGCAGATTTTTGTTCTAGACTTCTCTTGGCCTAGGCCGGTCATCTAGTTGGGTAAGCGTCTCGCATCACTCTCCGATTGTTGGATAAAATACGTTCGCAGTCTAGATTACGGATTAGAAACGTGTTATGCTTTATTTGGATTCCCATACATAACAAATTATGTGGTGATTTAATAAAGAAAATAGCAACGTGTGTTAAGCAATCCCGGGGCAATATAATGCGGAAAGCTGGAAAAAAGCCATTATTCTTTAAAGTATGAAACTAAAAAGTGTAAAATAAATTTATGGATATCGTTTTGAAACAATAATTAATAAACGTGTTTCATATCACTAGATTCCAATTTAAAATCAAAATATGTATGTAGTCGTCGAACGAGAAGTTGCATTGCGTATAGTTTCCCAGAATTTGGAAAATTCGTCATATCGAGTTTTACAATATATTTCGATTAAATTTGAATCATCGCGGCGGATTGATGTTTTCATTGTATAACTAAAATAAATTTCTGTTATCAGTTTCTGTTTTTTGTTTAATATTCTGATGATTTCGCGTAATTCTAAACCAACAACAATTGTACGAATTATGAAGAGATGATAACAACTTATACATTTTTGTTTTGTGCTTGGTGTATTAAACTCGTCATATTCTCTTCCTTTTTAGAAATATTTCGCGATATTATTGTTCGATCGTGCATAATAATTATCTGTCATGAATCATGATAGATTTTGCTTGTATTACTGTATAGACGCTACGTTGTCCTCAGTAAGATAACAAAATGGGCGTGCTTTGTATCATCGTTTCATTCAAGGTTGGTGTCCCCTGTATATTTTATTTATTTGTATAAGCGTATTATTTTAAAGAATAAAATCTTTTCCTTTTTGCAAATTTCTTTTAATTAATTCAAATTAATGGCAATTTGCGTAGTAAACGAGTATAGTATGTTGTTATTTTGCGATAGTAGTAGTAAGATGACCTCTAGAATTTTTCTATTTTTGTAAACACGCTATATAATAAGATAAGACGCGATTTAGTTTTGTAATGAAAAACGCGAGAAAAGGGAAAAATTCCAGACTTCCGATTGTTATTGTTGTAATCATTCTAAATATTTTGCTTAGATATTGTTAAATAAAATAAATATTTTTTAATAGTTTTGAGGCGAATGACTAACTTATCGCGAATTTCCGCGAATTTATTAAAAATAAATATTTTAATGTTTTTACTCATGTCACAAGACCGTGCGGCGCGCGAACTGGTATGGCACGTCAGTAATTAATTATATGCACATTTTAAAACTCATATCAAGAAATTATTAAATGATTTGAATCATGCTAATGGTTAACAACGTGTTAACGAATCAATTAAGCAGCGTGTACTCATATAAATAATATGAGTTTTGAATCATCAATGAAATAATTACATAGTGTAAACTAGGTAAATAATTTTTTATATTGGATAACAGATTCAGCATTTCGTTTGGATTACGTAGACTAATACTACGATGATACTAAATATAGGTGTAGGTCCAACATGCCACAATTAGGAATTACTTATTTTAGATGGTTGATGTGAAAAGGTGTATTAATTTCATAATTTCCTCCTTTATCGAGGTAGCAGGCAGCCAGATGAATAAACGGTTATTATGGACAATAATTAAGCTATCAAGTGATCACGCTTGGGTTTGAGTCCAATCCACATGTTCCATTCCTGTTCACTCATCTTAGTATTATCGTACCATCCCGGTTTTATTATAAATTTTAAGCTATATTTGGTAGTCAGATTTTGGAATACAATATGTTGTAAAATCTTTTAGTGACCCAGTTACATGGTCTATTGAAATTGATGGAGTATTTGATGGAATTATTAAAACGCATCATGCAGTTTTAAATTTTTGGATACGCCAATCAAAATCAATAAAACAATTTTTATTTCACAATATGAGTTTAAACCCTGAAGAAAATTTTACTGTTAGTCTCGTGTGTATTTTGGAATGGCCCAAAGCAGCAGTAACGAGCAATTCCGAGGTATTTGCGGAGTAGCTGTTTTCATAATTGATATCATAAGTAAAAATTGTTACTGTATAAATGCAAGTAGGCAGCTGAGGTGAAATGTAATTTTCGCTGGTCTCCAAGCAAAATTAATTTGTCGATTTTCGTAAAATTTTGGCGCAGAAAGAATATGTTGAATTACTTCATGTTGAATTATTATTTGTTTATAACTTGAGTCACAATATTTTATGTAAGTTTGTTTTGTTTTGACAAATATTTTTTTGAAAATTTCCCTCTGCCATATTTTAAAATTGAATATTCTTGAATATAATTTTTGAAACAGCACAACAAAAAATAGACATAATTGATGAATTGTCAAAAGTTTAGCTTACCTTTGTCGTATCTGCAGTACAGTTGGGTTCACCTAAAATCGCTTAATCGTATTTATTTACCACCTTAGAGCATACCGAAGCTTTCACGGCAGACCGTGCTACGAAACTTGGTTTGTCAATTTTGGATTTCTAAGATTTTCTACCTGAAACTTCTTTTTAGGCTCGTTCTCAAATTACAATCTTGAAAAGCATTCCAAATACCAAGTAACTTACATAATTTTATCAATTAGTAAAGCATAATTAGTTATAAAGCAACCATAACACATACGTGAATTGAGGTAAAAAATTATCTTGCTTTAATATTTCATTTATTGTATTTATTTTGAAATTCTAAAGAACTTAGAATTGAATCTAACATTTGTTCTAAAATGTAAAATTGTATCAAAGCCAAATTTCTAATAGGATGGATTCTCTAAAAAATTTCAAAGGACAATTGAGGGCCTTATGAAACATATTTTTTGATAAAATTAATTTTATTCTTTACTTTCTTTTACGTAGTAAAATAAAGTATAGTCTTCATGAAAATTTTCGACCTCGAGATTTTTAAAAAAATCTGTGTTTGCAGACTAAATGTCTGTTGGCTACTGATAGAGGTGAAACTTCATAATTGAGCTTTTTCTATAAATTGGGAGATCTCAGTGGTTTTTGGCCGAAATTAGTCCGCAGGAAGTGGCAGATTCTATCTTTTCG
The DNA here is from genome assembly GCA_963691935.1 of Nephrotoma guestfalica. Lineage (NCBI taxonomy): Eukaryota > Metazoa > Arthropoda > Insecta > Diptera > Tipulidae > Nephrotoma > Nephrotoma guestfalica. The sequence continues at coordinate 136,148,800 of OY829915.1, read as the reverse complement.
TTTTTTGAAAATATTTTGAAAAGCGAAAACCGACTATGAACTAAAATATTCTAAATTAATTTTACAACAATATCGGTCCAGATAAATTTTCCAAAATTTAAGCGGAGATGACGGTTTTTACCAAAAAAACTGATTTTAAGCAAAAATTCGGTCGCTGACACATAGATCTAATGAAAACTTATATGATTTTTAGGAAGTACCAACCTTAAACGATTTATTTCAAAATTTTATGAAAATTCGACTATTTGTTTACAAGTTGTTTTCAAACCAAAGGAATAAATGAATTATGTAAACACTTTTTTATGTGACAAAATATGGTTCAAGCAAAAAACGGCTTATTTAAGTGTTATAGGGACTCTGCTTCTTCGAAAGCAACCGTCGAACGTTTATTTGTTGAGTTTAAACATGGCCGTACAAACACCGATGATGCTGAACCGATCACCCGAATTGTGTATACACTATGTTGTAGATGAACATTTGTCAATGAGAGCAAGAGAGCTTTTCAAAGTGAGTGCTTACTCACATTAGGTCAAAAACAGCAACGCGTCGATCACTCAAAGCGCTGTTTGGAGCTGTTTAACCGTAATACTACCTCTACACTCTGGAATCAAAACGTGAATCAACTGAGTGGACAGCAACCGGTGAAAGCCGTTCGAAGTGACCAAAGGCGCAAATGTCGGCCAATATACACTTTTTAAAGCGTAACTGTGCAAGTGAAAAAATAAAAAAAAAATTTACAAAAAGTATAACTTTAAATTCAAATTTCCTTGGGAAAATTGATTGTAAATTAGCGAGGCCAGACTATCGGCGATATAGTTGACTTTAGTATCACAAGGAGCCGATAATCCCCGAATATTTATTATAATCAGTTTTTTTTAATTAAGGTCCTAAAAAGTATGGGGACAGTTGCATCATCTCGGATATGACGTTTGTGTGTTTTCGTGATATTTTTATGGCAAGATAAATAACACAACTCTTAGCATAAAATTGGAATTCCGAAGCTTAAGCGGAAGGTCGTCAACCAAAAGCTACAGTACACGTTGAGAGTGCACTACTATGTGGACATACTTTTGTAACTTCGACGCCATCAGAGATAAATCATCCAACTCACGTGATTTAAGAATATAAATTCATTCCATTTCACAATCGTGTCGTCATTACAATCGAAAGCACCTGGAATGTCCAGAAAGGTACCCATATTATTTTATTAAGTATTTTTTAAATTTTTGTAACGATGCCATGCAGCACGGTTTTGTAAAACTTTCCTTGACAGTACATCATCAAATAAATTATCTTAAAATAACTAAACAATATCAATTGCAATTCTCTTTTGTGTAACTATCTGCATATTGCATAGAGGCTGGGTCGTGTAATACCCAGTTAGGATTAATGGGGCAATTATCCTTTCTAATAATAAGGATCGACTAACCGGCTTTGACTTCAAGATCTACGCTGAAATTATCCCAGACAACTTGATGGTTACATTTCCTTGCTAGTTTATTAAATCTCCTAACTATTTTCAGTACTCTATTGGGCCAAGTGAATAAAAATAAGTAAATGTTTTTACTTATTTTTGGAACTAAATACACTTTGATTATCTCCTATTATCTGGTATATACGGCGCTATATATCGGTATCTTCCAGAGGAAGACAGATAATTGATTTCTCCCACGGGTCGGATTTTATTAGATGAGTAAAGCAAATACCATAAGAACGCGATAGAGTTTCAACTTCGGCCTTTTACAGTTAAGATTGAAAGAGATGTACCTATGTTCTAAGGTTAGACTATCATTAGTAATCCTCGAGTTTTGTACTAAGTTAATAACCGATATGAAACACAAACGTAAATCAATCACTTCGCGGCAAATGAAACAAACGTTTAGGTTCACATCCTCGATTGAAAATTTCAAGCTCCGAGGAGCTTAGAAAATGATGGTAAGGAGATCTACAATTTCCTTGTTCTTGTGTGGGTCTATTATATGCGGTGTATAGCGTTTTTGAAAGGGAATCACAAAATTATTTGGATATTTTTAGTTAAATTTTTGTTTAACTTCTGATCGAGAATAATGCCCATATCGCAAATGGTATATCATTTCGTGTAAATTGTGTATTAATAACACAACGCTTACAACTCAACACAAATCTAACTAGTTCGCATGGGATCCAATCAACGTGAAACTAAAATCCCGCTATATTTTGCAGTGATCCACTTTGATAATTATAATTACAGCAAGCATTATAAAAACAATGCAATCAAGTGTTAAGGTAATCTACATGTTGCTTTATAACTTGTCGACAAAGCTGATCTAAACATATAGGGTTTTCCAATAAGAGTGATATGATTCAAACTTTTCTCGCAATAATTCAATTGTTGCACTTGCTGTTTGGCAAGTAGCCCCGTCTTGTTGGAACCAAATGTTGTCAAGATCAACTTCTTCCAATTTCGGCCATAAAAAGTTGGTTATCATCGATCTATACCGATCTCCATTGACAGTAACGGTGTTACCGGCTTCATTTCGAAAAAAATACGGACCGATGATTCCACCAGACCAAAAACCACACCAAACCGTCAATTTAGATGAATGTAATGGTTTTTCATGAATAATTTGTGGATTTTCTTCGCACCAGAATCGACAGTTTTGTTTATTTATCGCACCACTCATATGAAAGTGAGCCTCATCGGAGAAGATGATTTTCTTAAAAAAATCGTTATCGTTTGTAATTGCAATTTGTAATCGTTGTTCTTGCGTATATCTCATCATGATGAAATTGTAAACATTACTGAATACAATGAACAAAAAATGACAGATCATGACATATTACAAATGGCCGAAACGTCACTTAAAAATCATATCATTCCTATTGGAACACCCTATATTTGGATTTTCATGGAAACTTAAATAAGATTAAACTATGAGTAGACAAATTAATAACGCAAGACATTCTTATGATAGGCCTGTAATTTAAAATCAACGTGTAGATCCTTTTTCTGCATTATAATGTCTAAAGACTTCGATTTTTAATTACATCGCAAAATGAGGTGTTTTCCTTTTCTTTAGAAGTTGGCCATTAATGCTTATCGGAATCTTTGGTAAAAATCCATCCTTCCAGCCATCAGCTGCGGTTTGAGGTCAACCCACATAAAACCGAGTCGGTCAACTTGATCAGGTATACCACTTAGTCTTAGTAGAATTAATTAAACATATATAAACATTTCGGTCGAGAGGGTATGGTTAAATAGTGTGGCGAATGTTATTGTATTATTTATTGCCAGCGATGAGGGGTGTGTGGTTTAATAATAAGAAATATATTACTTATTATTTTTTGTTTATAAGTCCCGTGGATGTAATGAAATAGCGAGATGTCGGAAATGGCGGGGAGTTGGTGTGGCTCCCTCCCTATTTACTTACATCCCCATACCATTATGGGCTGCGAACCTTATTGAATTATTTAACACAACTGCCAATGGTGCCGTGGCTTAATAGGGGTAAATAAAGGGTTATTCAATTTCGGCGGGTCGATCTTGAAATGGAGTAAAACAAGCTGTGTGTGAGGTATTAACGAAATTATTTTTTTATTTGAAAGGGCCATGTATGCCATTATTTATGGAATATAATATCGTTCAAATGTCCACCACGGCTTCTTACGGTGGCACGGATCCGAGTGGTCAAATTTTCAATTACTCGGGGATTCGGGGACTTAGGGGAATCGGTCAATTGCGGCTTATTGGCATAGACCTGCGACTTGAGGAAACCCCACAAGAAAAGTCTAGCGGGGTCAAATTGCACGATCTTGGTGGCCAATTCTCCTCACCTCTGCGAGAGATAATCCTACCGTCAAATGGTTCATGCAGAATGTCCATCGTTGTCTTTGCTGTGTGGCACGTATCCCCGTCCTACTGGAAACACGTGCCGTCTACCTCCATATTGTTCAATTTGGGCCAAAAGAAATTGGGTAGCATCGTACTGCAGCGCTCGCTGTTGATGGTGATGGCCTCACCAGAGTCACTTTCATAAAAGTACGGACCAATGACGCCGCCAACCCAAACTCTACACCAAACAGTAAATTTGTGTGGATGCGCCACCTGGTGAACCTCGTATGCTTTGGCGTCGTCACATATACGGCAATTTTGCTTGTTAACTCCATTCGATTTTTCGGCCAAAATTGGGGTCCTCTTCCAAACGCTCCGAAGCCCAGGCATGGAACAAACGGCGTTGTCTATGATCATTAACTTTGAGATCCTAGGTCAGTTGGATCATGTACGGGAATAGGTCCAAGCCCCGACGCAAGATTCGGCAAGTTAAAGTCTGTGAAAGGCCGAGTTCTTGTGCACGGCGAGGGATTGACTGCCTCGGGATCTTCTGCACACTTTCATGGACCGCGGCAATGTTCTCGGTCGATCTGGCGTTCCTTTGACGTACGAGTGTTGGTTGATTATTTACCGAACCGGTTATCTCGAATTTGGTCACCAAATGTTGGAGAGTCGACTTTGAAGGACCACCGCGTCTGCCGTAAAATGGACACAATGCGCGCAACATCGTACTAATGAACACTCATTTTGATAATAAAGTTATATCATTTGGATGCTGCTCAATCGTGTAATTGTCCTGGTGATTTGGCATCAGCGACTGAAAAAAGGTGCCGGGAGAGGCGAGGATAGGTGTGGCTTCCTCCCTAATTACTTACATCCTTCCTACCTATGGTTTAGTAAAAACAATAATATTTCGTTTATAAAACCCCTCTCTCTCACCATTGGCAGTTGAATTAAATAATTCAATAAGATTCGCCGCTTTATTTAGCCAAAAACTCTTCCACCATTTGGTAGCGTATTAAAATATATACGATCGTGTAATTTATAATCGAACTGTTCTATTGAGCAATAAATTTCTATCCCTTCTGGTAATAAGAGGTTGGGGACTGGTGACCTATAAATCAATTAACATTACGTTTCCTATGGCCAAATTTTATTTATTTTTGGGGGATTTTATTTACAAACGAAATTAAGTTTGGTCCATTTTTAATTTATAGCTTTTAGAGAATTAATAAGTTGGGTATTTTAATAAAAATTTGAGAGTTTAATGGCAAATGAACTTCTCGAGGTACAGCCTGCCTCATTTCACTAAGCACCTTAATCCTTTACATGTAATCGGTCATACCAATGGCATATAGGCTAGAAGCGCCTCAGGTGTAATAACTAGACAAATATTTCGCTAAACTAGATACGTCTAGATTTGGAAGGTCAATATCACTGCGTAGACGTCTTGTTAGCATATGATTGTGGATGATATTATATTGCTTCATTGATAAACAGTACTTTATTTACTTTGCATCTGTCTCGGATCTCTCATGTAAATGGCCTGACTGGCACTTGGAGGGTGGACGTTAGGGCTTTTTTACACTTCGTTGAAACCCGTGGTTGGTTCCAATGAGCAGGAGTAAAAATTATGTTAGATGCTACGAATCAAATCGTGTCTATGCCAATCCTTTAGGACAGTCACCATCACCTAACCTAAAGTAAATTATTACCGAAATGCATTCATAAGTTGAAAAGGATGAAAAGGCGATTCGATAGTCTCACAACATCCCGTTATGAACTTGATAAGTTTTAGACGCAATATAACGTTGCGTATTTAAGTAACATTATTTTGTGTGTGCTCTTATGACTTTGATTTTTGAAAGTTCAATGCATTCATTTAGACTCTTCATTTAAAAGTAGTAGATACGTTGCAAACTGTATCTGCAACAGAAAGCAGTTACCAGCTAGTAATGATAGAAACGACCATTACGTCTAGAAAACTTGCAAGACCTAGAGAGGAAAGCGACAAAAGTGGTGCATTGACATATACAGTGTAGAACAGCCCCGAAATCAATGTAAAAGAGTCCACCGGGAAATTTTCAAACCTACCATCAATAAAAGATATTGCTGCTCGAATAATTCTTTTCGAACACTGCTAAATTTTCAAAGAAGTGGAAAGATGGCTTCACCTTAACAATTTCGAAGAACTTTGGCGAGTGTAAGAACTTGTGAGGAATCTCCCTCCGAAATCAGAAAATATCTTAGCAATATTTTTAATTTTTTCTTGAGCGAGTATATGGTAAATTAACGGTGATCAATCAAAATTAATCCTGACACCAAAAGATTATTCTCATTAATTGATGCATCGTTACATCCCTGTAAAAACTTAAAATGTTAAAATTAATTTAAAATATTTTGTTACTGATTGCACCAAGGGCTTGAAGGAATGAGTACAAACTATATGTATGAGGATGAATGATTTACTTTCTTTCTTCCCTTTACTTTCTGTCGGTGGTTAGAGTGCATAGAAGTAGTTACGCAATTAAACGAAACCCGTATTACGAGTATAATTATTATCGCATTGCGAACATGATCGAGAACTGTAACAATGGAACATCGGTAGATTAAAAAAATGTACTTCCTCTTTTAGTTAATGTAATCTAACAGGTGTTTTCTCATATCCGAAAAAATAAAATTAAACAATCGATCGCGTTGTTGCTTTACCAATAAAACAAATTCACTAATTCACTTATATTATATTTCTGGTCTTTTTGTATGTGTGTGTGTAAAATGTGTATACTTGTGCCTAATAAAATAGTAAAGTCAATAAATAAATTTGTGTTTTCATGCATGGCAAATAATGACAACAATCAAAATCAAACATGAACTTCTAAAAAACTAACTATTTGTACGAGTAATTTTAAGATTTAAATTCTAATTTCCACTTTTTTCTTCTTACAGTAAATAGTGAGGCAAATGCCAGGCGAATACAAATGGTTGAGAATTGCTTTGGCAGTTCGGGGCAAGTAAGTAAAAAAAAACAACAAAAAGAAATAAAAAGCACGACTAAAAAATACGTAGTAGTAGTTTATTGTTGTTATTTGGAGAAAGTTTTTTCTTTTCTTAAAGCAATTGAAACACGAATCATGAATTTGAATGAGTTTTTGACCTCTTCTACTACGATCCACCATTTTGATTATAAAATACGCCAAACATAATTTAAATTCTAAATTAATTAAATACAAAATACATAAATTAGGTTGTGTGTAACTTTAATATTCTGAAACATTTATTAATTTACTAATTAGAGTGAAAATTAAATTAACACACATTGAGTCACACAACATACAAAACTAACAAATTTGTAAGTAAATAAAGTTGGTGATTGTTATGTTTTTTTTCGAGTGTGTACACATAATTTATTAACTTTAATTTTCTGGTTAGATGTGTGCGCGCGCAGTTATATTTATATAAGCTGTGACCTGAAAAAAAATTATTTGAGATTGGTAAAAAATAAAAATACAACACCAAAAGTAATTTCTTTTTAGTTTTGTTTTGATGTAATGTTTATCTTATCATTAGATTTTGAAATAAAACAAAAAAGTCGTCAGCGATTCCGGTAATTTTTAATTTAATCATGGCTCATAAAATTCAAGTGGTGTGCGGTTGATTCGTTTGTTTACTTAAATATTTTAGGTTTTGCTGTTAAATTTGACATTTATCGGCTGAACAAAATGGCGTGCTAAAACATGTGATTATTGATTCAATATTATTTACAAAATAAGAAGACAAACATAAAAATAACGCAGGTGGATATAAAAATATATTCGAAACACGTGTATCGTGTTATTTTCTAATGTGGGTGGTTTTATTTGAAAATATTAGATGCGGTAATACTTTGCAAGTGCTACATGCATATCGATACAAAGTTTTATTTTTAAATTTGCCGGTAATCCAATAAATTTCAAATAAGTGGATAGAATTTGTGGAATTATTATGTTATGATTCTTTATTGTGTTCATGAAAAACAATACCAGTACCACCGAAATGAGGCTACCTCGTGTCACTCTTCGCGTAAACGTTAATATTCTAAACTTGTTGTACATATTTATATAAAAAAAACGATAATTCTTAAATTATCTTATCTTACAATGAATGAAAATATTGAGCTATGTTTTGAATTATGTATGGAGAAAATAAATTTATCTTAATACGATTATTGTCTTAATTGTGCGATTTAGTGATTCATGTGATTTAATTGAGTAAATTTGTATATTACATCGTTTGGAGTCAAGGTCGCAACTGGTTAATAAATTATATTTTACTACACATTTGTTTATTTTAGATGTTTGTAGTGATAAACAAACCAATTCATTACACTTTGCACATGATTGGTACTTTAAAAAACCTAAATAGATTTGAACTTTTTTATTCAGATATCTTAAACTACGTCGGCATGTAGCGCTAGATGCTTTAACGGGTATTCGAGTTAAAAATAGCCGGGCCTCATCGAACCCCTTGTTACATATAACATAAAGAGGAGTTGAAAAGGTTGAGTTAGTATAATGCTTAAGATTGACCCGGTTACAGACCCCTAATTATAGTTAGAAACACGATAATACATTTCTAATTTACTTATTTGATGTTGTAAAAATAAAAGCAGTGTTCTGAAATAAGTTGATTAAATTTGCTAGAAACTTTGCTGTACAACACTTACTGACACTTTTCTTAGTCATTATTTAACATTTTATAATTTATCGAATAGTATGCCCAAAATTCTAAAAAAAAATAACTCAGCATACTCCTTTACAGGACAACAACTACACCATCAACGTCCCGCAACCTTTGCTTGGGTTAGTTAGTACAAATTTGGGTGACTGCATGAGAATAGCATGAAAGTAATTGTAAAGTAGAAGGAAAACGAGATCCTACAACACCTGTTCTCCCCTTCCTCCGCCCCGCGGCATGTCAGTATGTCTCATCCAGCAACAGTGTACATCCCAGCAGCTCTGGATCCTGTCTAGGATTCGATGGACCAATCACACATTAATCCGGAATTAAAACTGATTATGTAACCCCAATAATGAATTTTTTACAAATATTTTGAAAGGTATATCATTTACGAGAAAAATGAATATGAATTAAAAGATTCTAAATTAAATTTGCAACATTATCGGTTCAAATCAGTTTTCCAAATTATAAATGGAAATTACGATTTTTGAGAAATGGGTATTTTCAACAAAAATTTGATCGATTTCGTTCGTACTGGCACGAAGAGTTCGTTTTTGTGAGATTTCTTAATTTCGCAACTTTTATATTCCTATAAATTGTACCAGCAGCTTAAATGTGGAGTGGATGTTGGTTTTCATTACAGAAGTATAAAACTCCCCTGGCTAAGTCTTTAGAAGAAGTTCATTGACAATGAAGAGAAAAGTCAACACATAAATTACATTCGGATATTGTTTAAATAAAAAATTAAACTAAAGTATGGTGAATTAAACTTTACTTATAGAACTGCATTTGTTCTTATCAGGAAATAATGTTGTATGTTTTTACCATCCAGTTTTCGTTTTTCTAGATAAATACTCTCATTTTCGATATACTTCGAGAATGCTGCAACCTCTTTAACCCGTGCAGAGAGCAGCAAATAAATGAAGTTCAAGCTTCAAAACAAGAAATAATCGCTGAGACCAGATCTGATGAATACGCTGATACATCAAATCAAACTGCAATTCGTGAATTTTTTGCCATAGAGCGTTGTAACATCATTCATCATTTTTGACATTCTATCGAAGTTTATATCTCGTTTATTGCGATTACAGCATACGCAAATTAATTTAAACACTATCTGGTATCAATTAAATTTCGTCCAAATATCGAAAACCATCACGGCATGGCCGTGATAAAGATGGAGTGGAAATATCTCGATGTTTCGCTCAAGCAGTCTGACAAATGATAAAAAAGCAATATTGTGTTGGAGTACAATTCTTTGAAAATGGGACATACACTTCGGGTGGCCAATAACCGATTTTCTTTTACCACGAATTTATCCATAGATCCCGAATCACTTCATTTCTAAAGTGAAATTTTTTTGGTAAAACTACCTTCTATAATCGAAAATCATTATTCCTGCTAAGTTTCCGAAAACAAACAACCAATTCGTTGAAAATTTATTTTTTAAATCTATTTAGATCTTTTAATTACTTGTCGTTTTTTGTAAGTGCTAAACATTTCAATATCATTGCAATAATTGGAAAAGCTCCCACTTCCGGTACACAAATTTCCACGAAATTTAGCAAGGATCCCCAAATTAATGGAAAATGGTTAAGTATGAAGTTTGATTCCGAATGATCAATCCGCCTGGAGAGATGCCGAATTTTGCTGAAATAAAGTTTTTTTTTATCAAAACTCGCCATTTCCGATAGAATTTAAATTATCAGAGCAATTTTGTTTGACATTTTATTTAAAATCTTTTTGTTTTAATCATTTTTGGAATTACATCAATCCAATTCGTATGCTGTATATGGCTGAATTGTGTTGCTGGCAAATATTTGCAAAAAACGCTAAAGCTCCCACTTCCGATGGACCGATTTCAGCCGAAAATCATTTGGATCTCCTAATTTATGAAAAAAATTTAAGTAAGAAGTTTAATCTCGATCAGTCAATCCTTCTGGGCTGTAGAGAAGCTACATACACTTAGTTTTAGTCACTTTTTATACTGCGGCGATATAGTGTATGGTAAATCTGCAAAAATCTCAAGGTCAAAATTTTTCATGATTACTATAAATAATTTATTTTACTATGTAAAAGAAAGTAAATGATGTTACAGTTTGCCACCTTTGACTTTTCCAAAAGGAACCAGTTCTTCCAGTGGCACTATTCTGGCTTTCTCTGAGACTAGTGAATTGGGAAAATATTAACACTAAACTGATTCCATGATGCCACAAGCCTATGAAACCGTTTTCGCTTTTTTTAAATTCCGCTCACCATATTTTCACGGTGCCATATTATGGGTAGTCCTCATAAATTGCCTTCAACTCTGTTTTAATTTTCATAGACATGATTCAGGCATGAGTCTAAATTAAAACGCTACCTATAGGCTCTGCCAGTTCTATTGGAGCAAGACTCAACAGGGAACAGTTATTTATTTGGCAAAATACATATTGGGACTTTATTAAAACCTTTATTTTCATATCTACTAAATTTATAAGATTTAGAGATGTTCAAAATTCAAAAAATAGTCAAAAAATATTTCCTAATAACAATTTTGGGAAAATCCAAGTTATCGCCTCATAACTGCTATAAAATGGAATTTCTTTTCAAATAAAAAAATCCCAGACACTAGTGCGTCGATTTAGGTCGAGAACTGGATTCAAATTTAGGAGGTATGTTGTTGTTTCATAGGTGTGCTATATCTAAATTGATGGTACATAATTTAAAAACATCTTTTATTTATGGGGTTACACATAATTCAAACTCGTTTTAAAACTTAAACAATAGGCTTAGTTTTTCCTACACTTCTAATTTAAGTTTGATGTTACTCTGTTAATGAAAACTGTTAAGGTTTTTTGAATGACCATACCGCCGGAAAATTCAAGATTAACTAATTATTTTTGCCGAAAATAAATCAAAACCGGTAAAATCATTATTTTTTCTCACATTTAATTTTAATGCCATCTAAAACTCTGTTTTATATGGGTGTTCATGATCTCGCCCCTAAATTAATGAGTTAATTTGTCAGGGTAATCGCAAAATAAATGTCTGAATTCTATATATCAATACAAGTAGCAAATTATTATTATTTTGCAATGTTTAACTTTTGAAGTTCAATATTAAATTTTTCAATTCAAATTGTGTGTCTACTCGTATGTCCATAACACGCTCGGCTTTACTGATAATGTTAATTTCTGTATCAAAGTTTTGGAACAAATATGTTGTTATCGATTTTAATATAAAATTAGAGAGTTGATGACCGATGATAATATTTTTAAAATTTTACCTGGCTTAACTATTTAAACTTAAACGGATATTTTTGTATCTCTTTGTAGCCTTTGGCGTTACCTGGCCGTGTATTAGTTGGCGAAGGAGTTCTAACAAAAATGTGCCGTAAGCGGCCAAAACCTAGACAATTTTTTTTATTTAATGATATTTTGGTTTATGGTAATATAATTATTGGTAAGAAAAAATATAATAAGCAACATATAATACCTTTAGAAGAAGTTCAATTACAAGGATTAGATGATAATGGACGTAAGTATACAACTTGATTTTTTAATTCCAAGAATCAATTGATAGATTTATTCTGGTATATTTGTAGAATATCAAAACGGATGGCAAATACGAACAACATCAAAATCGTTTGCGGTATACGCGGCTACAAGTACAGAAAAACAAGAATGGATGGCCCATATAAAGAAATGTGTTGAAGATTTACTAAAGAAAAGTGGTAAAAAACCAGTATCAAAACTTGCCGCTGTTTGGGTTCCTGATAACGAAGCTAATATATGTATGCATTGTAAAAAAACACAATTTACAATGATTGTGAGACGGGTAAGTAACTAACATTATAATTATATAACCTTTCACCTTTTCTTATTATTTACCAACCTTTTTAATTTGCATATTCTTATTTCTTGAGTTGGAAATTAATTACCGTTTTTTGTTGTCTTTTTAATAACGAAACAGAAAGTTTTATGTTGTATTTTTACAATTTTTCATACTCGCGGTCGTCATAAAATTATTATATGAAAATTTAATTATTATTATAAATGTATGGGATATTGATTGGCGAAAATATTCTATAATCGATTAAATATATGTTACCATATGCTATATAAATTACAGTTTTTTAATATGGCGAAGTACGTAAATGTTAATAATAGATTATGGGAAATTGAGTTTAGTTTATGTCCAGTTCTCGCCTTTATTTGACAATGTAAAAGGTTCAAAATGAACATGACAACAATTAAAAATTCTAACATATGAAATTTGCAATTGATCACTTGGTTTGTATAGTGACAAACTTTTAATGTAGATTTTGTTATTAAGTAATGTCATGGTCATTGTTATTGTTGTTTTGAACTATGGAAAAAATTCGCGTACAATGCAAAGATCACTTAACAAGGTAGTCGTCAATTTATAATTTCGATACTTTGGAATTATGTAGAAAAATCAAACAATTGTGAAGTTTACGTTAAAGTAAAAATTACACTAACGTGCTTTACACCACAAAAATTTAAATGAAATTTTAGTCCAAGTGTCACAGTAAAAAATTAATATTATTTACTTTTTTTAAACTATTTGACAATTTTTATACTTTATCATTGTTACAATATTACTTTCTTTTACGTAGTAAAATAAAGTACACGAGTAATAATTTTACCATCGAGATTTTTGTAGATTTACCTTTCGCTATATCGCCGAAGTAAAAAAGGTGGTTTTTAAAAATCTCTCTGTGTGCGTATATGCTCCCGCATAGACTCAATAACTGTTGACTCTCTACAGCCCAGATGGATTGGCTGATCGAGATGAAACTTCATACTTAAGCTTTTCTCATAAATTGGGAGATCCAAATTATTTTTGGTTGAAATCGGTCCATCTGAAGTGCCAGCCTCCATTTTTTCATTTTTTGCAAATATTTTGAAAAGTGAACTAACGAATACTAAATTAAATTTCCAACAATATCGGCCCCGATCGTTTTTTCCAAAATTTAATTAGAAATGACGCTTTTTTTGACAAAAAAACTGTTTTTACATTATTTTACGTACTAAAATAATAATGAAAAATTTTGACCTCGAGATTATTGCAGATTTACCATTCGCTATATCGCCGAAGTCAAGAAAGTAGTTTTTAAAAAATCTGTGTGTGTGCCTGTGTGTGGTTCCTTGTAAACTAAATTTGGTTGGTTATCTACAGCCCAAACGAACAATTCTTTAGTCCAGCGTTTAACAAGGCCAAGCCTTAGAATTTGCTCTGATTATAATATGATCGATGTGACCTCCGAAGTTTAGTTTTCGGAGTTTTTCAGAGTTAATGAAATAATCTTTAGAATGGGAATTCGCTCGTTTACGGGAATACGTAACGGATTGGCATTTATTTACATTCAACTCGAGGTTATTATTATTAAACCATAAGCTGAAGATTTTAGGTTCGAATGCAGCTGATCTTGTGCTTTTAAGTTCTACTGTAGCAGATATGGGTTGAAATTGTCTGACCAATGTTCATAACTTCGATTCGAATTTTTAATTGCGTATTCAAATTTCACTCCCGATATCGCTGTAAATAATGCTGAAACTTGCGTTCCAAAGATACGATTCAACCACATTAGAATTCGGACAGGAAAGCCAAGTACTCTAAGTTTAAATATGATAGTCTTATGTGAAATGCACTCGCATGCTTTATTGCATTAGTTGTATTAACCTCATTTCCATTTTCCATGATCTTCAAGGAGCTCCTTGACGTGAGTTCTGTCATTATTATTGTTATGGATCTACCTTTTAGAAAAATTGTTGTTTTAGTTATTCGTCTATAATTAGATACATCAGATTTACATTCTTTTTGTGACCCGAAATTATAAAAAAGTTATTCTTTAGCAAAGAAGTTTTCAGCCCCTTCATCGAAAGGTGAAAAATATTGGTTTGTCTGAAATTTGCGTCTACGGCAATAAATTCGCGAATTATGGTTTAAAGGCGTATGATCTACTCACATCTTTCTCACATGAATAAACGTTCGGGAGGTGTAGTTGTTTATGCCTGTAGCAGTTCCAAATATTCAACGCTATCGGTTTGATCTTCTCTTTCGAAATTAGTTTGAATTATTTGTATATATCGTCTTGGTTATATCATAGAGTTCGTAATGTTATAAAAAGCAACGAAACAGAGGAAAATTTTACATCAAAAAATGCGTGGGTTTATGCAATTTAAATGGGTTATGACAACAATTTTTTATTTTTTTGTATCAAATATTGTTGTACTCGTCACTATTGACAGAAAACGATACATTTACGGTAAATAAAGATGTGTAATTGTAATTGCATAACCCATCCATTTTTTGATGAACATTTTTAATTTGTTTCGTTACTCTTTATAACATTAGATACTCTTTGGTTATACTGATGTCCCCAGTTTTATTGATTTAATTCAATATGCTTTTGAAAGACATCTCATTCTAATTTATTGGATACAAATAAGTCTACGCCCTTTTATCAAAAATTGGGCATTTATTGTGAAAGGACGGCAGGTTATGTTTTATTCAAAGTATTGTCCATCGCTAGCCACTACGTTTTCCCATCTTTCTGGCAGCATACGAATACCACGTTGAAAGAACGCTTGATCTTTTGAGACTATGCATGAATCAATCCAATTTTCGGTATCATCATATGAAGTGAAGGGCTGCTTAGACAGGCCATGCGTCATCGACCGAAACAAGTGGTAATAAGACGGGGCAATGTCTGGTGAATACGGCGGGTGGGGTAAAACTTTCGATTCTGTGTTTCCAAGTAGGTTTTGACTGGTGCCGCACATGTGGATGAGCATTATCATGCAGGATACTGGTGGGCGCGTTTTTCCTTGAGGCTCGGCTCAATCTCATCAATTGTGTTCGATAGAAAGGCCCAGTAATGGTTTTGCGATAATACACGACACCAAGCTGCGATGTTGAAGTATGGCCAGGTGCGATGCGGTGCAAAAACCCGTTTCGTTTATGCATATCATCAGAATTTCACTTGAAAAAAATTGGCATTCAACATCTCTGGGCTTCATTTCATATGGAATCCAATTTCCTTGCTTTTGAATCATTCCCAATGATTTTAAACGATGTAAAATTGCTTGTTGATTCACTCCTAATGTAAGTACAAGTTTTCCTTGCGTTTGGCACGAATCTTCATCCAATAATGCTTCCAATTCCGTGTCTTCGTACACTTTCGGCCTTCCGTTACGTTCTTTGTATTCGACATCAAATTCACCGTTCTTAAACTTTTGTAGTTACTTTCGACAACTTCTTTCACGTAAGGCAGCCCAACCATATGCTTCGCAAGTGACGCTTATTCGACTCAAAACTCGGCATTTTCACAAGCAAAAATGTATAATGCTGATACAAAATCGCTAATATTGTAAGGTTATGTTGTTGACAGATGTCAAACCTTAGGATATGACGTTTTACATCGGGTAATTTTAACCATAACTTATTGGTGGCACCATCTTTTATCGAGCGATAGAGGCTTATATGGACAATATACCCAATAATTATCATGGATGATGTTAACTTAACATCGACTTGCTCAGGAAGACTTCAATGCTAGATAGGCTGCTGCTTTTATTATCGGAACATGGATTGGATAATATCTTTGAACGAACTCGAATTACAAATACCACAGCCACCTATATTGATAATGTACTGTATCGATTTGATCGAAGGTATTTTCCGCTAGTTTCTTACAATGCATTAGACTTACAAATTCGAAATCGAAATATTTGATCGAAATTAAATTATCAGGAGCTGCCTTTAATACCAAATGTAGATCTCGCAGCATCTCTGAAGTTTCCCAGATCGATTGTAATAAGTTACACGACGTACTATTGTATGAGGAATGGACTGATGTTTATTACTGTCGAGACGCTTCTAAGACCTACGATAATTAAATTAGTCATATTAAAAATGCCCTTCAATTAACTTGTTTATCAAAAGATAGATCAACGAAGCTAAATATATCGGATAATATTGAGAGTAATACGTGAAAGAAATAATATTTGTAGCCTTGCACAAAAACAATAACTACAGTAGATTGAAACATTATAGCTTGACACTGTGTGATTCTGTTAGCCTACAAATTGACGTAGTGAAAAAGGTTTATTCTCAAGAGTTCAACAACAATGAAAATTAAAGAAATCATTAATCAAAGAGGTTGCATAATTTCTGATTCCGTGCAAATAGTCAATGAATTCAACGAGATTACGAGTGTTGGTGATACAAGTGTTACTTTTCTTCTTATGGATGAAGCTGACAAAAATCTATTAATCTGTCAATATTACCAATCTATTGTTGCGTTTTCTCGGAAATTTCATCTAGAGAACTGTATTTTGGTGTTTCCATCAGTTGTTCCGAACTTAAGTCTAAACAACTATCGACGAAATAGATTTCCTCTCTCCCGACCAATAGTTGAGTTCAACACAGTTCACTTTTAAATAAGCTATGTTGATGTGAATTCGGAGGTACACCCCGTGATTGGTTGTAAAGCGCGTTTCATTACAAGATATAGAACTTTGAATATAAATGAATATGATTTCGGACAAGTACACCATGGCATAATCTGGAGGTCCAATTTTCGACCACAGTCTCTGGCTTATCAGCGTAGACAAGTGACTTCACATACCTCCAAAGAAAAAGGCCAGCGGTGTTAAATAATTGACAGGTCCATTTCTCGATATTAATTAATCGTTCTTCAAATGTTGTATAATGCGCGCGCTGCATGACATGTGGCGTCTTGTTGGAACTGCATGTCTCTGATGTCATTACCATCCAAATGAAGCACAAAAAAATTAGTAGTCATGTTTCTATAACGGTATCCGTTGACTGTAACGTTTTCATCAGCATCATTTTTGAACACATAAAGCACACCAAACGGTAATTTTTTATTGGATGTAATGGTTTTTGAACAATGGCTCATGGATTGTCTTCACTCCAAATGCGACAATTCTGCATGTTGACATAGCCATTCAACCAAAAATGAGCTGAAATTTTGTATGGAAACTTTGCATCAATGTCAGTAGTGGCTTCGGCCCATTTTAGTCCACATATGCTAGTCGAAGTTTTCAAGATAAGATCACTCTCATAGATCATGATTTAAATACTTTACCTGTTTGGTTGAAAGCTCATAATTTTATTTTGAGTCGCAAAACGAAATTACTACATTTTAGGGACACCTTATCATTGTATCTTCGGGCAACTAATTATACTTTTCAATACAGTAGAAAGAATAACACACTGGTTCTTAGTAAATACTGTTTATGAATTTCGATACCTAGGTTTTCTAATACATCGAAATTTAAATTGGAAAGTTTACAAACAAGAGTTGAAGTCTACACTGTTGTTGGTATCTAGAAAATGTATGTTTTACGGTCAGCTTGTCCGCAATATTTACTTAGAATGACTGCATTAGTAGACTCAATTTTGCAATATGGTTTGCATTGTTGGGGTAGGCGCGTGTAATGTTGCATTACATCATATGTACATTGTGGTTCACTTGAATGGGAACGGCCGTTTTTTTGGAATATTTCGAAATCGCTCTGACTTTTTCAAAATTTTCGTTTACTAATCTAAAATGCCAGTAGAATTTTATTTTACTTTATTTTTTCTAAACAATTATGATTTTTTGTTTGTTTTACTTGAATATAAATGAGCATAATTATCAATAAAGTTAAAGTGTTAGCAAGTTAAAGTTTGATTAAATTAACTTTTTTGAAAAAAGTTGGCATTTCAACAAAAAATTGGTCGAGAAAATAAACTTACTCTTTAAGAAATAACCCAGATTATAGTAGAACGCAGTGAAAACTATTCTTTTCACGCAATTGCTGTTAAAAGTGGAAGAATGTAGTAGAAGACGGTAATCTTCAATTTTTTAAGAAACCCAAATGAATTTGGCTTAAACAATAAAGGCCGAAGTGTCGAAGCTGCATCTGCAGCCAACAAGCGGGTCATATTAAGGACAGCATCCAATTGTGCACTATCTTGTGCAATAATTAAAGCGAGAGCTGGAGTGGAAGCGAGCCAAACAACAGTTTGGAGAGTCTTTAAGTAATTATATTACCTTATCCGAAGAAAGTTTCAAAAGAAACCACCTCTAAATCAGGAGAGGAACAAGTGGTAAGATTTCCCAAAGCAACATATGACACGGGGTGAAAGTGGAAACGTCGTATTTTCTGATGAAAATAATCTTAACCTGGATGGTCTCGATGCATTTATTATTTTCACGATCTTCTCAGAGAGAGAAAGTTCTTAGCAAAACAACAAAGCCGTCATTTTATTGTCCGAGAGATTTGTCATTTCCGAAAAGAAAATGACCGCGCGGTAACGTACAAGGGCGTCCGTGATAAGTAGTGGAAAGGGCGTTTCCGTACGTCAATCAGTTTGGGCCGTTGCCATGAATATATCAGCAAGATAATGCTACAATCCATATAGCTAATCTTTTCAAATCATGGATATCGCAGTAAAACTTAGAGCTTTTGCCGTGGGCACTATATTCTGCTGATTTTCAATATCATGGAAAACTTGTGGGGTTAGCTGTTTCGGAAAGTTTACGAAGGTGGCCGATAATTCGGTAGCAAAGAAAGCCTTATCAAGGCGATAAATTAAACGTGGAACTTCAAACATTACTAAAACCCTTTACAACCAATTAATTATAATAAGTCGAATTTAATTGTACTTTTTAACAAAAAAACAACCTTTTGGAAACAAACAAAAATCATACTTTTTTACAATAGAAAAAAACTAAATTTCTTCTGGCCTACTAATTTATTTTCAAGGTTCTAAGAATATTTTATGTTAAAAGTAGGAATAATTTTGTTACTACACAGGTTATAATCTTAGATCAGATCATACCTTTTTAAAACATGTTCCAAACTTTAGCTTAGATCGACAGAAAAACTTATTTAATATCGGTAGCAATAATTTTTAACAATTTATTGATAGATAATCGATATCGATTTATTTGTCGGTCGGTACGATGATTCTTTCGACTGTAAAATGGTCAAGCACACGGAAAGTTTCGCAAACTTAACTACGATTTTCGAAATAAATTGGCACAATTTGCATGCGTTGTTCTAGTGTAAGTCTATATATTCATGGTGAAATGGCAAACCGAACTGAGCACAAATCAGTTGTCAAATGGGCTGTTTCATATTTATGTATATAAAAACAAAATCCTTATTTGTACTAGATTAGACAAAATGTTGGATTAGCTCAACAAGTGTAATACATGTAGTAGAAGGCTTTTCTAAAGAATGATTTTTACAAAAAGATAATTTGCCATCTATTTATGTACACACTACTTACATACGCATATTATAAAAAAGTTGCTGATTTCCAGCAACAACTAATTCTGACACATTTTTTGACACACATTTAAACTATCAGACTTCGTAGTCTACAGTTTATTTAGGAAAAACCTTATTATAGTATTTATTAATGAAAAATGCGAGAAAACTTTAAAAAGATTGATTGATGATCCCCACTCCCACGACGCCCCCCGGAGTTAATTTTTATTCTCTCTCGGCGGACGGCAATGTGGATCTAATTTACAGATATCGGACTTAATCGTAACATAAGTAGACCTACTACAGAGCTAACTTAAAATTAATTTGAAATCGAATTTTGGCACATATTAAAACAGAAATAACTTAAAATCTTCAGTCGGTCGAATCAAGGTAACTATCAAAATTGAGCGTATTCCTTCCATCCGCAAATATTTATGGATAATAAGTTACAAATATTTAATTTCGATATAACTAATGATGTGTGGTTCAGGCCGCTTTCTTTATTTAAATTGCCGACTACATAGTTGGTTAATTCATGCCAGTCATTCTTAGATGGTGGCATACATACTTTGGCTTACGTACATTAGAGACAAATATTATTAACTGATATGAATGAACCATTGATGTAGTTAGTGGGAGATTTAGAGGGAAAAAACCCGCTTCATGCACATCATAAGAAAGTTCTAATTTTATTTAGGATTGAGATGGTTTTGTAATGTATTGATCAGACATTAAATCATTGACGTTTTTTTCGATAACTCGTTTCCATTTAGAAGGTAATTTTCTTATGCCGCTTTTTCAAAACGTCTTGTATCTATTAGCAAAAAACTGAGTTAGCTAGTTTTCACAAGCATCTTTTGAGGCTATTTTTACACCACCAAGAGCTTTTGCCATGGACTATAAGGTGGATGCATAATAACCTCCCAACCAAGCTCCTGGAGCTTCTGGCGGGCCATCATAGACATGTGATGTCCTGGTGGAACACGACGCCTCTCCTATTGGCTAATTCTGGGCGCTTCTAGTCGATTACTGCCTTCAGTCGGTTCAATTGCTGATGGTAGAGGCAGCTTAAAGCGGATGATCCTGGCTTCCAATCCTAGTTGGCCACCGTTTGGGCCGCTTCACCGCCCTTCAACCATGGCCGTTTCCGCTTAACATTGTCGTATGTGATCCATTTTTTGTCGCCAGTCACCATCCGCTTCAGAAATGTCTCGATTTCATTCCGTTTGGCCAAGGATTCGCAAATAGAAGCACGGTCCACGAAGTTTTTTCACGTCAACTCATGCGGCACCAAAACATCGAGGTTCTTTATGAAGCCAGCCTTATGCAAATGGTTTAAAACTGTTTTGTGTTGTTCTTTAGCTCCTGGGCGATGCTACGACAGCTCGCATGCCGACCTACTTCGATAATTTCCTTCCAGTGCGTGGTGCATCTTGGATATCGATATTATCAGAGCGGAATCGACGAAACCAACATTGCGCGTGATTGGCTGTGACAGTATTGGACCATAGACACCATTCACAATTTCAGCCGCCTGACTTGCGTTTTCGCCTTTATGGAAGCAAAATTGTAAAATATATCGAATTTTTTCTTTGTTCACTTCCATCAATCACAACAAGGACAAAATAATATTGTTAGTACATGAATCTCCCTTTCCAACGAGTATAAGTATGGTCCACTGCGACAAATACATCACGAGACACATGCCACTGAAGCCATCTAGTGAAAAAAATAATGGATTTATTTTTCCCGAACCCATTATATCTACATACAAAATATACAGTGTTACTGGTAACACGACGTATTTCTTGCTGCAGGGGTTAAAATGCAACAAATTGAGCCACTAAATTTTCTACTGAAATCAGTACTCTTTAAGATATTTTAGTTTTAGATTTTTGTTGAAAACCTAGAAACCTAGATTTAACCATTTAAAGCCTATTTAAATAAAAGGTGCTGCACAAATGGAGATTTAATTTTATCCTAGCTAATGCCTACTAATGATTTTTTTTTATCCTAGCTATTAATACTTTCTCATGTGTAAAAGAGAAGAGAAAAGTTTTTTTAGTTCCTTTTAGTTTTAGGAAGTTTTTAGGAAGTTCTAAAGGAATAAATTATTTGTGCAGTAGAAAGAATGAGGGCGAAGTTCACTTTAATTGTCACCAAAACAAATATGCGAAAACGACTTTCGCTCTGAATAAGACCCCGTGGTAGCCGCATTGAGCGGGATGTTAATAATTAATCAAATTGTACGAATTTATGTATTTGTTGATTTAGTATTTAGTATGCCCTACTAAAAACAAGTTGCAGCCAGTTTTCCAAATTATTTGAATTGTTTGTAGTGACATTCATACCTTTTTGAATAGCTGATCTGATAAGATAAAGACTTTATTCTAGTAATCGGTACATTACGTGAAGTAAACTTCTTTTGCATTAATCTACATTTTTTATCAACTAAATCACTAATCTTTGTAAATCTGTTTCGCATTTTTGAACTTTTAATTATTAACAGACACCTGCCTTATTAGCAGAGCTATGGATTAAACTTCAACCCATTTACGCAGTACCATTTTTTTTAAATAGGCTTTAAATCGTTAAATCTGCGATTTTCAAAATAAAAATTAAAATATCTCAAAAACTTTCGATAGAACATACAACTACTATATAACGCCCTGTAAGGAATACGTCGAATCACCAGTATAATGACGTTGCATCACATGATGTTTCTACCGATAGTAGAGAAATAATTCATCCTTTGAAAATAATTTTAAATTTGCTCGCACTAACCAATAATAAAATTTGTTTTGTATTTTATAGCACCATTGTAGAAATTGCGGTGCTGTTGTATGTGGTCCATGTTCATCGAAAAAAGTTTTATTACCTCAACAAACGATAAAACCTGTACGAGTTTGTTTAAGTTGTTACGATTTGTTAAGTCAATCAAAAACAGTAAGTTGACTATAATGTTTTATGAGTAATTATTTACTTACGCTAATATTTTTTTCAATTTAGAATAATCCAAATACTGTGACAAATATTAAGGTACAGCAACCAAATAATATGTCGGCAGACAGTTCGGCTGATGATGATTCTGACGATGATGATGATAAGAATCAATCGCTTAAGGCCCACGATGAAGTAAGTATTGGTTGATTTTGTTACCGATGTTGTGTTGTACAGAGGAATCGATGAGTTTTTTTTAAAATTACAATAAATATTACAGAGTTTAAAAATTCATTGCAATTCGTCGCCGTCCGTTTGTGTAACGTGAAACGCGTTTTTGTTATTTTAGGTGTTAATTTTTTTTTTTTTTTTTGAAAAAATCCCCCGCAGCCATTGAGTAAGTTTTGTGAGTGCTGTTGATTGAATGGTTTGCGTTTTCGTTTTTTAATTAATTTATTAATTACCGCGTGGTCTGCTGAGTGGATAATTTTTAGTTCTGCCGACTTACATTTTTTTAGTTTAACATTTGAATCATCACATTTGATAAATTTAGAAATTAATATTCATTTTTATTGTTTTCCAGGCGACATTTTACGGTGACGGTGATAATAATAATAAAGCGGTGTAAAATCAAATTCTATTTCAGTAATGATAAAATAAAAAACAAATTGTATTTTTTAATTATATATAAATTAATTATTTTTTAACTCAAATTTCTTTTTTTTTATAATTAAAATATTTCAATTATTATTATTATTATAAATACAATTAATATGATTATGATAAACAAATTTTTGGTCTAATTTAATAAATTATTATTTAATAATAAAGCATTACTATTAAATGAAAATTCATTTATTTTAATTTTATTTTTAATAAAGTGTCAATAATAGTAAAAATATGGATGACAATAACAAAAACAAAAAATGAAGCAATCAAACAATATGACATATCAATATTTAAATTTATTATTGCCAACATAATTTAAAAAGATTAAATAAAGCTGCCCCAATAGAACATAAAACATTAACATTTTTTATTGTTATATTCCAATTTTAAAATAAAATTATAAATAAAATTAACTTTTAAAGATAAAATAAGGTTTCAAAATATATAACTAAAATAACATTATTTATATAAAAATTAAATGTGTCATCCATTGTGTAATTTAATTCTTTTTTTATTTTTAATTATAATTAATTACGTAAAATATAAAATAAATACTATACTCGAAACAAAAGAAAACATTTAATTTTTTATTTTTAGTCTTTCCAAAAGAAAAACAATAATTTAAATTTAACCCCTTACATTGTGTATTTTTTTTATATAATCTAATATTTTATTTCTATTTGTTTTTAAATATTTTAATAGAAGATTTATTACTAATTTTGTAAATAAAAAGCAGAGTACACTATAAAAGAAAACGTAAGGAATTAAAATTACATTAAAACAGTAAATTAAATATTATTATGATATAATAAATATCTAAATTAGAATACAATAAGAACCAGTAAAAGAAACAAAAAAATTATTCTATGTAAAAGCAAATAAATTAAAAAGAATAAAAATTATATTATTTTCTATAAAATTTTATTACGTTTAGTATGTTTTACTTAATCCTGAATGATGCTATACAGTTTCAAATGTTGAAAACGAGAGGGCATTAATTGTATATATAAATTATGAAAATCCCTAAATGTTGTTCAAATCATATAATGATATAGCAAAACACCATTGCGTATATTCATATACGGCAAATTGGAAGCAAATAATTTTTAATTATTAAAAACTTTAGTTGAAGGTAACTAAATGAAATACAAAGGAGCATGTATGCAGGCCTAAAAAATGTAAACACGGCAAACACTTAACAAATGTAATAGACGTTCTTTTTCGATGTTTTTTTGATTTATCTTTAATTTTGATAAACTGTATGTCATTTTTAAGATAATTTTCATTAAGAATTTTGCTCTTTTCCACTAGCTAGCTTTGAAGTTTAACAACAAAATTGAATGGAATTTGACGTACGGCCATTAACACGTTGACGAAGAAATATTGAGCAAGTTACGTGTTGCTGGAAACGCGATATTTTCACTGGAAGTAAAACATGTTAATCATTAAGACATCACGGCGACGAATAAATATTGAACAAATATGTGGTGAACGCACTGTATTTCCACTGGAAGTAAAATATCGTAATAGGTCGTTCCGGGATCTCCAATTATTTCGAAAATGATCAAAAGTTTTAAGTTCTAAGACAAAAAAAGCGCCTTAAAAATCAGTAAGGCTAACAACACCAGAAAAATTTGACATAAATGTTTAACAGTTTTTGGTAACAAAATTGAATGGAATTTGATGAACCGGCCATTAAGACATCGTGTTGACGAAGAAATATTGAGCAAGTTATGTGGTGGACGCACTGTATTTTCACTGGAAGTAAAATATCGTAATAGGTCGTTCCGGGATCTCCAATTATTTCGAAAATGATCAAAAGTTTTAAGTTCTAGGAACACCTTTCGTCTTAAAAATCAGTCAAGGCAAACTATCTGGAAATTTGACAAAAAACGTTAAAGAATGAGCAAATTATGTGTTGGACGCGCATTATTTCCACTGAAAACGGTTAATTAACCTTACCAATTAAAGTTTGTAATTCTTTCAATTTCGGTCGGATTCCAGATTCATCCAACTCATTCCATCAATAATCCTCTTTAGTTTGGAAGAATTTGCATTTAATCATATTACATTCCAAGTTGGCAGCAGTAAGTCGTTTAAAAGTTTCTTCCAGATTTTTGAGATGTTCTCAACTGGACTTCGGATTCCCAATCGCGCAAAATAGAAAACGAATACTCCTTATTACGAATTACGAATATTACCATATGTGCTCAAGCTTGTGTTCACGATCGCGAATTCACTGTCAACTGTTCAGTGTCAACTACAAATTTAGAGGCTGTCCGTTAATATCTAGTGTCACGAAAAATTTCTTAATACATTTGTACTCACATTTTGCAGTTACTTCCTTTAAATTAGCGATTCAGTTTGCATAAGTATCTGCACTAGATACTAAACTAGTATCCAACTAAACTGCAAAAAAATTGAACCGGAATGATAACACATGAACAGATTTGGTGAAATATTCTGTCGATCTTTTCTCGATTTCATCCAACGGTTTATTGTCGAAACTATGCTCGTCGTACAATTTCATGATGTCGATGGTCACTATAAAATAGTATTTTAACTGAGCCAAGTACTGGCGTTGGAAAATCCTCTGTTCTTTGATTGATCAACAAATTTTTCATCTGACCCATCAAACCTGCTTGACTGGCAACAAGCTATGCAACCAACTCTTTCATATCTTCATCCGTTTTTACAAACGGTAAAAACAAATCTACAGACGGCACTAAGCTTACAATTCTTCAATTATTTTTCGTGTCGTCCAAATATTGCATGCAAAAGGTGGACGAACACCATCACAAGTAACATACCAAAACAAGTTTGGCCAAACCTGGACTTGGGGCGCTTAGAAACATTAATTCCCCTTCGAAGGTGAGAGTTAAGAACGGCCGAAAGGATTTTACCGGATACTGCCTTTTTGAGAAGTAAGCTGCAGGGATGAATACCAAGGGATGCATATAAACGGTAATCTGTTGGGTCTCGAAAACAGCAAAGCGCGAGATATTTTACATTACATAAGTAGTACTGAATGGCTTCTGTAGAGGTAGGGAATGAGTGAGATCCTGTGGTATAACCAGTCCAAGTGTGCGTAAGTAACCACTTCAACCGAACCTAACTTTGTTTTATGTAGGCTGTTAGGATTGATGAATATTGTTGTTCTTGTTTCTGCACTTAAACCGATTTTAGTATCAAAGTCACCTGCGATAGTTATTGAGAGGTGGTAATTTGTGGCCTCATCCGTATTTTCTTCAGAAAAGTTTTGCCAACCCATTATAAAGTTTAGCTCGTTCATATAAAGCTATGGAAGGAACTTAAAATATCCATTGAAAGTTTTATGTTAAGATTGTTGTGTATAGCTCTTGGAAACGTGAATTTAAATAAATATAGGGTGCGCCACCTTTTGGTTCGTTTTTGAACTAGTGGTTATTTTGCCGCTCATAGCTCTAATGTTATCGGTCAAGTGGCAGACAGTATTATATTCCCAGTAAACGCAATGAATCGATATACGCTTGATCAACGTTGGGAAATATGGGTATTTGTACCAAAAAATCTTCTTTCCGAGCGTTTATACGAAAAACATCTTCTTCTCAGCTTTTCTGCGAACAAGCAAAATTGTCGAATCTGGGGGCACAAAACGAGTGACTGATTGGTGTAGAATATGGTCCAAAGACATCATAGGGCCCTTTTTCAAAAATGGTGAAGGAGCCGTACTAATAGTCAATGGCAATCGTTGCGCCACTGCTCACATTTTTAAAGCGAATTAAAAGGTGCTGCAAGTTGTTATAATTGTCCATCTGTTGATGAATTTTGTCCATCTAATTAAAAGGGGCGAGCAAAACTTTTTAATGGATTGGCAAAACTCACTTCTCTATAAATTCGAGAATGATAATTTGGAAGTCCAGAAATTTCGTTGATGTTGATTTGTATTTTTTTTTAAACTTACTCAAAAAAAATATTGACCTTAGATTTAAGAAAGTTTGCGAGGTTCAAAGTAGCTTGTGATCCCGTTGAAATAGTTTAACATTAAAGAAAGAGGTTCTCCTCCACTACTGTACCAATTATCCTTTTTACATGATGTTCTTTGATAATTTAGATTTCAGTCACGTTCAACATTTGAAGTATGTACGAATTTGCCTCAACCGCGCACCTATCATATTGCGCCGCTTATGGCCTAATATTTATATTGACCATATTTAAGGTCAATTTAGGTAATATAACAGGTATGCCAAAGTAACCGAATCAGAAACCACTAATTCATCTTTTTTTTGGTTAGTTAAGTTATTTCGAGACGTCTTAAAGTCAAGGGGACAAAAAATTAAGAAGTTCAATGTAAAGAGCAGAACATGAGAAGACGATTTGAGATCAAAACCCGAAACAAAGATGATGTATCGTATATTAAATTATGTTCGTTCATGATGACGATGATCATTAATGATCGCGCGGAATGGACCATCCATTGAAAAAGAATCTCTTTATTATTATTTTTGTTTATTTTCATTGTGTATTTTGCGTTAGTATCGCGATTTCTTTGCAACAGGTAGCAAGTGAAAAATTTTATTGTGGTTTTTTCCTTGAAGTGATTTTTGTGTGATCGTTTTGTTTTTGGAATTTATTTTTTTTAATAGCGAAAAAGTGAGTGACCGATCGCGTCTTTTTTGTTTTTGTTTTAAGAAAAGCGATCTAAAACCGATAGTGCATATTTAAGTGTTATGTTATGATTTTGTGTTTTGGTTGAAACGTTAATCTGAAGTGTGCGATTTATGGAAATCGCGATCGCGATCGCGTTTGCAAAATATTTGAAATATGCGCTATAAAATTTTCTTAAATATCGCAAGATGAAACATGAAATACCTGTTTTTTGTCTTATGAAAAAGCGAGCGATAAGAAGTTTATATTATATTTGGATAAATTAGAGATTTAAAATCTGCGCGTCGAATATTTGTAAACAGGATTTGTTAACAAATTCTTTGTGTTGCGATCGCTTGATACCTTGAGTGATTGACAAACCCCGGGTCAAAATATGGAATTACCCATAATAGCAAAATTGGGAAATTTATATTCATAAAAGCACCGAACAACAGTTACACAGCGAATATCGATTTTTGTACTTATCGCTATAATTAGCCCCGCATCATAATTATATGACGATGTAGTAATTTGCTGGTAATTGGTTTCTATATAACATTAGAAAAATGTAGAGACGGAACTGTACAGGTGATCAATGATGACTTGTTGAAAACATATTAAGAATTTGTTGATTGATGTTTAAGAAGACATCACACATTTCTTTCTTCGGTAAAAAAAAATATTAAGACCTTCGAACAACCTTCAACTTAAGCTTTTTACGGAGCTTCCGGTTTCTTCACATTCATATGATAAATTGAGAAGTTGCCCTCGACAAAATGTTTCAACCCTACATACGAGCTTATAATAAAGCAGTTATGTCTATTCGGTCATCTTTAACAATTTTAATCGATTCAGTTGCGTCATTTTTTGAGTGATATTTTAAAGGTATGCTTCATTGGTTGTCTTCACGTCTCTCTTATTTAGCATCTGCACTTCTAAACTGGTTTTTATAAAGCTAAATTGTATAATATGTCAAACGGTCTTAACGCATCGCATCTTACATGCCTTCTGATAATCTGAGCCAAAACACAAAATCAATTCAATAAATCAATCATCTTTATAAAGTCTAATGACATTCTTTAAACATATTATAGTTTTGAGCTGCACGCAACCTTCGCACATATTTGAAAACTGCTAGATATAAGACACGACCAATTAACATGTTGGTGGTAATTGTTTTGTAGAAACAAAACTAGCAAAACGCGAACCTAAATTAACAAATCAATCAATTTAACCATATCTAAACTCCACCATCATTGACCGTAAGTGTTCCCCATAATATGGATGATAATAATCGACCAGCCCAAATAGAAGTCACCAATGGCGGAACAACAGACATATCGTTGCACAAAAATGGTGTAGAGGTGCGGCATAACGGCGACGCGCCCAAGAAAATTGACCGAAAGGGAAATGCTGTGACGTACTATTTAAAAATGGTGTGGGGATGGCGCAAAATTATAACCGTTGAGCCAGCGTTCGCCTGCTGGATGATACCAACGTTAATTTTATTCATCGCAAATGAAAATCTACAGTTGGAGAAGAGTTGTCGTGTTAATTTAGGCCTCGAGGATATCGTGTGCACGAAAATGATTGATCCATTATTTAAATCTAATATCGATTGTGAAAATCTGATTGAACCAGTGATGCAAACAAATTCCACCTCTTATGCACAACCTATGTTGAATACGTCGACAGCAGACCTATCAGTCGATCGGGTTCTAACGGGTGTCGAGTTATATGAAGTTTCCGTTAAAGTTTGTAATGCTGAGACGGAAAGTCAAAAGCTGAGTACAATTATTAATGGATATCGAGCTCCGATTGCGCAAATATTCCCGATTATAATTATACTGTTCGCCGGAGGTTGGAGTGATAAAAAAGGAATTCGGAAACCGTGTATACTGTTTCCAATTATCGGCGAAACGCTAGGATGTCTTGCATTATTTATCTCAGCTATTTTTATGCGGCAACTTCCCATGGAATTTGGCGCAATATTGGAAAAAGTTCTGCCTGCTATGTTTGGCGGTCATACTCTCATGTTCATGGGTATCTACAGTTATCTTACCGGTGTGACCACTGAAGAGAATCGAACTGCCCGATTTGGTGGATTTGCCGTATTTGCGATGATCGTACAAATTATAACTCTTCCATTTGGTGGCGATTTGTTTCACCTGCTTGGATATATAAGTAAGCATTTTAATCGATTCTAAAATACCAACATTTTATAAATTTTTTATAAATTTTCAGAACTCTTCTTACTCTGCCTTATAATATACGCCATCGGAATCATATACACCGTGTTCTTCTTAAAAGAAGTGAAAATGAAGGTTGAAACCGAAAATACGGAAGGAAAAGAAAATCCTGCGTTTGTTGGTGAACTAAATGCAGAACCTGAAGAATTTGTAAATCAAAATGCGCCAGAAACAAAGACGTCGAAAACCACTGATGCACCTGCTCCCCCTGTTGAAGTGAAAAAAGGATTCTTCCGGGAATTTTTTGATCCACAATTAGTAGTTTCATGCATTCAAGTGTTCGTCAAACAAAGGCAGAATAATGGGCGCACAATTTTATTCATTCTGGCTGGCGTATATTTTCTATTTATTTGTCCAGCATTCGGTGAAGGCGAATATTTGTATTTCTTTACTCGATTAGTTCTAAGCTGGAGCGGCTCCACCTACAGTTATTACTCAACATTCAGTTCACTAACCGTTTTAATTGGCACATCACTTATGACCGGTTTATTCACCAAGCTGTTTAAAATAAGCAACCCAATGATTGGAATTGTGGCGAGCGGTCTTTCAGTCATCGCTAAACCAATGTTTGCCTTTGCCAAGACATCGTTCGTATTTTTTGCTGCGACAGTCGTCGATTGTTTTGTAGCTACGCGTACCATTGCGATGAAAAGTATTATCGCCCATTTTGTGCCCGCGGAAGAGTTGGGACGTGTTTATTCCGTTTTAGGAATATTAGACGCATTTGCTGCATTTTTGATGCCGCCAATTTATAGTTTTATATATTTGCATACACTGGAAACGTTTACGGGGGCATTCTACTTATTTAGCGAAATCTTTATGATACCAGTTCTAGTGGCATTTATGTAAGTATTTTGATAAGCCTCATACAGCATATCTTTGTAATTTCCCTCAATGATTTCAGCTACGTTTACATAATATTTAAAAAATCACCTGTTAAAATCCAATCACCTGAAGATGGAATGATCGAAATTGATCTGCAGGTTCCCGCCACGGCCAATAATCAAAAAAATGGCGAGAATGGAGGGAAATCATCGGAACAAACTCATATGTGATGTATTTAAGAAGAAAATTAAACGTGTAAATAAAATATATTAAAATAAATACAATTTACAAAGACAATCAATTTCTCTTCATGAGCGGAATATGCGGATGCAAAGGTAAATAGTCAATGTTCTTTTCGATATAGTCTTTGGCGATGCGGACACATTTCTCCTGTTCTTGTTCGACATGCTTAACGAACTCGATTTCTTGTTGGCGATCATGTAGTACCTGTTGTTTGACCCGTTCAGCTTGATGTAATTGCTCCTTAGCCACACGAACGTTTTTAAGCCGTTGCCGCCGAAGTTTTTCCTTGTCTTCCTCTATTTCTCTACGGTATCTTTCTTGGTCTTCAAGTTCCGCTTTGAACCTCATGCTGGCGTCTTCTCGTCGCTGACGTTCCCGATCTTCGATTTGTTGTACCAAACCAGTGTGCGTAGTTTTAGTCAACTGATTTCGTTTGAGTTTATACCCTTCCCTCATGTTCCATTGTTCAGCTTCTTTTTTCTTACTGTCTGCATCGATAAGTCTCTCTCGCTCACGTTCCTCGATTTCGCGCTCCCGCTTCGTCTGTTTTATATAATCGAGGAATATTTTGGTCTCGCGGTGTGCTGCTTGTGATTGAGTTTTTTGTTTTGTTTCTTCCTTATTAATTTCGACCATTGTCGAATCATGGAACATTTGGAGGAATTTCCTTTCATTTTCATCGCGCTGTTGTTGATATTTTTCGGCCAAATGTCGTTGCGTATTTAAATCGGTGCCCAATTGTTTCGATTGCATTAGTCGTTTATCACGAATACGATCCTCATCGGCTTTAATCGAAGCAGCCTCAGCCTCTTCTTGTCGCTTAATTTCGGCGTCAACCAATCTTTGTTGTTCTTTTGCTTCCCGGTTTGCTTGCACCTGATTATTTAGTTCACTCACCATACACTTATTTAAATAGTTACGCTTCTGTTGGTCCATTTCTTCCTTTTGACGTAGTTGCTCTTCATTGCGACGTGCAACCTCCAGCCAAATATTTTCTTGATCTTGTTGTTCCAATTGTTTCTTTTGCTTTTCCTCAATTTGAACCAGTTGGCATGCTTTACTATCCAAAAGCAGGGTTTTCCGTAAATAAGGCCGAACTTCTGGACACGAATTGAGATATTTTTGCACATTTTTCTGATCGACAATTTCTTTACGATGCTGTTCCCGTTGCTGTCTTATTTGAAATAGCTTCATTTCGCGTTGTTTCATTTCAGCATCCAAATCTCTTGTTGCGGATTCGACATATTCATGTTCCAATCCAACTTGTTCTTTATGCAATAAATCGGCTAAGTGATTTCGTTTACCTTCAAGTTTCTCATGCTCGGCCATTTTGGCACAGTTCATCATTTGCCGAATTTTATTACGGTCACACTTCCCCTCACTACGATTTATAAACTCGTGCTGTATCACTTCCTTAATATGTTCTGAATTTTCCGCTTTGCATGTTTGAACCCGGACAGCCTCTTGCTTTTGTTGGGCAATCATTTTCATTGCTTGAAGCCGGTGCCCCGGTGGCTTATGGATCTATTAGTAAGTATAAAACGTTAAAATGCTTCGTTATATCTCATTTGTATGCGATATTTATTCACTTACATGCTCGAAAACATTGTGTTTTGCCGCTGTGGTGTTTTTTGGTTTTAGTCGTTTTGGATTTACAGGTTCATTTAGAGGCGGAGGGTCTAATAATTTTGCCAACATTTCTGAATATTTCGATTTAAATTGTACGCACGAAATTAAAATTAAAGCCAACAAGGAATATGATAAATTTCTGATTGACCCAATAGAATAAAAGTGTAAACAACGGAATTATTATGGCAACCGTTGCTAGATTTTCGAATTTCAATAATTTTACTTGTTGAGGGTGCGAGCGAGCATGTCAAGTAAATTCTTAATGGCTTCTGAAATTTTCGCTTGAAATAGATTATTAAACATGCGTTTGATTGATTAAATTGCAATATTTTCATGGAGCGGGCAAATAATGGAATTGTTTTGGGTTGGAATGTTATATTTCTGACCTACCGATGAATCAGTTTTCGTGTGAATATGTGTAATGAATGTAGAAAATTGTATCTGGAACAAACTTAAATTAGTACATTTTACTGAAGTTCATCCTTCGATGTACCTCGCTTTGATATTTATTATTTGATCGCGCTTTTGTTGTGCGCTAGATAGCGATTTATTTTAGCTGATTTTACCCAAACTCAAAAGGTTTTACTCTTTTGAGCCTTCTAACTAAATCCATATTATCCAGTAGCTGATGGATGGCCTCTATGTTGACATGGTGAAGTGCCGTTGTTCATGATTTCTATCAAATTTCATAATTTCGCTTTTGATGGATTCTATGCCCAGATCCTTGTGGATGTCGCTATTTCTGACAAACCATGGTCCGTTGACGATGTTTCTTAGCACTTTATTTTGGAATCGTTGGATAATATCCATTTAGCTCTGCTTGGTACATTCCCACAGCTGTATACAATAAGTCCAGACAGGACAGGGGTTGATAGATGAAAGTTTCTTCCCAGTTTACCAATACATTTTTTCGTATTTTAATCCCAACTCGCGTCTTTTCTTCTTTACATGAGCTTTCCACTGGGAAAATGAGTGGGAAAATGAAAACCTAAAAATCAATCGGGATTCAAAAGAAGATTGCGATATAGGAAGCATTGAACCAGACAAACTCATCTACTCCACTGATGAAGATGAATTACAAAGAGAGACGGACTGGATCCAAAAGAAGTAAAAGGCTGAGCAATTAAATGGTAGGGAACAAAGCCAATCAACCAAAACGTAATAAATCTACCAAGAACACACAAAGATATTGCGGCCGGGATCCAAGATGTGTAAAATGCTCAGGTAATCATATTACCCAGGCATGTACAATAGCGGGAGATGTGCCGGCCAAGTGTACTGATTGTAAGGGCCAACATCCGGCTAATTATCGAGTCTGTGAGGTTGCTAAACAACTACAAAAATTAAGAGGTAGAAGAAATGTAAAGGAGGCAGAAGAAGGTAAAACAAGAAATCAACCGCAAAATCATGAAAATCGAAGGGTTCAAATATCAAATCAGATGGATCAAAACCCACAACCAAGCAATACAGGGCAAAGAAGTTCATTTGCGCAGGTAGTGAAAGGATTGGGTTCAACCAAACATATGGGCTCTGAAAGTAACCAAATTATGGAAAACATTATGAACAGCAATGCAGCTATTACAAAGCGGCTAGATGACCGAAGTAATCTGAACAACATGTTACCTGATCAACTGAAGAAAATGCAACTCCTTCAACGCAATCCAACAAAAAATGTTAAGTAAGAACACAACCTTCAAAATAGCAATCTGGAATGCGAATGGCATTATGCAACATATTCCAGAAATAGAAATATTTTTAAATTCAGAAAAAATCGACATTTTCTTAATATCTGAAAGCCGTCAAATCTTCTTTTGCTAAAATACGGGGTTATAACTTATATCACTCCATTCATCCAGCGGAAAGAGCAAGAAGTGGTTCGGCATTACTAATAAAAGAAAATATAAACCACCATTTAGAATCAAATATCGAAGAAGAAACTATGCAAGTCACTACTGTAAGGATCCAAATTAAACACAGACAGCTTACTGTCTCTGCAATATATTGTCCTCCCCAGCATAACTTGAAAAGGGAGGACTACCTTAAACTATTTAAATCACTTGGGCGTGATTTTATTATTGGAGGTGACTTTAATGCGAAAAACACCTAAAGGTAAAGAATTACTTCAAGCAGGGCAGACATTATAATGTGAATTTTACTCTGGTGGTTCCCTAACATACTGGCCCAGTGACGGAACAAAGATACCTGACCTAATAGACTTTTATGTAGCAAGAGGTATATCCCAGAGCTACATTCACATTGAAGACAGTAATTCTCTAGTATCGGATCATTTCCCGGTTATCATGACAGTCAGTGAAATGGTAATTCAAAGGGAGAGTGCACCCAGATTAACAAACTCAAAAACAAACTGGGATCTCTTTCGTGAAGTAATGGAGGAAAAAATCAATCTTCAGGTACCGATAAGAAATCACCACCAGTTGGAAGATGAATTAGAACAACTCAATGAAGCAATTCATTATGCTGCTCCTTTGGTAAGTACCCCCATTATACAAAATAAGAAGAAGCTTAACACATCCTACCCAATGGAAGTTACAGCATTGGTAAAACAAAACCGACGGGCACGTAAAACCTGGCAAATAACTAGAACACCGGAGAACAAAACAATTCTTAACAATATATTTAACAGTCTCAAATCTCTTCTTAAAGAAGTTAAAAATTCATCAATCTACAGATATCTAGATAGCCTAACCGATGAAAATTCTGATTATTCACTGTGGAAGACGACGAAGGGACTCAAAAGACTCAAAATGCAAGTGCCTCCACTTAAAGCGGAGGATGGAATCTGGGCAAGAGGATTTTGTAAGCTATTACACATAATCAATGCAAGCTTTCGGTTAAAATATGTACCGTGGCAATGGAAATTAGGAATCATGATAGCAAAACCTGATAAACCACCTTACGATAAAAAATCATACAGGCCAATTTCACTGCTGCCAATTATATCAAAACCATTTGAAAAATTATTACTAAAGAGACTTAAACCAATAATTGAGGACCGACAACTAATTCCTCCACATCAATTTGGATTCAGGGAAAAGCACTCCACAATTGAACAGGTGCATAGAATCACCAACATTATTGAAAGGACGTTAGAACGTAAAAAAGTATGCTCCAGCATATTTCTGGACGTCGCCCAAGCATTCGATAAAGTCTGACACAGTGGACTTGAATTCAAGCTGCATATAGATCTGCCGAGGCAATTCTATGCCATACCAAGATCTTATTTATCCAATAGATATTTTCGTGTGAAATATGAGGATGAATACTCCGAACTAAAGCAAATCACTGCCGGTGTCCCCAAGGGGAGTGTCTTAGGACCAATCCTGTATTTATTATATTCAAAGGATATTCCAACAACAGATGAAGGAACCATAGCCACCAATGGTTCCAATTACCAATGAGGTTTGTAACTGGACTAAGGCGCTGGAGAATCAAGCTTAATGAGACGAAATCCACGCATATCGCATCCTACCGATAGAAATTAACTCACGACCGGTGCCATGTGCAAATAAAGCTGAATACCCTAGCAAGCCTAGCTGATGCGCGTGTTTGTTTTTTTGCGACTGCCAGCAAATTAATTTTTTTTTCCATTACATTTTTTATATATATATATTTTGGAGGTTTCGGGGCACGACTATAGTTTGAAGAGTTTATAATTAGATAAGTATCGTTCCTCTATTACCGTTTATATTGCTAGTATTAATTGGCTTTATTTGTTTTGTTTCAGATTTGATATTTGAAGTTAACCTGGTTTTTGAAGACGAACTTAATTATTTATTTAAAAATTGTTCATCTAAGTATTGTTGTTGAAGTGCGCCACGATTCGCGATGTCCACCGAAAGTATTTCTTTGCCCTCCATTTTACATAAATCCATGCTTCGGACTAGGTCCAATTTGCTTAATGTGGTTAGTTTAAACGTCCAGAGTCTTATTTTAAATATTGATGAACTTCGTCATACTTTTAATGGGGTCCCAATTGCTGTCATTTGCTTATCGGATACGTTTCTATCGTCCGATATTCCCGATTCCACGTTGGCCATTAGTGGTTATAATTTGTTCAGGCGTGATAGAGCTAATCCACCGGTTAATTATGGCAGAGTATGCCTATATGTTAACGAGCATATTAAATGTAATGTTGTATCGGTACCCCTCTCAATTTCTCAAAGGCTCGTTTCTGACTTTGAGTTTCTTTTTCTAAATGTCTTCGTCAATAAGCGGAAATTCCTTTTTGGTGTAGTTTATAATCCTCCTAAAACGAACAAGAGGTCGTATGCTCAATTTAAAAAACCGCTTTTAGACATTGAGTGTCTTTTTAGTTATTTTTCCTGTCGGTATGATGAGCCTTTCATTTCGGGTGATTTCAATTTTGATATTTCTCAAGAGACTTTATTTTCTTGTAGCGAATTAAATATCTTAAATAGCATTAATCTTTCAGTTTATAACACTGAAGCACCCACATACTCTTATGCAACCGCAAGTGGTGGTTCTTATTCTCTCATTGATCATGTTGTCGCTTCTGCTGATAATTCCATTTGTTTTTTCAATCAATTGTCTCTTGGTATTGGTTCTCATCACGATCTCCTTGTTTTTTCTGTTAATTATTACTCTCGTCCTAAACCTAAAAGTTTCAACTTTAGGGATTTTTCGAAAATTGATGAATCTCACCTTTCATCAATTTGTGGCTCTATTCGTTGGGACGATATTTTTTCTCTTAGTACTTCTACCGATAAAATTGACTATTTTAACTCCTCTATTAATTAAGTATCTCACTACTGTGTTTTATTTTAGACCTAGATCCTCCCCTTGGTTGACGCAAGAGATTTCGAGTGCTATTTCTGTTCGTTTTCCAAATATCGTCTTTGGAAAATGAGCCCTAATTCTATTTCTTATCTAGCTTATAAGCAATCTCGAAATAGAGTGGTAAGTTTAATTCGTATCGCTAAGCAAAATTTTTTCAAGGATAAGCGAGATCCCTCACTTCCCTCTAAGATATTTTGGCGTAACGTTCGCAATTTAGGCCTTGGTAGTTGCAAAGGGGGTGCTTCGGTAAATTTCAAAGCTAATGATTTTAACCATTACCTAAGTAATTCTAGTTCCACCCATGATATTTCCGATATTGATTTAGTATCTGTAGAATCCCTAAATTCTTTTTCGTTTGCAAATATATCTATTGCCGATTTGCATTCTGCAATTTGGGAAGTTAAATCGCAATCTACTGGTCTAGATATGGTTAGTTTAAAATTTGTTAAGCGTATTTTTCCTAATGTATCAAGATACTTGTTACATATTTTTAATTTTATTTTAACGACCTCCTTTTATCTCGCTCAGTGGAAGTTGAGTAAAATTATTCCTGTTCCTAAAATTAGCAATCCTTCTGAGCTTTCCCATTTCCAACCTATTACTATTTTAAATGCTCTGTCCAAGGCGTTTGAATTGGTAGTAAAAAACCAAATTCAATCTCATATTGATAGCTTTAATTTGCTTAGTATTTTTCAATCGGGTTTTAGCAGATTCCAAGGTACTACCACTGCTTTACTGAATGTTTGTGATGATATTCGTCGTAGTATGAGTAAAAGAGAAATGACTTGCCTTACTTTGTTGGATTTTTCGAAAGCGTTCGATTCAATTAATCACCAAATTTTGTTTAATAAGCTTATTTCGAACTTTAATTTTTCTCTCTCTGCTGCTAAATTAATTTTAGGGGTCTCAGGGGTCGGTTCTTGGTCCTTTACTATTCTCAATGTACATTAATGACGTTGCATGTTCGATTCGCCATTCTTCTTTTCATATTTTTGCTGATGATGTACAAATTTATAGGAGTAGTCGCTTAGATTATGATTCCATTAACTCTAACATTTCTCTTATTAATGCAGATTTGGTAAGAATTTATAATTGGTCACTACCTAACCGGCTCGCTCTTAATGCTAATAAATCTCAGTCTATTATAATTTATAAAAAATCTATAGGTACTTCCTCTTTCCCTGGAATTTTTCTCGGTGATTCTTTAATTCCATTCTCTAATACAGTTAGAAATTTAGGTTTAATTTTCAATAAAACTCTAACTTGAGGTGATCATTTGATTAAGGTTAGCAAAACGGTTTTTGGAATGCTTAGTTGTTTGTATAAAGTTGTTGGGTTTTCTGATAGTAATTTTAAAAAGCGTATGTTCCTCTTGCATCTTCTTCCACATTTTCTATTTGGGGATGTTGTTTTGTTTGGTATGCCTCAGGAGAATATGAATGTTCTCCAAAGATGTTTCAATGCTTGTACTCGTTTTGTTTTTAGTATTAGGAAATATGATCACATTTCTCCCTTTTTGAATTTGATTCTGGGTTGTAATTTAGTTGATTTTTATGAACTTCGCGTTTGTCTTTTTGTTTTTAAGCTTCTCAGGACAAAGCAACCTCCCTATTTATTTAATAAGTTATTGTTCAGTAGGTCTTATTCTTCAAATTTACGTTTACTTCCCCCTATAAACTTGTGTAGGTCTCTAAATACTTCGTTTTCTGTTAGAGGTATTTCTCTTTGGAACTCTATTCCATTAGATATTAAGAGATCGGCGTCGCTTAGATCTTTTAAAGCGAGTTATTTAGCGTGGCGCGCTTGAATGACAGTACATTTGTATAATAATATTTTTATATTTATTTATATTGTTTTTGTATCTAGTTTGTAAGCATTCACTTCTTGCAGTATCCTCCGTAACAAATGAGCTTGAGCTCAACATGGAGGGTATTAGCATGGAGTGGATTTGTTTTTTGAAAAAATCTGAGGTTTTTATGCCTAATGGAAGTATTTTTTTGTTGTTGATGTTCATTTATTATGCTTCCATATGTGCTTCTCCTCTACTAAAATTGTTATGTCAATCTATCAATAAATAAATAAATAAATAAATCTTGGCATGACACTCGATGCCAAGCTCAAGTGGAGAGAGCATGTCAAAAAGAAAAAAGAAGAACTTAATATTAAGTTCAGAAAAACGTATTGGCTCATAGGTAGAGGCTCTGAGCTTACAATATACAACAAGCTGCTGTCATATAGGCAAATACTGAAGCCGATATGGACCTACGGTATTCAACTCTGGGGATGTACTAAGCAAACAAACGCCAAAATGATACAGCGTACAGTGGTACGCAAGAAATGAAGACCTTCACAGGGACTTACAGATGGAACACATCAAAGATGAAATAAAAAAGCATACCGCCAAACACGAAATAAGGCTCCAGG
This sequence comes from Nephrotoma guestfalica, assembly GCA_963691935.1. NCBI lineage: Eukaryota > Metazoa > Arthropoda > Insecta > Diptera > Tipulidae > Nephrotoma > Nephrotoma guestfalica. The sequence continues at coordinate 136,108,553 of OY829915.1, read as the reverse complement.
AACATGGAAACCCCTATATTCGCCATATGATAGATAACCCTGAAAGAGACTGAAAGAAAGAACTTTATGGAACGTTGAAAGAACTTTATGGAACGAGGCCACTTGACCTAGTAAACATACCAAATTAAAATTAGTATTTTAAATAGGTTTAATTAATTTGGGACTAACCATTGGGTTTCACCCCAACAAATCAGAATTGGTTAAGAAATGTAAAATTTGTAAATTTGAAAGATAAATTGCTAGATGAGCACGTTAGTGGCTATCGTGTTGTTTTGTGGGATTGGAACATCTCGGGTGTATAGTAAATACAGAAGTGGTCCAAGTGCATTTCCTTGTGGAACTCCTAAGCCTGCAATATGTTTCCGTTATTTACGATTTCCAGTTAACTTTACCGTACCTTTTCTCGGTAGCTACTTTATTATTTCTCCGGTAATCAGATCAAACCCTGGTGCTTTCTTTAAGTTTAAATTCTTTTTAATTTCGTTTGCTACTTCAGTAGGCGATGTAGGTGTGACATCTTCGAGAATTTGTATTATATTTGCATTTAATGTTTCTCGTAATTGACATTCATGAGGTTGAAATATATTTTCAAGATATTTAGCAAATCCTTCAGCATTTTCTTTGTTTTTCTTTACCCATGTTCCATCCATTTTCCTGATAGGATGAATCGGCATTATTGGCCTTTTCAGAGTTTTAGTTGCTTTCCAGAGTGAACAATCTGTATTACTGTCATTTGTCAACTTACTTAAGTAGAAATTAACTGGCTCATTTTTTAGTTTCTGAATTTCTTTTGTTGTTGAGCAAGATTGTTTAGTCTTTTTTTGTCTTGTGGAGATCTCGTTTGGTGCCACTTTTTTCTGGATTTTCGTTTATCCCTAGAAGATTTCTATTTTATATTGGACAGTTATTTCCTTTCAGCCTTGATTTGATTTCTGGGGTACTTTCCCATGTTGATTGTTGAATATCCGTAATGAAATTTTCTACTTCTTTGTCCAGTTGATCCATAGTTTTTAAAGGAACTTTCAAAATTATTCTTTGTTCAAGGTGTACTTTGAACCATTCGCGGTCCGTATATGCTTGTTGGTTAGTACTGGATTATTCCGTTTTTGGATGATATACTCGCTTAGGGTTAGGACTATCGGAGAATGATCTGAGCTTATATCTTGGCTTTCTACGACTTTCATAAAATTATTAGAAATATTTTTTGTTATAAAAAATCGAGCAGGTCAGGTATTTTTCCTGGGTCAGTTGGCCGATCTGTTGGTTTCCTTGTTGAAATGTGAATCCATTTTTTTAATGGCAATCAGTTCCTTTCCTTTGGTTGTAGTCAATCTAGAACCCCAGTGAGTATTCTTCGCATTGAAGTCACCTCCTATTATGAACCTTTTTCCCAGACGCTTGAAGAACTCTAAGCATTGTTTGTTTTTAATAGAATGTCTTGGTGGACAGTAAAATCCTGCCACAACAATAGGAAAGTTGTTGGTTTTTATATAAACCACTGAGGCATGAATTTCTCCTTTTTCATACTTTGCTTCTTAAAAATGTTGGATATTTTGTTTTATGATGACTGCACTTCCTTCTCCGGCTGAGCTATCTGGATGAGTAGTGTGATATACGCAATAGCCTTTAAATGTTATGTATGATTGCGTAATGAAATGTGTTTCCGAAATAAGACACACATCTATATTCTCAATATCGAGGACTGCTTGTATTTAGTTCTTGTTGATGCCGGAACAGACCATTAGCATTCCATGACATGAGTTTCATTGTGTTGCTCATTTTTGTGTAGATTTGGGTTTAGCTCCCAATGCGCTATCTTCCAATTTTTGGAGCCTCTCATTTGATTGATGTCTAAATCTATCGATTTTTGCTGTGGTTTATTGACTACGCCTCAATGGTTGCCTATTGTCTTGTTTTGTCTGCCTCTCGTATCGATTTGCCTGATCATACATGTGAGTTTCATTGATCATTTGGATTTGGATTTTATGAATTTCCTTTTCAAAAATACATCCTCGATAATTAGCAGGATGTCTTTGTCCACAGTGTGCATACTTTAGATGTGCTTGTATGGTTAATTGAGTACTTATAATTTGTTATTTTCCTGATGTCGTTTAGGAGGCATTGAACGAATACAATGAGTCGGTCTATTTCCGCTATATAAATAGCCACGACAACATAAAATAAAATACGTTGAGTTAGTGTTAGTGACGGGCAATCGCGATTATACTTTTCCATAGTAAAAAAATTCGATTACATGGGATTTTTTATCAGGCAAGTTTAATTTCGTTTATATTTAAATTTTTCTTATGATTTTTCAGACCATAATTTATCCAAGTACAGTTTCAGACTATTTTTAATCCAAATTTAAAATCTTTTATTTCATAATTTCATTATTTTCTAAAAGCTTACCCCATTTATTTGACATGTTTTATTAAGCTTTTCATTTTTTTGTTTTTATTTTTACCACGTTTTGGTTTGCGCAGCGCTAGTCACGTGAACCAATTAGATTGTTTGCGTTTTTTATAGAAATAAAGTAAAAGCAAAAAACGTAAACACAGTTAAGAAGTGCTGTACAATTTTAAAGTAGTATGCGGACAGGCAAAAAGCATACTGTGTGAAAAAGTGATGACATGTCCATATTTATAGGTACCGGTCAGTCATTCAGGAGATACGGTACGAGAAAGTCAACAATGCGAAATATTATTTGTGGTGTTTTAAGTGAAATTGAACTACGTGTTTTATAGTAAATTGTGGAAAGTGAATTAATAATAAATGATAGTGAAAATTATTTGTTGTTGTGTTTTTAAGTGTTAAGCAAGTATGTGGCAAATTATTTTCAGTATTTTCAGGAATGTTCCGAAAGCGGTGTAAATTGCGAGTATTGTTGTAAACTGCGAAATTTATAACTGTATTCACAAGCGATATGAACCGGATTTTAGGATTAACTGTAACGGATTTACGACTTTGAAGTTTGTCCTAACTTGTACTAGATTTTCTTGTATTGTAAATGTATTAGTAAAATAAATTTATTTGAAAACATTTAGGCAAATTAAAATATAAAATAATCTAGCCAATATTCCGTATAAATATTATGCAAATAAATAAAATGTATAATAAAATTCTAATAAGTAATTTATCCTTTCAGCTTCCCTACTATTCAACTTTAGCAAAATGCAAAAAACACCGATAAAGTTATTAAAACACGAATGATTTGGAAGTTCTAGAATATACTTTAATTTTACTTTCCGTGATATCCAGATATGACAAAATGCGATAGAAAGATGAAACTAGGGCAGTGGATGCAAAACTCAATACCTAAAATAAAATCGATGTCAGAAGAGGAATCACAGACTAGATTTTGCATGGTAAATTTTATCGGTGTATTATCGCATTTTGTTATTAAACAATAATTGTTATTAACCAAATTTTATATTATTTTTATTGCTTTCATATACAGGGTGTCCGCCGGGAAGGTATACTACTTTGTTTTGCCGCCATTTAGGCGAATATTAGTATTGACAGTTCATACTTGACAGTCGTGAAGTAGACACGTGGCAAATTCTTCCACAAGACCATTTACGCCGCCGTACATATGCCAATACAATGTTACAGCTCGCCCATGACAACCCCGATTTTCATGAAAAAATCATAATGAGTGACGAGGCACATTTTCATTTAAATGGATATGTAAATAAACAGAATAGTCGGTTCTGGGCAATGGAAAACCCTCACATTATTCATCAGTCACCTTTACATTCATTAAAAGTGACAGTCTGGTGTGCAATTTGGTCAGGAGGAATCATTGAACCTTACTTCTTTGAAAATGAAAACGGCGTAACGGTAACTGTGAATGGGGAGCGATATCGTGATATGCTTGAAAACTTTTTAACGCCACAACTGCATACTTTGGGCTTGATTAACATGTGGTATCAACAAGATGGTGCCATATCGCATACAGCCAGGATTACAATGGAATTACTGCTAGAACTCTTTCCACAACAAGTTATTTCAAAAAATGGTGATGTTGATTGGCCTCCACGGTCGCCTGATTTGGCTACTCCGGACTTCTTTTTGTGGGGATATCTAAGGCTTATGCAAACAAACCAGAAACGCTTGAGCAACTCAAACAAAATATTCGTGATGAAATTAATGAAATACCGCGTGAAATGTGTGAGAATGTAATGAAAAATGTGCTCAAAAGGGCTCGCATTTGTGAGGCTAACAGAGGCGGACATTTATCTTATATTGTATTCCATACATAATTGCAGACATTAAATAAAACATTTATCAATATAAGATCCATTCTCTTTCATTTAATCAAAAATCATAAGCAAACAAAGTAGTAAACCTTCCCGGCGGACACCCTGTATAATAAGTTCGCCTAAATGTTTGTTCAGTTTTATATATTGTTTACCAATCCATTGATAATAATTATAAAGGTAGTACAGTTTTAGTAAAAACTTCATTACCTTATATAGGTGAATGAAGTTTGTCCTAAATCCAGGGTGGCTGAGACCAAATGTTACTGACTTCACTCTGCTGTCATTTGTGTAGTTGTCATTTTCGCGCGTCAATTTTTTGACAGATTGAAGTTTGGTTAGTTGTTTACATGTGGTCAACAACTAATAGTTCTAAATTAATATCTTCATAAAAAAATCGTAATGGAATTCAAACGTAAGAGTTTAATTGCACTGTATTTGGGTGGAATTTCACAAACAGCAATAGTTCGTCAGCTCCAGCATTTGAATGTGAATAAAATGTTTGTGTATCGAACCATAACTCGATACAACGAAACTGGTAGCATCGCTAAACGCAACAGAGGCGGTCCTAAAAAGACAGCAACATCAAAAGAAATGATACGAAATGTGAAGAAACGAATCCAACGAAATCCTCGTCAAAGTGCCAATCAATTAGTCGCACGTCTACATGTTTCACGATACAGCATTCAAACCATATTGAAAAATGAACTAAACTTGAAGCCCTACGAGATACAAAAAGTTCAAGATCTTACGGAGGCACAAAAAAAAGTTAGGCTTGAAAGAACACGAGCATTGAAGGCCTTGGCCGAACGTGATGAGATTCCAAAAATTGTCTTTTCTAATGAGAAAATTTTCACCATTCAACAGTATGTGAATAAACAAAATGATCGTGTTTGGTTAGAGCACAAGTCCAACGATAATTTGGGCACAAGAGTTGCCATGCACAAGCAATCACCAGCTTATGTTATGGTTTGGGCTGCAGTGACTGCAGATGGACGCACTCCTCTGGTTGTTATCGAACATGGAGTCAAGGTAAACCAAGAGGTGTACCGCCAAAATATCCTAAACGATGCTTTGCTACCTTGGGCACGTAAACACTTTGGTACGAACCGTTCGACATTCCAACAGGACTCGGTACCGTCTCACAAAGCTCGAGCGACACAGCAATTTTTACAAAATTGCGTTCCACGGCTGATTTCGTCGAAAGAATGGCCAACATATTCACCAGACTTGAATCCCATGGATTTCTCCATATGGTCCATTTTGGAGAGTAAGGGTCCACTAAAAAATACGAAAGTATTGATGCATTGAAGTCAGCTCTTGTTCGAGAATGGAATAAAATTGCGCAAGCTCACGTTCGGTCAGCATGCAATGCTTTCTATGGAAGACTGAATCAAATAATCAGAACCAAAGGAGGTCATATCGAGCAGTAACATGTTTTTCATAAAATGTAATATGTTTTCAACATATTCCATGAAATTTCAATAAAAAATAATCAAAATTAAAAAAATTACAGCGATTTCATTTGGAAAACACTTGGTCTCAGCCACCCTAACAAATGCCACCCTGATAATGACATGATTTAGGACAAAGTTAGGATATACTTCATTGGCACATCGGATTTAAAATTCCAATTAAGGTATCGTAATTTACCAACAGGTCGTTGCAGAAATGAATTAATATTGCGGCTACTTGAGGTTATGGAGAAGCAAGAATTAGACCCGGATAAACGTGAGATGGTGGAGATAGTTCCCGAGCCTCTTGTCACTTTAGATATGTCGCAATTATTGGTTGTTTAACTAAATTAAATAAATAATGCGAGATTTGCCACAACAAATGAACCAACAAAATCAAAAGTAGATTATTGTATTAACTAACTATGGCTGAAGATGATGTCATGCACATCGAACTCGATGTAAAACTCGAATAATAACTAATTTCTTCTTCTAATATAATTCATTTAATTAATCAATTCTATATTAGGTTTATAAAATATATAAAAATACCAAAAATTGGATTCGAAATTTGAACAACAAAGTAAAGAGGCGCAACGAACGATTCAAAATTTTAACTCGAGAAATAAAACAAGAAATTAAAAAATTCAAATAGGCAAAGAAAGATTCGAGAAGAAAATAAACGGAAAGTTTCTAAGTGGTACACATCGAAGTGGAGAGAGTATAGAACGAAGTTTAACAGGTGCAGTCGAATGTTCTGTATGTTGAATAAAAGTTGCAGTTTGAGGTTCAACGTCTCGAAATAGATCTTCTTTGCCTGAAAGCAAATGAAACAACTTTGCAGGTAGTCCAGGCATTACACTCGAATAAACCCTCAACATTCGTGTTGCAGAATTAATAGTAGACATTAAATGTGGAGCAGCCGAAACATTGCAAACAATTTCCGAAAATGATCGTAACAGTTAAAGCGGAAATCAACTACCGCTGAAACCATTGAACGACATAAACACATAGAGGAATATCGAGATGGCGACACGCAGATTCCGTGATTAGTTGTTGGGTATGTGACAAGGTTGGTCACAAGATGGAAGTGAGGAAAACTGACGAAAGCGGAAACCAAAGAACGACAAAGCATTGGTAAAGGACGAGGACCCAAATAAAGGGTCATTAAACTCCAACTGCGCACACGATTGTTAAAAAGGATGTCATAAGTGGAAGCACCACAGAACTAACCAACCGATTGAAATTGTAAACAGCGGCTGGCGGCAGTGCATTCATCTTAGGGAAGAAAATAGTGAAAATAAGAACTCGGGATACTAGTTTCCAACATGAAGTAATACAGCCACCGATATTGCCGATGTGGTAATGTGGTTCAAATGTAACAACCATCAGGCGACTAATTGACCACCGAGATGAGCTGTTACCAAATACAGAAACAACTATTTGAGGACGATTGGAGGAGGATTGTAGGTTTTGGAAGCTGATAGGGTACCAATTAGAGCTCTAAATGTCTCGAGTAAGTCAAAAGGAATCAAGAAAATGACAATCATCGGAAAATGTTCAGGTAAGTACCATAGTAAAATGCGAACAGAAAAACCAGGTGAGAAAAGTCAGCAAGATTGCCTTTGGCAAAACAAAAAGAAGTGTATCGAATGATTAAGAAGCTCACCGGTGGTGTTGGTCGAAAAGAAGGACGACAGCAAGATATTTTGAATAGATTATCGAAAACAGAATGATGTGACGAAAAAGGGTAGCTATCCATTACCACGAATCGATGACGCATTATACGTACTAAAAGGATTACATTGGGAAACACGTCTTGTAAATATATTTAACGCCATGAAAAAACATTTAAAGAGCAAATGGAGGAACCTAGCTTTTTCGATCGAATACAATATGCCAGATTAAAGTTATGTCTTAAGAAATGTTCACTTTTCAGAGGTTGACATTAGTACTTATGAGATAAGCATAAACTTGTGTGGGTCTGCTGGACCAGTGCCCAGTTCCCTTGGTTTATAATTTTCATACGGTTAGCTCATGTGGTTTGATTCGTTTGAGCCGCCTTACTTCGTTTGTAACTGTCCAGTAGTTGAACGGCCTCAAGATTGGTGTGGGTAAGAAGTCTCTTCGCATGTTTTATGGCACATTCGCGGATAACGTCGTCTATCAATTGTAACTATTTCTAAATCATTGTGGATTTCCTTGTTAGTCACAAATCGGTAGGCGTAGGTGGCCATTCGAAGAAATTTATTTTGGCTTCGTTGTATAATGTCTCTATTGGATTTATGTGTACAACCCCATAGCTGCGCACCATACGTCCATACTGGTTTGAAGATAGTCTGGTATACCAGTCTTTTGCAATACAGGTTCATTTTGGAATGATGTCCAATTAACCAGTACATTTGACGTTGTTTCAATCGTATCTGTTCAGCTTTTTGTCTCACGTGATGTTTCCAGTTGAGCCTGGAATCTAAATGTAGACCAACTTATTTTGCCGATTCAGCCTGCGGCACTTGCACTCCATTGAGGTGTATATGAAGAGTTTTATTTAGTAACGTTGTCCATTGCTCGTTGTAGATTTTCCACTGCTCTTGGTTGAGATTCGTCTACTGACATAATTACAGTGTCGTCAGCGAACGTGCCGATGAATGTTTTATTCGTTGTAGGTATGTCCGCAGTATAAAGAAGGTAGATGAGGGGACCCAATACGCTTCCCTGCGGAACTCTCGCAATCGCTGGATAAAAGTCAGAACATGTTTCTTCATGAATGACTCTGAATTGGCGATCAGAGAGGTATGATTCAAGCAGCTGGCAATAGTTTTGTGGAAGAATTTTGCTCATTTTGAATGTCAATCCCTCATGCCAAACCCTATCGAAGGCCTGGGATACATCCAGAAATACGGCGGGGTTATATTCCTTTTCTTCTAACGCTTGCTCTATTACCGCAGTTATTCGATGGACTTGATCTATGGTGGAGTGGTTATTCCTGAATCCAAATTGGAAATCAGGAACGTTTACCATTGGCTTTAGACGTATTAGTAGCAGTTTCTCGAACAGGTTTGATAAGGTCGGAAGCAGAGAGATTGGTCTGTATGATGTTACTTCTTCATCTGGTTTACCTGGTTTCTTTAGCATAATTATTTGGGCCATTTTGAAGCATTTGGGTACATGCTTCAATCTCATACAGGCATTAAATAAGTATGTGATCAAGATGATTGCTTTACTTTATTCAAGGAAGTTCCTTGAATAGACCCGGTGATATTTCATCAATTCCTGGTGCTTTTTTATGATTAAGATTTTTGTCGATTTCTTTATCAATTTCCATTGGCGTGACCCTGTTAAAGTCCTGATTTGGTTGATAAACAGGTGTTACATCAATGTTGGATTGAATGTCATGGGGTTGGAACACTGCTGCTAGGTGTTGAGCAAAGAGTTCCGCTTTTTCTTTGTCTTGTCGAACCCAACTGCCTTGAGCATTCCTTAAAGGTGGTACTCGAACTACAGGTCGTTTAAATCTTCTGGTTGCTTTCCATAACGAGTAGTCTTTATCCATTTCTGGACCTAGCCCGCTTAAGTAGTTATCGAGGCAATTTTGTTTGAAATTTTTGATTAGTCTATTGACTTTGTTACTTATTCGATTAAAAGTTGTCTTGTCAGCGGGATTTCTGTTGAGGGGCCATATTCTCCTCGCCCTTCTTCTTGGCTTGATTTGTTCCCTGATTTCAGCTGGGTATTTGACTTCAATCTCCGCTTTGTCCTTTGATTCAGGAGTAGCTAGTCTGGCAGCCATTCGAGTGTATTCAATAAAATTGTTTGTTTGTTGTTCCAATTCTTCATTGCTTTTGATACTAACTTTTAATTCAACCAGCTCTTCCAATTTTTCTCTGAAGATGTCCCAATCCGTGAATCTATTAGTAAGGTTTTGCTTTTTCTGTTTCTTTATTACTGTAGCACTTACTGACAGCAGTACAGGAATGTGGTCAGATGTTAGTGTAACTTAGAGGAATACCTTTTATGATGAAGAAATCCAGTAGATCTGATATTTTTCCTGCATCCGTTGGCGATTACGTTGGCTCCCCTGGGGACAGATATTCGCATTTGTTTTCATGAATGGCATTGAACAAGGTGTTACCTTTCCCAAGAGAAATAAGCCTGGAACCCCAAGCTGTATGTTTTATATTGTAGTCCCCTCCAATAATAAATCTTGGACCGAGCTTATTGAAGACGTTATAAAATTGTAACTTCGTTGGCGTAAGCCGTGGAGGACAGTACGCTGCTGCAGTATTAGATCTGCGCCATTATAGTGGATTGAGATAACAGTTGCTTGCAAATAGTTTTCACGAATATCCTCTTGTCGATTGTGTTTGATATTATTTTTGATTAGTACAGCTGAACCACCTCTAGCTCTTTCACTAGGATGGGTTGTCCAGTAGGAATTAAAACCCTTTATTCTGATAAAGCTTTTGTTGGAGAAATGCGTCTCAGAAATCAGCGCAATATCAATGTTGTTTGTATGGAGAAATATTTCCAGTTCGTGGGCTCGTTGGTTGAGCCCATTAGCGTTCCAAGCTACAATGCGTAGGAACGAGTTAACCATTTGTGAGTATGCTGACTTTTTTGCTTGGTGGATAGATATAGGTTTCCAGTTTTGCCACCCTCTCTGCTAAATGACCAAGTGACTGTTGAATTTGGCTAAGCATTTTAATAATTTCAGTGTTATTTGACCCGTTGGCGATTTGCGCATAGGATAATCCAACTGTGGATGGTGTGATTGTTGTTTGTGGTTTAGCAACTTTGGTTTGTAATCGCTGCACTGCGCTTGTTCTAGTATTCTGTTGACTTTTAATTTTATTCTGATATACACGGCATCCTTTATAATTTGCAGTATGCCCTTGTTGTTGACAAAGAGCACAAGAAGGCGCGATATCTGGGGTTTTCTTGCATTTTGTCGTGTGGTGATTTTCCGCGCATTTAACTCATTTGGTTTGACGATAGCAAAAGCTCTTGGTATGTCCAAGTTGTTGACAAGTCGTACATTGTGGAATTCCCTTGTCTTGTTAGGTGGCTCAATTTTAACTATACTTACTTCTTTAATGTTGTCTTTTTGTTTTAAGTCGATGTAAAACAATGGAAAGTGTTTCCTGACTTTTACACCATCAATTGTGACCATTTTGTATATGTTGGTAATACCTGCAACTCCATGTCCCATTTTTCTAAGTCTGCTTTAATTTCATCGTGACTAATAGAAGAAGGTAAGCCTCTGATAACCACTCTATAGGCCTTTTCACTCTTCAGCTGGTAGGTGTGATTTTGAATATTTTCTAGTTGGTTGCTAGATTCATTTTTTAATTCTTCCAGTAATTTTTTGACATTTCTGAAACCATTTTCATTTTGAAAGGTAATTCTAGTGTCACTATTTGAGAGCGCCTTAAAATTAGTTGATTAACTAGTGGTTTTTATTATTTTTTGTCGAAAAAGTTCGAAATTGTTGATATTGCTCACATTAATGGGTGGAGGCATTGGTATTTTTGGGTATTTCTGTTCAGTGTTACTGTTCACACTTTGTGTATTATTTTTTGGGGGAGTTTTCGTTTTTGTGCGCCTACGTTTCTTAGGATTTCTGTTATTAGCTCTGGAGAGTTCTTCTTCAAGTTCTTCCTCATCTGTGAAATAATCCTCTATAGTCAGAGCATTAAATCTATTATTCTGTTGAGAGACTGGAAATTGCTGCAGCAACCAGTTGGAATTATTTGAATGATGTTGACTTGTTGATGGCTGAATATGGTTGACAGGCAGGTTGTTAGCTCGTGCTGAATTCTCAGCTTTACTATTTTTAGCCTTTTCTTTTAGTGTAGAGTTTTCTCTCTTAAGTTCAGCAACTTCATTGTTCAGCTGCGCGATTAGTTTCTCCATTTTCTGAAACTTGGATAACAGATCCTCGCTGTTTATAATGTTTGTTGATGCACTCGGCATTTGTAATGAAGTTCCTTTTTCAGTAGAGACCGCGTTTTTTGCAGTTACTGTGGACGCAGTCGCTGTTGGCATAGTTGTCTTTAATTGTAGTGTACGTCTACTTACATTTGGAGGTGGTGATCTCAACATTTTCATGCTCTTAGGAAAGTTGTTCCCTTTATTTTCCAAGGGTTGGTTCCCCCCAGAATCTATGGTACTAGAATCCGAAGAGTATATGGAGCGGCCCGGTTGATTTGATGCTTTTATAGACGCATCCGTCTCGTTTGCTAATATTATTAGGCTATTATTTTCATCATTAGTAATCAAAAATGGAATTCATACAGATGAAGCAAAAATAACAATGGTAATGGAATGGCAAAGGCCCAAAAATTTACGTGAATTTTTGAAAAAGATTTCTTGGATTGTGTACCTATTAGAGACGATTCGTTTACACAAATTAACGAGGAAGAATCAGTGAATTACGAAAACGGCTATGCATAGCACCATTACTTGTGTACCCTATATTTAACGTGAAATTTATTTTGGATGCGAGGTGTGTTGTCACAGGAAATCGATGGTCGAGAGCGAATCATTGCATACTACTCAAAGATGCTATCGAAACCGTAGCGAGCCTATTATGTGACGCAAAAAGATTTATTAACTATTGGCTATAGTAGAATGCGTGAAATGCATGAAATATTTTCATAAATATCTCTGCGGCCAAAAATTCTACTTACAAACAGACCATGAGGCGTTACGATAGTTGCCACAATTTAAGAATTAGAAGATGCAAATAGGTCGCTGAATCTAAGTCCCTTTCCTTCGAAAAGGAAGCGCACATGGGAATGCTGATGCATTATCAAGGCGGACATCCCAAATTGAATCTAAACACTGGAGCCGAATGGAAGGAAAGGATGGCATAATCGATGAACGGTGTATGTGTTACCCGATGAGGACTCGACGGATGAATTAATCCGGAACTAGCAATTATTAGACGCAGATTTATCAATAATATTGCGCTATAAGGTACAGGATCGTCGATTAACATGGAGTGAGATTTCAGATAAGACAACCTTATTAAAGGGCTTTTGAGCACAGTGGGAAATTCTTATTTTATAGAATCAAATACTTGAGGAGTATCACAGAAAAGTAGGTCGACGACATTTCGGAATTAATAAAAGAAAATTTTAATTTCTGACATATGCAAATTTATTTGTATTATTAAATTCAAAAGTTTGTACGAAAATTATAAGGTTTTGTAGATGTCTTTAGGGGGATAGGCAACACTTTTTAATTGGTGAACAAAATTGGATATAATGTGGGCAAAATTCATTTATTTGCTGACGAAACTTCAATAAGTTATCGGCAATCAAGAGTCCTGTTCCATAAATTTGAGAAAAGAGTCGATCTCATTCTTGTACTTTTCCCAAAATCGAGTGAAACGCTATGTCACACCTATAATAAACGCTTTCCAAATTGATAAATTTGCTGATGCATGCATTTTTCAGCTATCTCTCATTAAAAGAATCTACCCTCCAATAGATCAAGATTTGTTAACTTTATATGGTTAACCTAATTTGCAGTTAAATCCAATTTGACTAGCCAACGATGAGTCAATTCTACGCTAAACTCTCAGCAATTAATTCCTAATTGTATAAATTAAAATTCTATTTTATCATTACTATTATAATACTTTATTTTAAATATTCCGTCTTGCAAGATTTTTCAGAAGTAAATCAATCACAATTACAGAAGTTAACAAAAAACATTGAATACATAACATCTTTTACATAATACAACTAAAATTTACCATAATTCAATTATTACACATAACGATAATATAACCTTAAATAAGTTTAAAAATTAAAATTAAAATTAAACTTAAAAATTAATTAAATTTAATTGTTTAAAATTTTAATTGGCATCAGCTCGAAATAAAAAATGTTTTTTTGGAGTATTTTTATTTCGTCTTCTTATGTGTCGGCGTGCCACCTTTTTCTCACTAGCAGAACTATCATCATACTGCTGTTGTTGTTGTTCTTGTGCAACTACTTCGTCGTTACGATTTAATGCGCTACCATCGTAACTTGTTGGTGGTAGAGGGCCTTGTTTATAATTATTATTTTCTAGTTCGACAATATTTTTTACTTGATCGGTGAGACTGTTGATATCGGCTAGCAAATCGTGAGTGATTGCCATTGATTGGGCCGTATTTTGTTCCTCGTTAAACGATTGTGTTCTTTCTGGTGATTGGTCTGGTGTTTCAGGCGTATCGATAATTTCAATGGGGAGTTCGGTTTGTATGCGGACCGGATAGTATGCAGGTTCCTCGTTTGTGTTTTCGTACACTTCAGGTTCGTATGCTGGCGTATATTCGGTTGGTTTTTCATTCGAATCAACATTGGCGGCATTAAATTCGTTCAATATTTCGTTACGAATACCTAGGAGTTCATCATTTTGATCTTGCACAATTTCTGATGGTTCCGGACTGTAGTTAAGTTTTTGTACTGTATTTAATAGAGGTTCTTCTTCTTCTTGCTGTAATTGCTGATCGTGTTGCAGTGGTTCTTGTTCCTGTTGAACACGAACAATCGGTTCGGCTTCATCTTGATGTTTGTATATATAAGCTGATGGTTGTATTTCGGTAACCGGTGCTGATGGTGATGCAATCATCGCCTGTTGAATTTCATTTGAATCAATGGCCTGCGGACTAGGCGCTGCCAATTCTTCCATTGAACCCGATGATGATTCATTTTCCATTTCCATTACATTGCCAAAATTTTTATTTAGCTCATACAGTCGTTCCGACTCTTTGCATTCGACTGATAAATCTTCTTCACGCATGCATGTAAACAATTCTTGACTGAATACCGTTTCGTCGGGACAAATAAAACTCCAACGGAAATTACGTGCTTTGCCATCGGGATACTCTACCGGTAAACATACGTGGAAGATTTGGCAATCGTTTTCAACATCGGCATAGTAACCGTACCCTTTGCCATCACATGAAAAATTATCAGTGATGTCGGCACGAATTGAGGTCGCGTTACTCGGCAGCGATAGCGTTGACATGGTGTTGCTCGCCTCTTTGGTCAAATGAAATTCCTGTCAAATAGATAAACAAGTAAAAAATTAGTTGCAACATGCTTTCCAATCCAAATAATAATAATAATTTAACAAAATTTTTTTGGCGGTTGCACGTATGTACCAAATGAAAACGAAAGCTTTTTATATTTTTGTTGATGGAGAAGTAGATTCAATTTTGATCTTTTTGTTATGGTTGATTACGATCGATGGTAAATTCTATTTTTATTATTAATAATAATCATGAGAAAGTATTGTGTAATGCTTCGTAAATGTTCCTTTCACTGTGACGAGACGAGTGAGATGATTTGACTTTGGGGTAATCATACACATTAGACGGCACAGATGGAAATAACATAATTTATAATATGCATTACATGTTGCTTAATTTGATATATGTGTGTGTGTATGTGAGTGTGTGTGTGTGCCCCGCGTAATATGCGGTAGATGAGATAATTAATTACGGGTATAAATTAAATTGTATAAACAAATTTGGAGAAGTTTGTAATTATTTTAATTACTGTTATGTATTTTAAGTAAACGATTGATTTGGCAGGAAATTGAAAATACTTGCACATAAAAATTGCAGGAAATGCGTCCAAGTGTTATTTAAATACGGCATAATATTTTGTGCATTGTACGATTTATCTGTCGGTTTATGATCTATAGAAGTAATTCTTTTGATCCAGCGCAGATTCTTTATATTTTTGTTCTCCTCCTAATCTTTTTGTACGACTTTTACTTAGTTCGTAATTTGACACGGCTCTGAATCGAGCCGACCCTAGATAACCAAATTGTCAGTGTTTCGTAGTTTCTCACTTTTCTCAACAGTTTTCTGTAAGGTAAGAAAACCGATTCTAAATGATTCACGCTTAGTTAAGTATGGCCCACTTGTTAGGTTATTGGGAAACATAAAAATGGGAATTAAACTTTATACAGTAGATAATTTACTATACTCGTATTTTTATCACCACTCATAAGTTTAGTGTAAAACTTTCGATCTAAATTACAGTTGAACTGACGGTGTTAACCTTTTGAAAACAATACATTATAATGGTAATATCAGCAGAGTTTAAGGACTTTATTTTCACTGTAGGCTTTAATTAAAAAAATATTAAAGCTTATTGTTTTGGTTGGGTCCTGCTGTCTTTGTAATAGGCAAGGGCAACCACACATGATATGGTTGGACGTACTGTATGCCCGTGTTAAAAATACATAAATTGTAAGACAGCTTCAATCGTTGAAGCACTCTCGTAGTTTGTTGAATCCCTCCTCTCCAGACTCTCTGAAGACAGAGAAAGTAGTCTCTCTCTTCAGTGAGAACTCGAACGTAACTATTAACGCAATATTCATTGCTGGTTTCTTACTACCTATATTGCGATGGAATGGGATACAATAAAGGAATTGTATCATTGGAGTAAGGACTATTTTGATCTTCCAACCACCCTGAACTGGTAGGGTGGGTGGCTTTTGGAAAGGCTTAAGTCTCTCTATAGACGCAAGTTGACTTCCCGATTTGTAATTCTTACTTTAAAAGTTTTTTATTATACGGCTTAATACTTCAAAAGTTTCTCCGTAGAGTGGTTGTAATAGAACACGCACGGCGTCGGCATATACAAACACCTGAGTACATTTTGCGACTTTTTAAGAATGATGTACCGGTCTAATGAGTTTAAAATGCTTTTTGAGTTCAATCACAAAACCCGATTGATATTTGGCAGAATTATTTTGATTGATGAAATCTCCTGGCAAAGATCGATCGTGGAACATGATCGATGATTTCACGTTTGAACCCCATTAGATTCTCGAGCTCACTAATCAACTCGGATTCAAACTGACTTTTGCCACTAACAAAGTATGATGGGGTGCCGAAATGCCCTTCATAATAGAAGGCCTAACATATTATTGTGTAGCTAGCTCAACCGTGGTTCTGGTTCCAGGATAAATAATGTGTGTTGTGGAACATCTGTTTACGGAAACTATCAGAAATAAACGGTCGTTTTATTAATGTCAACGTGTCACAAATAATATGCTTATCCGATCCAGACAGGGTACCTTAACAAATTTCAAATTTATTTTTGACTGAGCTTGATGTTGGATCGCCTGCAAATCTATTAGGTGACTTCAATTCCATCAATATTATATTTTCCGGATAGATAGCGAATATATGTTGTTAACTTACTTATAACTGACTTGTGTGTCAAAGAGCTCCACCGAAAAGAATTTTCACGGTTTAAATTGCCCGACAACTAACTGTTGAACGTAGTGGATGGCGATGCCCGATGCATCGACCACTAATCATGAATGCTCTAGTACTGTCGTATTTACTATCTCATCCGATTTCCCGCGTATCAATTTTCTTGGCATCTTTAAGAAGCTCATTAAGTATAATTTGATTTCCCGCTGCATTCGACACAGAACGCCGATAAAAATTTATCATGTCAAGAAAAGTTCTCAAATCTAAGACGGTTTCCGGTTGCTTAAATCCATTAATTGCTAACACTCGTTCATGTCAAGTTCTAATTCCTGACGGACCTATTAGATGTATGAGAAGCTTCGCCTCGGGCTTTGCGAAAACGCATTTCCCCCCAGCGGAGGTCTACACAACCGTAAGTGTTTTGCGTGATCGCATTCATAGAGAAATTCTATACTGTAATGGTTTGTTAAAATCCATTGCTAGATGCTAATCTTATCGATAATGTTGCACCTGACGCCGATAAATACGTTTCTGTAGCAGTGCAGATATTTAATGGGGGCGGTCGTTCCCTGGACAGACTCAGACAATACACCGAGTTCTCTGGTATGCAGAGAATTGTCTCGTTGACTAAAGCAATGGTAAGTTTCTATTGGCACTTCTTTCCATTCAAGAACTACCTTAGATGATAATAAGCCGCTTCTTAAGCAGACATCTTCACTGCTTTCAACAGCATCACCCTCACACCAAGTGTCTTCAGTTGGCGTGTGTAGCTTCTTTAGGAATGCCGATCTATGAGCTTAATCAGGTCGCAATGCATATTGTCCATTCCACTCGTTCACGTATTAATCTACTATATAAACGGCGAGCTGTGCTCATCAAGAATTAATAAAAGCTCTTGTTCGTATTTAGCACAAATTTTTTGCATCCGTCTGCAGAACACGCGGTAATTTCATCGGCCGACTAGGGGTGCGGAATTTGCATCTGTTGGCTAAACGCCAACAACTCTTACTCTCTCTCGCTCCACCATCGTCAAAACATGGCCTCGCTAATCTCGTATGCAAATTGGCAAGAATGTTAGACATTGCATCTTCATCAGATCTGTTTAGAAATTAAAATCATAAATGGATCGAATTTTATCAAAAGCGACTGATGCATCTATATTCATCGGTTCAGATTTCCCCATTTACTCTAACGTAAAGGTAACTTAAGAAATAAGTGAAAAATAAGTAGCAATTGAAGAATCTCCACTCAATCAATTTTAAACCCAAGAAGATCTCTAACAAGCATAACACACGCTGAAATTCTAGGAATATACAAAGGTTCTAATTTTAATAACGTACATCTTCCCCTATATGGGAGAGTACAAACGAAGGAAGATTTCAGTCCCTCGGTAGTCTACAAAGTTCATACTTTAACAAATTTTGTACCCTTTTAATTAGATCTGAAGACTCCTGATAAAATGGGTCAAAATAAAAAGACCATACTCCAAGAGCGATTTAATAACATAAGGAACACAAAAGTCCTCAGAGAACCCTCTTAACAAATCCTAGGAAAGATAAATTACTTGTAAAACTTATACTAAACTCTTTGATTATTAACTGACTCAACTCTACGGTCATCTAGAAAGAAGTCGAAACTCATATTCACGGCACTAAGCGAACGGGAAAATCACATTATTTTGGTCTTATCAAAATTTAATATGATTTTATGCGAAGCACATCACAAACAAATTCAGATAAATCCAATTAGAAGTTTTCCGCATCTGTAACATTCGAAATGGCTTTAAAAAATTTATATCGTCAGTATACGTGAGAATTTTCGAATGTCCAATACAACTAATCACGTTATTTATAACAAAATGGATAAAAGGGACTCATGCTTGATATTGGTAATCCTGATAAACTGTGTTCTGGAGTCTAGTATGACTTGATCCACCTAATTGGTACCATACTACAATTCAGTGATTTCAATGATCCTGTTTATCAAACGCCTAAAACGCGGGAAAACAACTTCGCACTCGTCCCAACTCAATTCCAGTTATGATTTTGCAAATATGTTTGAATGACGTCGTAATCCTCCTCAAGGGTCGAGAAATATAAATATTTTGATTAAAAGCGTAAGTTAACTCGCGTGATGATACAATTTTAAAGATAATGACGAACAAAATAGAGATGTAGATAAAACTGAATATGACATATTAGATGGGTTGTTCCGTTTATAATCTATCTCAGCTGCTGTGGAAGTACGTGCCGATCCCATTTTCTTAACGTTTTGGATTAAATGCAAATGGGAGGATTATTACTCCTTGCAGCCACAACTCTCCAAGAGCTCCGCATTCAGACCAATTCGTTTCCAACGTTTCCATATCGTTTAATATGAATGACAGGGAGTTATCGATAACACAATCTTTAGTGGTTCGTCACAGAACCACTTTTTAACTAAAACTCCGGTGTGATACTATATAGATACACACAAATAGCACAGTGGTAGGTATTGCAGATAACTGTATAATTTTTCCAATATTCTAACTCACAGAGGCTCATACGAGTAATATATAAAATTAGCTAGTGGAGTAATTTATTGATCCTATTGATCCTAACATAATGTGGTCTTTCCCTATTGAACTGTAGTACAGTAAAGCAGTCAGATTGATTACTTCATCAAACTTCTACCAAACAACCATTGTGGGTAATTTTTGTGGGTAACAGGGGAACTTTTGAAATTCAAAATGAAACTTTGCATTCCGATTAAGCCCAATTTGTGATAATTGGTGCTCACGGGAAAAATTAGTTAAGGCCGTATGGTACTGATAAAAACAAACTTCTTTTCTACTTTCGATATTTAAATGCCCCTAAAAGTATGCACTTTAATTTCATAAAATTGGCTTACTAATCTTCACTTATATTGTTTATATCTGTAAAATTAATTAATAAATTTTATATTTTTCATTATTTCTGATCTAAACATTGAATATGTATTATAATTAATAGTTAATGAAATTAAAAGTGTGGCCAAGAGAGGTGACACTTTTAATTTCGTAATTTTCCATCTAATGACAGTAAATTTTTTAAAAATAATCTTCATTGCGGCGTAAAAGCAAATAAACTTATCGTTTGATGTAATTTTTCGATCGAAATTTTTACTATTTTAAACTTAATTGTACATTTCCTACGTCATTTCAAGACTAATCTTGATAATCATGTATTAAACTCCTCGATTTTATGTTTCTTACTACCTTGATGCAAGAATTTTTCGCTGTTTAGAGGGAAAATATTGAAAAGATTGATTTGTGTGTTTAAAAAAAAACGATAAACTTTGAAACCTAACCATAGACAAACTAGACATTTTATTTGGATAGTCATGTATTAATCCCTCAATTATACATCTAAGTTCATGCTAAAAGAACAATTAGGTCAATTGATAATATTTTATGGTCAAAAACTGAGTTTTACTAAACATCGTTTTTGACAATTTGAGTATCATACAGCCTTAAGAAGAAAGTTAAGAAAATCTCAAATTTCGCCTAAAAGACGAAATAAAAAATTTACTTCTAGAAAAAAAACAAACTATTTAAGAAAAAAAATAATTTAAGCTTAATTTTAAAACTTTCCGAAGACAACTAAACTGACGAAATTTGTGCTTGAGGAAAAATAAACTAGCCCCTAAAAGATACTATATAAAACCAATAAAATACAGAGATATACAGAGTGTTGAACAGTTGAACAACAAAATTAAAAATAGAAATAAAATATTCTAAAAGAAACCAACGAAGTTGGTAAATCTGATGAAAAATCCTTGCCATCCGTAAAATATAGTGGCGGAATTTGTGCTAATCTAGAATTGGCCCAATTCCATTGAACAACAAAGACCGTTGAATACACAATTTTCTGACATAAAGTGTTCTAGGAACCTATGAAGTTGGCACTTTTGATTGCATAGTCCTATCAGATATGTTCATTACCAAAAATTCCATGGCAATGGAATTATTCTATACGGACTTGCAATTAGAAGTGCCAACTTCATTGGTTTGTAAAACACTTTATCTCAGAAAATTGTTTATTGAACGGTCTTCGATGTTCATTGGAATTGGGCCAATTCTGGATTAGTACAAATTCAGCAACGATAGTTTTTGGATGGCAATGAACTTGCTTGATAGGAATTTTCAATCAGAAGTGCCAACTATTAATTGGTTTCTAGAACATTTTATGTCAGGAAATCGGTAATTTAACTTGCTTTGTTGTTCAATGGAATTGGGCCAAATGATATCTGAATTGCTTATTCTTGGATTTTATTTCAATTTTTTAATATCTTCTTGTCCAACACAAATATTATTGAACGGTATACCACTGTATTTTGTTTGTTTAATATAGTATCTTTTAGGGGCTAGTTTGTTTTTCCTCAAATGAAAATTGATGAAAATTATATTTCTATGATAAGCACTAATTTCGTCAGTTTAGGTGCCTTTGGACAGTATTAAAGGTAGGCTTAAATTATTTCTGTTTTTTCCTAGAAATAAAATTTATTTGTTTCGTCTTTCAGGCGAAATTTGAAATTTTCTTTTCCCGTTTTTTCGGCTGGACTAGCACTAATTTTATTCCGTGAGCACTAATTAACACAAATTGAGCTTAACGGTGTGCAGAGCTTCATTTTGAAATTCGAAAGCTTCCTTGCTGCAGTACCCACTCAATCAACCATTCTTCTCTGTATCTTAGCCAAAATTGTGTTTAACTCGGTATTTTTACATTCGATACTAGTTAAATTTATTTAACTAGTATCGAATTTTTTTTCATACTAAACATTTATTAATCAGTAAATTTCTGCCTAATAATTGGCGCATTTTGAGAACGTTTTAACAACGTTAAATGATTATTTAAATCATTTCCTTTATGATTGTCAAGAAAATACGCCAAAAATTATAGTTCTAAATTAATTTTGGTTTTTGATATTGGTGAATAGAAAGTACAAATCATATTGCACAATTGATAAGCAAAAATTTAAAAATTTAAAATGGGATTCAATATAATAATTTAACTTAAATTTGTTCAAAACAAATTTCTTTCGTAAATGGTAAAAAATTTCCATTTAAAAGACCAAGCAATGATTTCAATTCGCCAAATCTTATGCAATCCCAAATGCATTTCGAAGAACGACAAGGTGTTCGTCGGGACGGTTTATTATTTGGTTTTAATAGCCGTTTTCTGAAATACCCTATGGTAACTATTGGGAAATTTTAATTTTTTTAATATTGGTAACAAAAGTTACTCAAATTACCATAAAGTTACTCTACATGTTCGGAAATAGATTTGGCAATTTATTGTCAGCAAGTTACCCAAAAGTTGGTGTTAAACAAAAACAAAATGGTTGAATATTGATAAGTAAATACAAATAAAGTAGATGTCTCTGACGATTGCTGCAGTATTAAATGTCAAAATATTACAGTTTTGTATAAACAATTGCGTATTTGGATTTTTATATTCTTGCTCAAAATTTTGTGGTTAGCTTTATTTAATTTTATAAAGATAAATAAGGTTATTTAGTGTTTAATAATTTTAAAATTATTCATTAATAATTAATAAATATAAATTACTTAATATTTGACAAATTTTTTTCGTTCAAGAATTTTTTATTTTATACATTTTTAAATGAAATGTTCACCCGCCATGTGCGTCTCCGCCGACTGTGTTGTCAGTTGAATACCGCAGCAGCCAACAGCGTCACAATTTAGTATTTTTGAATATCGCGTATTGAATTGTGGCCATAAACTTTTATCGTTAAATTTGGAGTCTGTGAAGATTTAGCTACATCACAATTTTATTACATATTTTGTTGTGGAAACAGATCTCTCAGTTATTTCATTGTAACATTGGCTGTAAGTAAAATGTACCGTCTTGTTGGAACTATATGTTAGCCATGTCCAAAGCATCCACTCCTGGTGTCAAAAATTTATCAATCATATCACGATAAAATAGAGAGCCAATAATCCCTCCAGACCACCTAGTGTTATATGTTGCCGTTCTTAATGTATGGAAAGTTAACTGAGGAATAATTTGAGGATTTTCATTGCAGAGAATCGACTATTTTGTGTATCCGTTTAAATCGAAATGATCCTCACCATTAGGGTGGCCAAACGTATCCGTTTCTGGAGTATTATATCCCTTTTATCAAACCAATTTCGGCCACTCCGAACGATATGCGATATTAAATAAATTTTTGAAATCTGCGACTTTGATATCCGCAATACAAAAATTTGTTACGTAATGTTATGACTTAAGCTTGATATTGCTGCTAGATAATGACCGACAGTATAAAACCTCCAACAAGACAAAACGTATCTTTTGTCGCTTGGAAAAAACAATTATTCATTGATGTTCTGGCCAACTCGAATATAAGCTAATCACAATACTTGAACACTATGGTGGCTAAAGGCAACCAAAGAATTTTAAGATTCTCACCATCTGCCTCTCATAAAGCTCACATGCCAAGACCCTGTACAATATTTTCATACCGACCTCTTTACCCCTGATATCGCATAGTTTTCCATGTTCTCTCCAGCTAAGGAGAAAACATCAAGTGTTGTGTTTGTGTGTGTATGGTGCGCATTCACACAACCTCAAACCGTAGTTCCAAAAACAAAATGAGAACTTAGGCGAATATAGGCGAAAAACAGTTTTTTATAAAATTTCTTCACCTCCGATGAAATTCTAGAAAAATGTACTGGACCAATTAAGATGCCAAGTCAATTTAAAAAACCGGCTGGCCTCGTCGTAAATCCCATAGAATACAGAACACTAGCAAAAAAAAAAGTTTTTTTGGGCATCCGCCCAACCAACAGAAAATCAACCGGGAAATCCTGTATCTCCCAAAGCATATGCAAACAAGCTCCCACAAAAAATGGTGTCTACCAAAATTAGTTATTATTGAAAATGATCAGGACCAGCCTTGCTACAACTTCAACTTAGAATCAACCCATTCCTAACCGACTCCCTCGCAAATGCTATACCAAAATACTGCCAAAAACGAAAAAACTCCAAAGGAAGTTGCCACCTCCCCAACCTAAAAAAACCTCCAAGTTTGAAGTTCTATCCTGAGCAGTCAACCCACCTGGGACGCAGAGCGGCTAAACTATGGCAAAGTAACAGTTTACTACCAAAATCGTCACTTCCGCCTAAATTTAGGAATCCTGACCAGCCCTATTACACATCCAATTCAAATTCCTTTTGCTCTCAAACGATTCCATCGCAGATGGTACCTTTCAAAATAATTGAAAAAACATAAAAAAATGAGAAAGCGTAAGCCAAGATAAGATAAGATAAGATAAGCGCCACATCCGGTGGGCCGAACTCCACCAAATTCCCACTTGGGCCTCCCAACACTTGAAAATGCCCAAGTATGATGCTTCATTAAAATAAGTCAATCCACTTGGGCTGCAGAGAGGACACAAACCGACACACATAGACAGACAGAACATCGAAAACCGCGCCCTCACATTTCCACACTTACTCCTACCCCAAAAAGAAAGAACTTTTTATTTAATCCAACAATTATTCTCCATTTTAAAGCAATTATTTGGATTCATTTTGAAAATAAAACCAACATTTAAGAGCAGTACTTCAATTTAGGAATTTGGGTCTGGTTTACCATTGATTGAATTTGGAAGTATTTTTTTTTCAATTAAAACACGTTAGTTTCTCAAATATATTTCCATAATAAATTTGCCACGTTTATAGTTCACGACGATCAAATATATACCGTCAAAGTTCATGTCCACCAAAATAGCAACTAAGCAAAGTAATAAATCTTCCCGGCGAGCACCCTGTAAAACAGCTTTTACAATTTTAGATTTAATGATTCTTTGATTATTTTGAAATTCTAAAGTTTTAAAATAAACATTAGAATGCATTGCCTGGTTTGCGTATATCCTGAAATTTTCAGTCCGAGTCGAACCGAGAAAGTGCATTAGAATTAATTAGAAAAATTTCTCACAAACACGCATGAAGTAAATTCGTTAAAAAAACTCAAATGTCTGAGATAAAGAGTATGAGGTATGGTAGCTGTTACAGTTTGTTAACAACAGGGAAAATTTCCCAACTCAGAACATTAATTGTCTCACTGCCTCGTGCTTTGCTGATCAAATACATTGATCTAATTTAATATTTTAAGTAAGCCAACAACTTTTCGATTATACTAAATTCGATTCTAATCTATTTTTAGGAATTATTTGTGGTTATTTTAAATCCTGCGAGGGATTTAATTAACTGAACTAAAAATGTTGTCCTTAATAACTTTTAAGAGATTTATTCACACTTTAATTGATTTTTTTTGTAAATACTGAACTGTCTTACCCGTCTCATCGGTTTCCCATAAATTCCGGCTAATAATCCGGCACATAATATTATCACAAATTTCATTTTAAAAAATATAATTTATAAATATATTCACAATTAATTATAAATAAATTATATATCGAACGGTAATAATTGAGGTATATCCAAATCGCTTATAAAGATTGTCTTGCTAACCACTTATCACATTAATTAAATCACTTCACTTAAATTCGTATTACATAAATAATCCCAAAAAAGTTTAATATATTGTAAATCCACAGTTGTGTGTCTTAAAAAGTCTACTTAACGCAACCAACGTCTTAAGTCCAATGTTTGTACGCTAATGCGAATTGTACTATACGAACATCTTCAATTTATATTCTTTCCGTTTCTTTTCAAATTTCAGTACACAAAAAATGTACGCGACATTCGAATGTACACCACCATACACTTTGTGGTATTTGTGTATCATACACAAATTTATGTGGATAATTTTTTTTTTTTTTTTTTGAAAAGTTATGATCGTCGTCAATATGCTGTAAATGTATGAATGTAATGCACGTTTTATTAGAATTTAATTGAATTATAAAATGGTAAGTCCACGTCTTAGGTGAATGAAAATTTAGTTCACTCGGGTAAGTAGCGTATTGCGATTTTAATGTAATATTTATCCTGGTTGGTGATATGGGCGCGCTTAATCGTACACTCGGGCGATTTTATATTCAGGAATTTCCAAAATGAAATTTTATTATTCAATCGATCGCGCATCTGTATGAATTTTGATTGATTTGTCTGGTCTGGGAAATTTGAATATTTTAATATTTTGGTATTAAATTTAAAAATTACGTCTATAAGAAAAATGGATAATACATAAGGGGCGCATGCCTTATTTAGAAACCTGTCATACGGGTACGGGCGTCGCGTGTCATGATTTATTTTTCCTCTATACTAACTAAATCACGCGTTCCCATTTTTTAAATGTTTGAAAGTAAAATAAGGCCCATCCTACCTCAATCCGTACATCATAGTTCCAAATAAAATGCTTTACTTACCGTTATTCTAGTTTATTTCGTCGATTTTAGAATTTCTAATCAAACTCGCATTTTGAATAATTGATTTTTTTTAGTTTAGGATCGATGTCACCAAATTTTTTTTATAGTTTATAAGTTTTAAACGCGTGTTGCCGATCGTGTTTAGATAACGATGCCGCGGAGTATATATTCGAACAAAGTGTCAAACTTAACAATTAGATCAAAATCACTTAACCCGCCAAAAATATAATTAATTATTTTAATTTCTCCGATCACGATTTTGCAATTAAAAAAAAAATTAAAAACTCAACTCACTTTTTCTTATTTCGTTTTTGTTTGTAAAGTGGTTTTCCTCTTCTGGGTTGGAATAAAATTATGAATTGTTAGAATCGGACTATAAGTAGCTACTACACCTTCGTCAATGTGTATGAAAATAAAAACGATCGACCATGTTTGGTATGTCATTTCCTATCCGCTAACTACGAATAATCCAAACAAAACTTCTTAATTGTTTTAAATAGAGAAACTAGAAAATATTTTTAAAATTATTACTGAATTGAAGTGAAATGATAAAATTTCAAGTTCATTAAACCCTCGTGATTCTTATATGTGTTCGACCTAATGGTAAATAAATATATAATTGGTAGTTAACCTTGATAAAAGGGCGGTTTCGACAATGTAACGCGTTGCAGGAAGTTATGGATCGTGCAGTAAGATTCTAACCAACATTTTTTAAAATAGCGCATAACACTTTCCTTAATATCCGATTGTGTTCTAATCACGAATCATTTGTATTGTCTCAAGTCTACGCTATGCTATGCAATATATTCGAATTGAATAGAATTAATTGGTATAGAGATTGCCCTACACACCGAAATAAGGAAGTCATTAAATCATTATTCTATTAAATATTAATTCAAAAATGCTGTGACGTCAAAATACTGATCGAATACAATTTTGATATGTTGTATGGGTTTGAACAGTATGCTTGACTGATTAAGATCGGTTGTGTTAACTATACACAAGAGGTAAGTGTGATTTTTATTGGTTAATTGACGATAATTGTATCTCTTCTTGTTTTGTCTCTTTTTCGTATTTAGGGATCATACTCACAAATCTGGATCATAGTCACAATTTATTGGATGTAAACTAAACTAAAGGATTTTAGCATTTTGGCATTCAATCGAGAGTGACCGAGAAAACGCTTCCGCTCTGACATTGTTAACGAATCCTCTGTATCCACAAATATTATCTTATTGTACAGGGGGCGCCATCTTTTATGTCGATATGTAAACATTGAATACTGTGACGTTTGTCAACCGATTGACTTGATTAGTCATGTTTTTGAAACGTCAATTCCGTACAACCATGAAGAACTTCACACCGAAATAACACGCCGAAATAGTGACGCTGTACATTGAAAATAGTCGTTCAGGTGTATTAACTCAACGTGCATGTCGTCGAAAATATCGTGCCGAACAGGCACCGTCTGACAACACTATTCGTCGTTTGGTATCGACCGTGAGTGATCGTCAACATGCCGTTCATCACCGATCAAGACGCTCCAATGAACTGGTTGAAGTGGTCAGAGAGAGAGTTGCCCAGAACCCAAAAGTGTCGTATCGTCTCCGCGCTCAGCATTTTGGAGCCAGTGCAACCATTTTGCGGCTCATTTTGAGAGATTCAAAACGAGACCCAATTCACACTCTCTGGCGGCGATGATAAGCAGAATTACAGCATTTGGGGAACGCAGAATCCACACGATATCCATGAAAGGCCATTGCATGACCACTAAGCGACTGTTTGGGCCAGTGTTTGCGCCAAACCACCATTGGCCCATATTTGCTCAGAGAAAATGAAAAAGTCAATGGAAATCGATATCCGTGGATGTTGATTCCATGGACGGCTGATGCCGAAAAGAGGCGGCATTGACTGGCCATCCAGATCCAGATTTGACTCCTACGCACTTCATTTTTTTGGGGTTATTTGAAAAGAAAAGTGTAAGCCAGCATGCCTCAGACCATTGGCGAGCTCAAGACAAGCATTCGTGCCGAAATCATCGCTATACCGCCCGAGATGCTCGAAAAGGTAATGGAAAACGCAGCAAAAAGGGCACATTTTGCTTTGCCCAATAAAGGCGGCTACTTAATTGATGTTATCATAAACTAGTCCAAATAAATTGCAAAGGACCAAATTGAATAAAAATACCTCATATATAGAAATTAGATTTTAAAAACAAGTTATTCAATGTTTACATACCAACATAAAGATGGCGCTAGTATATGTACTGGAGGGATTTCAGACCAGTTAAATTTCTTTTTACAGTATCCGTAATTTTCGAGAACTTGTTTGACCTGGCCGAACTTCTAATGTGAACTTCTAAAGGTTTTTCTAAGAGTAAACGATGTTAACCTAATTTAAATACTTATTTGTCTTAAATCTTATTTGTGGACTGAGTTGATGGAATTAAAAATATCAATTCTTCGTTGTAGGTACAGTGCTACTAAATCTGTTTAGTTTTTCGTGTTGATTTGTTATTTTGTGTTTTGTATTTAATTAAAAATATTTAAAATGATTACTAATATTTTATTTTAATTCAATTTAACGGTTTTTGTAGGGTATCACAGAAAATATTTACAATTCAGTATCAGTTCTAGTTCATCAGATGAATCAAGCTCCTCAAAATTTTTCAACTTTTAGGAAACAATATCAATTTATAAAGTGGCCAACAACTCCAGAAAGTACAACATTTAACATTTGAACGAGCTGGATGCCTTTTCCTGTCAAATATTCCTACAGTAAATTACTGGAAATTGGGAACTACTTCATATAGTTTATCAACCTTTATTTGCAGAGCCACGATCGCTTCATGTTAATCGGGTACTGCGACAATCTCCTTTATACTGGAAACATTATTATTATTTAGATATTTATTAAGCTGAGCTATCAGGCTGAAACGCCACACCGCGGTAACTAACCTATATTGGCGTTTCTATATGCTGCTAGCGACTACGTTCACTTCATTTGATTCTCATACATGCATTTTAGCCATATCCATTGCACGGGAATATAGCTATGTTTCCGACCCTAGCCATCGTGGAGGCATGCATGGTCTAGACGACAGTGCTGGACGCGTCTAGTCTACTATCATATTTTTCGATTACATGACACGTACACAGAAGTCTGTGAAGCTGCAAATCGCATTGTTGCTTACAGATGTGGTTTTATCAGCCGACCATGTAATATTTGCATTGATTAGGCTATAGAATGAATCCTTCGTCTCTCATTTTGATATAGTACACATTCAAATATTATGTGGTCAGGTGATTCTATACTTGCACCGCAGAGGCATAGTTCTCCTTAATTCTATATCTAACTAGGTACCTGTTGAAGTCGCCGTGACAGTAATGAATTATGGTAAGCAGTTATTAAGTTCCCTGTCATAGTCGGCTGTCCCTTCTAAATATTGCTGATAATTGCACTCTCTTTTAGTTTGATATCTATCGGCATATCACCTGCAATAATATTTAATGCAAGCTTGGGGGTAGCTCTATAGTAACCTGTTATTTTCCTCCTACCTGTTAATGTCTTTATGTGGTGCACATTTACCTTGTCCACCCAGCTTGCACACGCGTATGTTTGTATGGGCTCATTTGCTCCCTTATATAAGATAAGCAGCGTGCGGTTATTAAGTCCCCAACCCTGTAAGATTTTTTTGGCCTTTTCAGCGATAGTTTTAACATGATTTGTAATTCTTAGACGCTCACCATATACTTACGCCTAGATATTTGAGTTTTGGCCAGTTTTATTCTCGCATTATTTAATTTTACAATGGGCGATCTATTAGTGTCCAATTTACCTTTAAGTAACATCATTTCTGTTTTCCCGGGTGATAGATCAAGTTTATTTTTCATGCACCATTCCCTCATACGATTTAGTGCCAACTGAGTTTTATTTTTAAGATCTTGTCTGGTGCCCATATATGATTATAACCTTATCGTCAGCTTAGGCAATTTCGTCTTCCACGCTGCAAAAACTATCGTTGAAAACGATGTTCCAAATATTGGGGCCAATGATTGATCCTTGTGGGCATCCTTTTGTTAACGTTTTCTGAATTTTCCCATGGCAGTCCTCAATTATAGAAGTGCCAATGGTTTTCAGGTGATTCATGATGCATTAGACATTGTCGAAGGCACCTGCACTTTGCATTGGAGGCTTTAACTTTGTTCATTAGCGTTAGGATAGCATCTACCATTGAGCTATCTTTGCGGAACCCGAATAGTTTTGCAGAGTACAATCGGCTAGCGCCAAATTTGTCTATCATCATGTCCGTTACTAATTTTTCTAGCAGTCTGCCCGTTACAGAAAGAAGGACTAATTGTCTATACGCTTTAGTGTCAGCATCATTTCTATCTCCTACTTTTCTGATCACAACAACTTTACTTGTTTTCCAGATTTGTGGAAATACAACCAGCTCTAAATACTTATTGAACAGATGTGTTAGTTTACTTCCAATGATAGGCCATACTGACTTCAGCACTTCTGTTTCGATAAGGTCAGGTTCAGGTGCCTTGCCATTTGTCCCACTCATCAGTGCTAATTCAACCTCCTCTTCACTGAAAGGCGGATCGTCTAAAGTCGTGGTTGCCCGCTGCATCGATATTCTTATATTCATTTGCTCTCCTGAATCATTTGCAGGATCATCATCAGGTAGCAGAGAGTTTAGGAGCAGTTGGTTTGTTTCTTGTCATGTTATTGTTGTTGTTCCATGAAATAGAATTGAGCGTATGACTCTCGATATTTAATTTTACCGGCCTGGTATTTATATAAAAATCTCCATGGCTCGCTGTTATCAAATAAGGAGTCAAATTTTTCAAAGCTGTTTGTCTAGTGTTTTGGAATTCTTTCTGACTTCTTTGCACTACTTTTCGTTTTCTGTTAAGACTAGGAGTCCACCATGCGACTTGTCGTTTGAAGCTCTTTTGAATTAGTATCACAAATTCGCAGGCTTTGATTATGCTGTCGGTGACCGTAGTAGCAAGTCTGTTTACAGAGTCTTTGCTGTTACAGTCTTCCCAGTTTATGCGATCCCGTTGACCAGAAACATAGTCGTTCAGAAGGCTCCAATTTGCTCTCTTTAGAGCAAACCTTTTATTTGTCTCTTTGTTACTATAATTCAACACTTTTCCAGATGACTTGATCAAGATCGCCCCGTGATCACTAGATGCCCAACTTGTTTTGACACTCCAATTTCTAATTTTGTTTAACAGCCCACTAGTCACTAAGGTGAGATCAATATTTGACTCGCCATTGTGGTAGTAGGTACTATCTTGTGCTTCCTTATTTAGCAAGTGCAGTCTATGGCTAGATATGACATCTTCAACTTCAAGACCACGATCATTAGTTGTGGTGTCAAACCAGAGAGCTGACTAGAAAGCTAATGTAAAAAGTACCTGCTAAAGTTCTGAATTCTACACAGACGCAATGTGAGTCACTGAATTGGGTGAGCTTCGTGGCCGTAATATTGTTATTGTGGATACTAATTGCGGATTAGTAATCCAGATCAGTCCCAGTCGCAACAATTGACCTTGTTGACATTCTTTCTATTCTACCATTTGTCGAGTACGGTTCTTGCATACACACCACATCAATTGTATATGAGTCGTCCGTCTCCCTTACTTCACTTCCAACCGCAATCGCATGTTTATTTGGACTATTGTAATTTTTTGCATACTCAAATTACTTGGCAGTATACTAACCATATTTAATTCATGAGTGCTGTTATAGCTCCTAAGTATGCAGGGCAGTTTTTGTTAGTAACACTGTGCGAGTGTGGTTTTTTAGTTTTAATGAAATTGATGCACTTGTGCATTTCCCTTTTCTTAGGACATTCACTGTACCTATGTCCCACTTCGAAACAATGGCCACAAACTACAGTTGCAGTGCTTTCCTATGTGTCCAAACATATGACATCTGAAACTCCTAGTAGACAATAAGAAGTCAGCAATGTTGCAGGAGGACCACTCCAGGTATATCTTTTTCTTTTGTAACAGCTTATTGCGTATGTCCGGCTCAACCTCAATGGGCCAATGTCCTGTCTCATGGTTTCTAGGACCAGTTCTAAAACATGGTTTTATCCCGTTCGGATGAACTCCAGACACATTTTGTTTAACTATAAGCAACTGATGCTCTTTCTAGGTGATCTTTCAGGATACTAGTTTCTAGCCCAGCGTTGCTAGTTAAGCATTTAAATTTGAGTCTTTTGCAACTTCGATTATTATGCCATTTTCCTTAATCTCCCTTATCTTCTTAATTTTTATTTCCAGCTCAGCTGGCTTAACTAGTTCTTTTAATTTTCCTTAATTTCATTGCTATTGCCAAATTTGGAAGCGTCCTTTGGTTGTTTAACAATGATATTTTGTTTTTTTTATTTTCCGTCTGTTTGGACGGAGTCTTAGCAGTCCATTTGAGTGTGTTTCGGACAACCTCCGCAAACGACGGCGTTGCTAGTTTTACTTGCTTATCACGCGGTTGGTGTTTCCCCAGTGATTAAAGGGACTCTTTAATCGTGTGAATGTCATTATAAAAATATCCAAAATAATTACATATGCGCATTTTCTAACTGCGCTCGTCATTTCTAGCAAGGTTTTTGTCTCGGTTTTATTTAGTTTAGACTTACAAGAGCCAGGTCGTTAAGACCCAAATTCCTGATCTCGTCCTCTAGAACCTTAATTGTTCTGTGAAAGATCTCCACATTGTCATTTTCTACATGTAACTCGGTTAACTCATTTGTTTCTGTTTCGTTATCAGTTCGTTGGCGTTTTGCAGTTTTAGATCTGTCTGAAGTAAGTTTTTTGTTTGGATTATCAGGAATTCTTATCCTTGTCCCTACTAAGTACGTTCGTTTGCTGTAACTTGGCCGTACCAAGGAGTTTTATGTCACCGATGCGGTATGACCTAGGCTTCCTTGCCTCCCCTATACTTACTTATTTCACCAATCGTCTCTGGATGATTAGCATAAAATTTGTTCGTGACGGCTCCCCACAAATAATAGTCAAGCGAAGTCAAATCGCAGCTCCTAGGGCAACAGTTATAGTTGTGTGAGGTGGCACAGACACCATGTGTCGGGAGTTGCGTCTTCCACCAAGCGATACTCCAGACATTCCTTAGTTTCCACGTCCCGTTGCCCGAATGGGTAATTCAATTCGCCGCCACTACTTAAGTTTTGCAAAAACTTTCGCCCTCTGCATTGTTATTTGCCGTTTGACACCACGACACTCTTGTACTAAAAAATTTCGGTTGTGTTTTTTTCAGCGGTTTGATTCCTCGATATGTCATATAAAAGAAAGAAAGTCAAAATATCATACGGATTTGTTTCTTGGTTAATATAACAATTCAGATGAGTTACGGTTGTATATTGGATTTTGGTATATTGGTGAATTCGAAACCCAATGATGCCTTTGGACCATATTCCATACCAAACAGACACTTGTTTTGATGTATTAGCTTCTCAATTATCACGTGTGAATTTTCTGTGCCCCAAATACAACAATTTTGATTGTTCCCATAACCGCCGAGCTGAAAATAAGTTGAAAAAGATGATGTTTTGGTAAAATTGGTCATCTTCTTCCAACCGATGATTGGCTCATTCAGCGAAGTGAACACGTAATTTGTGACCAACTGCCTTCAATTTTTGAACCAGTCGAACTTTGCAGTCCCATTCATACCCAGATCTTTGTGTACAATTATTCGCAAAGTTCTATCGCTGATGCTCAATTCTTCGGATGTTGATGAAATTTTCTGCTACAGAAGCAATATTTTCCATCGAACGAGCTGGACAGCGATGCGGAACGTGTGCACTATCCTATTAATAAATCATTCGAACGAACTTTATTCACAAATTTCCTCACATTGTTCTCAGTTTATGCTTCATTTCTACCGAATTTTGTACGCCACTTTCGGCAACTGACTCACTACTTTGGAAATAAGTTTTCAATATATCTCAACGTTATACTACTAAATTTATATCGCTTGATAGATGGCATTAGAGCTTTGACCGTAAGTTCAAAAACGAACCAATAGATGCTCCACCCCTTATTTTGTTTTGTTTTCCTTGTTTCACTTTATTTATTTTCTTACATATTTAGTAGTAGTTGATGCCATTCTACTTTTTCTAAATGCCTTTGCCTCTTTCCCGCTTGTGCATTTTTCTTAGTAGCTTTCGTCTTACCCGTAATTTCCTTCCGCTCTCCGCTTGAATTCCACTATTTTCATTTAAATCTTAAATGTTTTGTTTAAATAGGAATGGCCAACTCAGAATCCTGTAATGCTTTATAAATTTTATATTGAATAGTGGGCATCATGTCGTGTTGAAATAGGAATTACATATTTCCATCAAGCACACTATCTAGTGAAGCATAATCATTCCCAGAAATGTCCAGTAACAGATCATTCCCAATGCAAAAAACTTTTTCTTATGAATTTCACATTTCGAACTGAACCATACTTCATTGTTATTTATTTGTTTACAAAATTTTGACATGTAAATTTTTAACCTCCCACGCTTTCCGAAAATTATTTATTTAAACGCTAATTGCCCACAAATTCAAAATGCGGTTAACTTCGTTGAATTTTTCGTAAGGCAAAAGTTAAAGTGTTGATAACTATTCCCATTAGGAAATCACCTACCCAACAAGTAAACAAATTTTTTTCCTCAAAATATTTTTCATACTTTTCTGTAAGGCAGAAATCATTTATAGAAACACTTTATTGTATTTGGGTGTCCCAAAATTTAGGCAAGATTTGAAAATACAAAACACAGTTTTCTTTCAATTGTATTGTGTTAAGTGTGGAATCGGGCAAATGACCTCCACGGATTTGCTGACACATATGCACTCTTTTGTCGAAATTCTACATGACCACTTTGCATAAATGTGGCTGAATTTCGTTGTTGCAGCGTTGAATCTCCTCCTTCAATGCGCGGGTGGATGTGGGCTTGTTAACATAGACCTTTGACTTTAAAGAATCCCATAGAAAGAAATTCAATGGTGTTAATACACATGATTTAGAGGACCAATTTTGATCACCGATGAATACAATGCAGTAATTGTTGAAACCACATGTCGTCCACATCAATATCATTCATTCAGGCAGGAAGAACTCGGTTCTCATAATGCCGCAATATCGAGAGCCAGTAACATTAACTGCTTGACCAGCCTCATTTTCAAAAAATTATGATTCAATTACGCCTTCAGGCCAAAATCCGCACCAATCACATGTGGGTTCTCTGAACTCCAAAGGCGGCAATTCTGAAGATTAACGAAACCATCAAGGTGAAACTGTTTTTTAATTTTTTGTTTGTTTCTGCACCAACTCATTTATATTTAGTTTAAAAAAAAAAATTACTATACATAGAAAAAAATTACCAATACATCTTTAGTTAGTTATTGTTTATTTCATATGTGTGGAGTTTTTTTTATTATCTCTGCAATCTGTACTGGGGCCAGGCTCTCTAAAATCTTTTGCCTTTTCCGTCCTTACTTTTACGCCAGCATCAGCCAATTCGAGGACGTACGGTTATAGGTTCGATTTTTGTACCATCTGCACATTGCATAGCTCCATGCCAACCTATACTGGCATGGAAGATGGGTCGGCCCTTGAGTTTTGCACTTCGACAGGGGGTCATAGATGTGATCCATTTCATCACAGATCGTAATCTGTTGATGGCAATTTCCTTTGCATCCTGCCCCTGTCGGGGTTCGAACTCGGTACCTCCCGATCCAAACGCCAAAGCTTTAATCACTGTGCCATTTGGTCGGTATGTGTGGAGTTATATTTAAGTAGATTCTGGTTGCATTTTTAGTGTAACCAATGATAGTTTTTTTTAGATAGATATCTGTCATTGAGAGTTTGCGCATGACTTATATTTAAGTAGATTTCTAATCTGATCAGATAACTAAGGATAGATGCCTTGGCGCAGAAACAATAAATAACGAGAAAAAGATATTGTAAGTGCATTGGTGCAGTGCACCTAGAATACTACAGGCCACACAAGTTTATTCTTTGGACTGTAGACGGCAGTCATGTTCATAAAAGGATAAACGAAAATAAACAGAAACAAAATATTTATACGAGTGCTAACGTCTGAGTAAATGTGGAGAATTTTTCATTTTGTTTCAATACAAGTAGTTCAGTTTTTTTCTATCCGTTTCGCCAATTCATCTAGAGAACCAAGCAATACTGCTTAATACATCATCAAATTGACGAAATGTTGAATGCATGTTAGGTTAGGGTAGGTTAGAGTGGCTGCTATCGCACACTTAGGCCAATAGTGGCCCATTATAATACCACAGGATCCTATCTCCTCTTTACTTCCGTTGAAACCATCCAGATCTACTTATGTAGCGTAAAACATCTCGCACTCCACAGCCCGCGAGGTCCAAAAAGACTGTCCGTATCATACACACCTAAGTACTTATGCCTTCTGTCTGATAGTGCTGGACACGAGCATTGAACGTGATCTAAAGTCTCTTTCTCCGCTTCGTCCATACGACTTCTACAAAAGTCATTCGTCTGTAGACCCAGCCTTTTCGCATGTTCCCCAAAAATGTAGTGTCCTGTCAATATCCCTACGACCAAACCTACCTCTCGTTTTTCCAGAGTGTTGGTCTACCTCTCATTTGTACAGGCGATTGCCTTTTTACCGAGCGCCAATTTGAGCGCTGCTATAGGTCTCCACAGACCTGCGCTTTTTCAGCTGTATCTGGGAGTCGTTCCGTATCTACTTAGTTCGTCTTCCCTACAGTTTCCTGTGATGTCCGAGTGACCAGGGGCCCAGCATATCTGAATTCTGAAATACTCGCTCATCTCATTCAGAGATGATCGGCAATCCAGCGTCACCCGTATCTTCAGACAAACCGCCTCTAGTGACCTGACCGCCGCCTGATTGTCCACATAAATTTCGATATCCCTCCCGGATACCACATTATGCTTCAACCATGTCAAGGCTTCCTCGATCGTCACCACGTCAGCCTGGTACTCGCTGCATTAGTCAGGGAGACGAACAAATATACTAACATTAAGCTTCTCACAGAAGATTCCTGCTCCTACCTTGCCGTCTACCTTAGAGCCGTCCGGGAAAAATTGCCCTGCCTCGTTTTCCAGTATTGATCCGTTCCTCCCGGATTCCCCCGAAAGACAGATGGTCCGGAAACCTTTATCGAACCAACGTTCTTCCCTGCTTCCCAAAAAATTCGATTGGAGTAAGGTGGAAAATAACTTCTAAAGCGGGTGTAGGTGTTGTCCTAAGCGCCCCGCTTATAAGCATGCAGGCCGATCTTTGCAACTTCTCCATCATCCCTATATATGTTACCTTATCCAAAGCTGGCCACCATACGCCCACACCGTACCTCATACAGGTCTTACACTGCGGTATAGAGCCAGTCTACCAGCTCTGGTTTCAAACCGCATCTCTTATCTATGGCGTTCCTACAGGAGTAAATGGCCACATTAGCCTTATTCACCCTTTCCATTATGTTAGGCTTCTAGCTGAGCTTACTGTTCAATCTTGCCTGTCAGCAAAACCCAGTCTAATGCCGTTTATGGGAGTAGGGCTAACTACCGGAATTTTATATTTCTTAGTAAATAATTCCAGCTCCATCTTGGAAGGGTTGACCCCTAATCCATATTTGCTGGCCCATTTCGTATCGATCAGGAGTGCATTATGTAAAACATCCCAAATCGTATCCATATATTTGCCTGATACAGCTATCGCTACATCATCTGCATATCCTACCACCCCTGTCCCCTCTCTCTCCATTTCCAACAGCAATTCGTTCATCACTACACTCCAAAGCAAGGGGGACATTACACCTCCCGGCGGGGTACCTCTAACCACCCGTCTTCTAATGATGGACTACCCTACATTGCCCAATTTCTTGACTCAATTTTTGTTCGAATAACTACATCTACCAGCCTTTCCAACGTTTTCAACAGAAAGGATGATAGAGCTAAAGGCCTCAGGCCCTTTGGCCATGCATATGAGCTCTTTCCCGATTTCGGAATAAAGACTACTTTGACCTCCTTCCATTTCTTAGGAATATAGACCAGTTTCAGACATCTCCCAAAGATACCTCTAACCAGGGGAGGATGACTGCCGAGTTCCTTTGGATCTCTGCTGGTATAATCCGATCCGGGCTCGCCGATTTATAAGACTTAAAACCGTTCAGTGCCCACAGGATTCGTTCCCTGTTCACGATGCCCTCCATATCTATTGAAGGTATTCCTCGATGAGCTCCACGCTCCATCGTGTCATGAAAGCTTCCCGGTAAATCGGTCTCCATGAGAAGCTCTAATGATTCCGTATTTGAAGCTGTGCATGACCCGTCCAGCCTAATTAAATAACTAGGACTGGCTGGGTTAGTAGATAGAATTTTCCTAAGGCGAGAAGTCTCAGAGACCTCCTCCACTCTACAACTGAAGAGTCTCCAAGACCCCCTTTGTGCCTTCCTCAACTCTTTTTTGTACTTTCTTAGGTCCTCCTTATAGGAGTCTCAATCCCCAACCTTCCTTGTGTCGGTTTCTGCCTGCCCTTGGGTTTTATCAGGGGCACACAGCATTAAATGAAAGGCATGTCTTTGTGACAATATCAACCATGCAATCTAATTCTACTACTGTCGCCGGAAGTCCGGGGACCTCCAGCAGTCCCTCCCGTCCTTCTGGGATTCCTGAACGTTTTCCGGATAACAGGTTTAACGTTTAGGTTATATGTTACATATCGGTGATCAGAGAATGAGTGCCTGCCACTCTCCACCCCATCATATGAAAAATTGTTTCTGACGCAAAGGTCACATCTAAAACCTCCTGTCGGTTTTTAACAAGAAATGTTGGTTCTCGCCCAACATTGCAAACTAGAAGGTTAGTATTTAGTACCCCTGTTTATCACCCCTCTCGTTAATGTCAATGCTTCCCCTGTGATGCGTGTTTCCCCAGGTTATCCCGCGGAACCTCCTTCTCGCGATCCATATAGTTGAATGCATAATTTAATAATAAATTAATTTTTACCAATAGCCCGTAATATAATTTTTAATTGATATTATTGTAGAATTATTTGTTTTTTCATCGACGAAAAAAATATTTCGTAAAAAAATAATTTCATTTATTTGATTATACTGCCATCTATAGTCAAAGATTGGAACCATCGACATAAAGTGACGTAATACAGCAAAATGTTTATAGTAATGAGACCATTTTCTAGGTGAACTGGTTTCGCTCAAGCATCAACACATAGCCATGTGTTGTACTTGAGTTTTGATTGGAGTGGCAAGGCTGCTTGATTTTTGTTTGAAAATGCAGTGTGTGTAAAGGCTAATTCTCTGCTAAAGTTTCACTTAACCATAGTCCAATAAATCCATCAATCAAAACCAATTTATATGGATAAAATAGAAAAGTATTTTACCCACAAGACATTACTTGTAGAATTTTATTAATATATAAATTCTAACATTAATTGATTAACTATTCAAAGTAAATTCGTCCTTCACCAGTCACTAAGTTCACTTCTATTTTTACTGCAAATTGCACATACATCAATGTGTTTATAATTTCTTTAGTACATCATTGTCCATTTGCATAAATGTGCTGGCAAAAAGCCAAAAGTGTTGTGTAAGATTTATTGTGATAATCGTTAATCTATAATTCAATTTTTCTCCAACGATTTTAATGGATTCGCGTTTCGATCACGTCCAACAATTTATTGCCGCAAATAAATTTTTACATACGATAAAATCAATTACTTCCCGCCTATAAAGTGTTTGACCCATAATAAATACAGTAGCCCCGTATGACATTTCGGAAATGAAAATTATTCCTCCTCGCCACACATCAAACCTGGAATTTATTTTATATAGGTTTGGTATTTCCTCACTCCAAACCATATTACTAAACCACGTAACCGTACCACCGATCGCGTATTTTATAATATTTTTGTGCTGTTACACTCGTCACTGTCAAGTTCAATAATCAATTTGAACAAAAATTATAATTTTTAATGTGAATTGAATTAATAATTTTATTACCGTAATATATATTTGTACGAGCATTTATAATGAGCTAAAATATAATACATTTTATATTATCGCACTTGTTTTTGAGGTACTCACATTTTAATAATCATAATTGAAATATTTCTCACAAATTCTTATGGGGTTGGGCATTATCATTATACGAGTATTAGAAAAGTATAAAAAACCAAAAATAGGTTGCAAATGCAAATTGAATATCACGTACCGTATCATGAATATTGATGATCATTTTTATCAACGCGATCGTAATAATTGTGATTTATTATGAAATTATGACATCGGACATTTAAGAATTTGGATTTACATATAGGTAAAAATTCGTCGATGATCCACGTGGTGTTATAATTATCGTGTACTCGTGTAATCTATAACACGGTTAATTAAACCTAAATTACATCCAGTCCGCAGGTAATTATGATTCAATCAACGCCTTTAAACATCGTCGCGATTTGAACTAGTTTCAAAAGTAAATGTTTCAAGTGTATTCTAGTTCACAAGCATTTTATAAATTTTACTAACTATTTTTTTTGTCATCAAAGTAAAACCTTTTTATTGCATTTTTTTAATCAAACAACATAAATACATATACAGAGTGTCCCAGAATTGGACGATCAACCGAAAGTTTTCTCGATTTGTTGATGGTGCAAAAGTTATTCCACTTTTAGTGTTTTTTAGAGAAATCGCATGCGCACCATTGATGGGTTAATTTTTTCTCGCTGGCGTCACTTAAGGCGGCCGCATGTATGCCGATAATTATGTATCCGCGATCTCAACTAACCAAATCATTGAAAATGATAAAACATTTCCTCTCCCGATTTAATTTTTTTTATCGTTGAGCAATATTAAGGCCGATTTAGACTTTACAACAGTGTTGGCAACAAAAAATGTTTGGGAAAAGGAGCGATTGGTACATTGCGATTTCCATTTGAAGGAGAAGAACAGAAATATAAACAAACAAAATTTTGTTGGGTTTTTTGTCTTTTTTTAACAAGTTTTTTTCAACAACAACAAATTTTGTAACAATCAAAAAATCCAAAAAAACAATTTTTCGCTAGGCGTCCTATGTTTATAGCAAGAAAATAATAAACCACAATGTCGAATGGTAAGAATTTCTTATTATTATATTTAATTATTAATACATAATTATAGTATTATTTAAATTTAAATTTACTTTTTAGTTTAGCTATGCTAAAATGGATACTGTTAAAGTTAGCCGAAAGTTTCCAGCCGAAAGGTAATGCAGATAGTGTCTTTGCTATCCCAACCGAAAGATGATAATGCAGATATTGATTTTGCTATCCCAGCCACAACAATATTTTATAGCCGAAAGATATATTACCTAATAAACTAAGTTCTATTATCATTTCAAAATTACCAGAATACAGCAAAAAAATTCTGGAAATGTAAATGATAATAATAATTGAAATAATTTTTTGAGAATTTTTGTATGTTTAGTATTCGAGATATAGTCCATTGAACTCAGAAATTATTCGCTGGCCGGACCAGCGGGTCACATAAGGTGATAGAGGAACGTTTAACGTATTTGAAATAATTTTTTGAGAATTTTTTGTATGTTTAGTATTCGAGATATAGTCCATTGAACTCAGAAATTATTCGCTGGCCGGACCAGCGGGTCACATAAGGTGATAGAGGAACGTTTAACGTATTTGAAATAATTTTTTGAGAATTTTTTGTATGTTTAGTATTCGAGTTATGGTTCATTGAACTCAGGAATTCTTCACTGGCCGGACTAGCGGGTCACATAAAGTGGTAGAGGAACGTTTAATGTATTTGAATTAATTTTTTGAAAATTTTTGTATGTTTAGTGTTCGAGATATAGTCCATTGAACTCAGAAATTATTCGCTGGCCGGCCTAGCGGGTCACATAAGTTGATAGAGAAACGTTTAACGTATTTGAGATAATTTTTGGGGAATTTTTGTATGTTTAGTATTCGAGTTATGGTCCATTGAACTCAGAAATTATTCACTGGCCGGACTAGCGGGTCACATAAGGTGGTAGAGGAACGTTTAACGTATTTGAGATAATTTCTTGATAATTTTTGTATGTTTAGTGTTCGAGATATAGTCCATTGAACTCAGAAATTATTCGCTGACCAGCTTAGCGGGTCACATAAGGTGATAGAGGAACGTTTAACGTATTTGAGATAATTTTTTGGGAATTTTTGTATGTTTAGTATTCGAGATATAGTCCATTGAACTCAGAAATTATTCGCTGGCCGGACTAGTGAGTGACATAAGATGATAGAGGAAGACTTGGCGTATTTGAGATAATTTTTTTGGGAATTTTTGTATGTTTAGTATTCGAAATATAGTCCATTGAATTCAGTATCTAATGGCTATAGTAGGATCGATGGGAAAGTGGGTAACCTAGAAAATACAGAACGTTTTAATTATTTTGTTCGATACTTTTTAAATTTATTGAAATTAACATTTCATAGGATTTGGTCCACTTTTGTAAAATTATTTATTTCCAGACCGATTTTGGCTGTATTCTGGTTATTTGGAGATGATAGTAGAACTAGGTATATCAAGTAATATTTCTAGCGGCGATAAAATATTTTTTCGCCTGGAATAGCAAAGACACAATCTGCATTATCATCTTTCGGCTAATTTTAATAGGGTCTACAATGGTAATTATGCTCAACAATGTAGTTGTGACTTCGCCCGTTACATTTAATAATGGTAATAACATATTTTGAATTTAAGGTTATGTATTTTATAATGAATTTTTTATTTTAAAATTTTTTTTATTTAAGAAGTCATCTGTATACTGACAGATAATGGGAAGAGGAGAACCTGCGCCCGATTGAATATGGTAAGGGTTAACTACGAATACTGTGCAAAATTGAATATACAGCATACTCGAATACAAATTATTTTAAAAATTTTATTTCCAGAATCTGACATCGTCTTCCCAGAGGAAAACAGGGAGTGGAAGATGCCAGTAGGTACGTGTATTTAATTTATTTTAAATTTTTAATTGATTATTATGTGTATACCTATATAACCTCTATTTGTGTTTATTTTATTTTAGAGGAGCTAAAGGCGGAATTCCATTACTACGGCTTTTTTTTGTGCAGAAAAACAGAAAGAGATAAAATCAACAATCCGACAAAGACAGATAATTTTTATTTTATAGCGAAATTTTAAGGGGAATATTGGACAACTACGAAATTATCACCAATAAATTAGTTAAAAATGAAAATTATTGTTAAATCTATGTTATTTCTATCTCTAAATTAGTAAAAAAATCTAAATATTACTTGTAGCCAATCATTATATTACATTTTTTAGTAATTTCCTTTCAAAAATTTTAATTTTTGAATTGAAGAAAACCAACAAAGAAAACCCTTACTATAAAAAAAAGTTAGGGGAAGTTAAGACCGCGTTTGAATATAACCTAAAATTATATCAGTTGTATTTGTGAATAGTGTGTTTTGAGATAAACAAAAATAATAAAATTAAATATATATTTGTGGTGAATTTTATAATATACTTCGTGTATACGTGCATATATAATAATACTTGGTTTTTATAATACGAGTAATATACTTGGTTTATAATATAAAATGGATTCAGATTCGGATAATTTTGATCCATTAAATATTATGTTTAGTAGTGACGATAATAGTGATGATGTGCCGAAAAAAAGCGTAGATTTTGGGTACGCCCATACTATTTGGAACGTAACCGAAGCGGGGCATTCAGCTGTGTGTTCTCGGAAATTAAGAAAGACCCACAGCACAATTTTTCCCGTAAATAACAAATCCTAATTTAAATATTTGTATTAATATTATCTAACTTAAATATTTACAGATATCTAGCAACGGGGGAATCCCAGACTAGCCTAGCATTAGCGTAAGAAATGTTCACAGACAAGTGTGCACCGAATTTTAAAAGAGACGTCAAGATGCATTACCGCAGTTTTAAAACACAAAGTTTTCCCTAATTTGACCGCAGACTACTTCAAAACTATCGCGGCTGGTTTTGAATACCGATGGAATTTCCCGAATTGCGTAGGAGCAATTGACGGCAAACATGTTACCATTCAAGTAAGATTTACATTTTATAAATTACTTAAAATATGATGTATTTTCAAGTTTTATATAAGCAAATTTATAAAGACAAATGAAATTGAATTTAATGTTTTATTTTAAGTCAATTTCCTTAATTTCGGTACATAGATATAAGTAAATACAATCAAAATCTCTGCATGTAAAAAACTTTTATACTTAAATAATCTTACTTTGCAAAATCACGTTTCAAAAAATTTATTTATCATATTTTATTTATAGGCGCCCAGTAATTCC
Organism: Nephrotoma guestfalica; assembly: GCA_963691935.1. Lineage (NCBI taxonomy): Eukaryota > Metazoa > Arthropoda > Insecta > Diptera > Tipulidae > Nephrotoma > Nephrotoma guestfalica. The sequence continues at coordinate 136,063,840 of OY829915.1, read as the reverse complement.
GGATCGGAATTTTATAATTTTTTTATAAAAAAAACCTCGTCGATTGTTCTCATGGCAATTTGCGACCATGATTATAATTTTATATGGTGCAATGTGTTTGTCGCCGATGACGCGTTTGCGTTGCATGAGAACATTTTAAAACCGTTGGCTACAAAAAAAACGAGTAAACAAAGAATTTTCAATTATCGGCTTAGTCGGGCTCGCCGTATGATTGAAAACTGTTTCGGCATCTTGTCCGCGAAGTGGCGAATTTTCAGAACCCCAATCATTGCCGACGTCAGTACTGTGGAGGAGATCACTCAAAGTTGTGTTTGCCTGCATAACTGGTTGAGGAAGAAGAATACTGAATACATTACACCTGATATTCTAAATCGCGAAGCTGTTGGAAATATCGTACCAGGTTAAAATTTTTTACAAATCCAAGTCCACCTTTTGTGTAATCCTTATATAATTCTTATATATTTTTAGGCGCTTTAAACAATTGCTTCAATGGACTATTGCCCCTTCGGACAATAAACGGCAATTCTACTACCACAGCGAAGCTGGCCCGGGAAAAATTTGCCGAATATTTCTCAGGAGAGGGACAAGTAGAATGGCAGCTTGGACAAATTTAAAGGATAAATATTGTTCCTAGACTATATTGTTTTCATTCGGTTATTACAGTTTATTTTTTATTGTTTTTTTCGTTTCAGGGAAACAAGTGAAGATTATGAATTATATGCTTTTATTTTGATTTTGTTTATATTTACATTACATAGGTTTACTTTTTTTATGAAATTTATTAAATGAGGTTTTTATGCCTAATGGAAGCCTTTCCGTTGTTATTTATCGATAAATTTCATAGCTTCCATAAGGCTTTTCCTGTGAATAAAAAAATATTTTATTAAACAAATACCAATTATTTAGTTTAATTATACTTTAAAATATTTAAATTGTCGAATATTAATAAATGCATTAAATGAAATTTTAAAACAACGTTTATTCAAATTTATTCAATATTACAGTTCAAAAAATATTTAAAATAAAATAAAATAAAAATAAAAATGAAAAATTGAAACCAAACCTAAAGCAATTACTTACTTGACTCAATTGCTACTTCCTCCCACATTCTATTTCGGAGTAACCGATTTTTATGCCGCATGTCCCGTATGTTCCAAAGCGGCGGTCTTGCCCGTACTGCATCAATAATTAATTCTGGTAAAGTAATGAAAAGTTTATTAAAAACACAAGTTTTAGAGATATATTTTACCATTAACATCACATTCATCTACGACAGGTGCCGGCGTACGCGATATGCACGTGTCCTGATAATTTAAATCATCTGTTTCTAATTGAAAAAAATATTTTTATATAAAAAATTAGTTACATATATAATTTGGATTATTATATTACTGAATACCTTGATCTGTTGTGTAGCAGTATTCGTCCGATCCATCAAATGTTGCAAAATACTGTTGCACAGTATCGGTATTTTGGTGGTCACAACGTTCGCGTAATTGACCTACCCAGACATCCTGTAGCACATATATCGTCTTATCGCCTACAATTAGAAAAATGTTATTTACAACTTTATATAAGTAAATTAAATTTAAATTTTATTTAAATTCGTAGCGAATACTGCAGGTTATGAATTTCCGATTTCTTATACAATTTAAAACGAACGACTAAAGATCAATATTTTACAAGAAATGGAACGTTACCGCGTTTAAAAGACACAAATTATCTCAGCAATGTGCACAAAATTAAAATAAATAAAAATAAATATGAAGTTAAATATGATTAAGATAAATTAATTTCATTAACTGTACGTACGTAACCTAACTTTTATTGTTTTCATTATTCACTTTTATTACAAACTGCCACCTTTCCAACTTACCATATTTATCCATATTTGTATACAATTAAGACACACAACTAGTATAAATTATTTTGCGAAGTATTAAAAATTAAACACAAACAATTTATTCACAACTTATTTTCAAACCGCCATAAAATTAAAATGTCACAAGCACTCACCATAAAAATAGTAAAATACTAAAAATTTGCTGAGAGTGGGGGGTATTTTTCATTTTGGTTGCCATAAAAAATACTTCGTTTTGTATTTTTTATTTATATTTATGGCAACCAAAACGCAACAATAAAAAAAAATTTAAGTATAAAAAATTTTACTGTTTCGCCGCTCACACACATAGGGATTTTTGATTTTATCTCTGTCTGGTTTTCTGCATAAAAAAAGCCGCAGTAATGGAATTCCGCCTTAATTGATGATGTACGACAACATCCATGTTTATGGGATATTCGCAATAAGGAATATCGTTACAAAACGATGAGGTAACGAATACGACACCTTTGAGCCTCGAGCGTAAGTAAAATAATCTGGATGGAATGTAAAATGGGCAGGTAATAATGTTTAGAATGATTATTTTTTCATTTCAGAACATCTTCGTTATCCAACACCCAGCGATTACAATCAATATTAAAACTAAGTACATATGCAAATAAATGGCTTTGTTTTAAACGTATATTTTCAGGAAAAACACAGATCAGAATTACCGGTGTGAAGTTTTAATCAATTATCAAAAGTGTAGCTACACAAATAATCATTTTTCAAAAGTGTATTTACACAATTTTATCGAAAGTGTAGTTAAACACAGAAAAAAATGTAGCAGGGTTGAATTTTTTTATTTAATTAAAAAAATCATTTTACAGGCACTCTAAATTTAAAAAAGATGATCAGAAAAATAGGTACCTACCTAAAGGTATTTAAATATTGCATTTTGATAAATAATGTAAAGTTAAATTATATGTCTATTCGGTTAAACGGTTTTATATTAAACCGTAGTTGTTAATAGGTAGACGCATATTGTAATATGTAAATCCCATTGAACTGTGTGTACTCTAATCTAATAGATAAATATTGTTAAACACCGATTTAACGTTACACTCTGAGAATCGTTCACCGATCTTAAAAAACCGCTCTACTTGCGATATTTTATATGAAAGTTTAGGGGTTGTTGAAAGGTCATAAACAAGTAATTCTAGAGATGTCTATTCAGATCTGTGAATGCGCTCGGATTGTGTGTTCTCTTATGGATTAATTTGATAACCACCATATTAACGCGACCCACGGGGAATTTCTTACCGGTTTTAGGAAACGCTCCACCTGCGATATTTATTATGAAAGTGTAGATGTAGATTGTAGGCCATAATCAAGGAATTCTAGAGGTGTCTATTCAGATCTGTGAATGTCCTCGGATTGTATGTGCTCTTATGGACTAATTTTGATATCGCAGGTGGAGCGGTTTTCTAAAACCGGTCAGAAATTCCCCGAGGATCGCGTTAATATGGTGTTTATCAAAATTAGTCCATAAGAGCACACATTAAAATCATTGACTGAAGAAAATTCTAATGAGGCAGAAATGGAAATTATCGAGATTTTGTATAACAAGAGAAAATTGCAAAACGCAAAAAATAAAAATTGAATTTTAGAATAATTATTTTTTCTCCGACCGTAGCAAAAAATATATCTTTCCGTTGTTTCTTCAAAACGAAAAGCTCATGATTCCAGTATGTTGTATTTGTTTTACGAGAATATTTTTTCTGGCCTAGGCCGGGAATATATTCCCGAATGGATTTTTAATTGTTTAGAAGAAATAAAAGTACACTTATAAGGTCAAACGCCTTTATTTATTTTAATTTAACAGTATACATAATAATCAATTTTTATTTGGTAAATCTATGCCAAACTAATTATGTGTTAGGTATAGGAGTCTAATTTTACTTATTTGTAATATTAACGGTTATCGTACAATTAGTACAACTATTTAACATTGGTGGATTAGTAGTATCGCATCCCAGCATTGTTGTTGATATATTGCTATTAAAATCATTAACATTATTTGCAGCGGCTGTTTCATTATTCGTTGTATCGAAAATCGGTCATAAGACTTCAATTTTATTTATTATGAATTCATCGATATACCCTTCAGCAACAGTCGATGACTTCCATCCTCCAAATCTTTTTAAGCATGTTAAATCTGCGCCATTATCAACTAAAATTGTCGCAGATGAACGGCGGAAACAGTGCCCTGTGTATTGTTTCGCGTCTGGCAATTTTAAAAAAGTAGCAACAATTTGTGGCATTTTACCAAACTGATGTATGCCAACTACTTGTTTGAAACCTTTACCATTTGTGTATTTAAAAAAAACCAAAAGAATTTAAATGTTTTGAACGCGAAGCTATATATTTTGTGTAATATTCAAAATAAGTTTCGTTTACGATAAATAATCGTGGTTTATTTGTCTTGTTATTCGGGATTTTAACTAAAAGTTTAGATCCCAAATCACTAATGTCAGTAATTTCCATGCGGGCTAGTTCATCCCGTCGACAAGCACCAGCGATTCCAAAAATTAACGCAACCTACAAAAAACAATCATAATATTACATACAAAAAAAATATTGCAGTGTGAATTGTATTTTATCCGAAAACATATTTGAATTTAATGTGTAAATACAAATAATAATCGTTTTAAATACCTACATGCTTACTTTAGTAACTAGGAACGAATCATCTGAAGCTTCCAAAATGAATTGTTGAGCATATTCCATAGTCCAGATTTCTTCGCTCGTCGGATTTGCGTTTCAAGAAGACACGTAATTTTTGGTATTTTGCAATATTCACATTATTTTTAACCACTAGCATCGACCTGATCGTTGAGTAGTTTGACCATAATGTGGATGATTTCAATTTTGTAGATAAATCAGCGAAATACGCCAGAATGACGTTTTCCGAATATGATTTGACGAAGCATTTTCGTATTTTTCCTTCGATTTTTGCGGGAGTAAATCACATGTAGCTGAATTAGCTGCTTCCACTATATCCGGCGGGGTACAAGATAAGGATAATTCGCTTTTCCTGTCCATATCCCTTAAATTTCGTTCACACGTTTAAATAAATCAAATAGGTACACAAACTTGACAACTTTTGAAAAAAAAAAACAAAATGTATTTATGTCTTATGATGTCGTGGCTAACTAAGCAATAATTTTATATTATTTTCGATTTTTTACTTTGTTTTGATTTCTTAATATGATAACTAATGAATAATGGGCCTATTCCACTACAACATCGTTTTATTTTGCCGAAAACTAGAACGAGATAAAAATATAGATTCTCTCTGTGTATGACCCATACATCAGAATTTTTTTTTTTTTTAAATGTTTTATTGTTGTTGAGTTGGTTGCCGTAATTATAAATAAAAAATATCAAACAAAGTATTTTTTATGGCAACCAAAATGAAAAAAAATCCCCACTCTCAGCAAACTTTTATTTTTTTGATTTTTTTATGGTAGAAACATAAATTTTTTGTGCTTGGTGTGTCGACACAATAAAATTTTATTTTTTTTTTGGAAAAATTGAAAAAAATATTGGAGGAATTCACACTACATTTTAAATAATATTTTTTCGCCTTCTTGAAATTTCACTTTGCATTTAATTTTTTTAGGTTATATTTCTATTAAAAAATTATTAGTTCAAAATTTAAAAATAATACCGACTGCTGAACTAGGTAACTAGGCCAAAATAGTTCCTTCGACTATAAAAAACACCCTACCTAGGTATCATATTGCGTACACAAAATATTAAAAACAGGATTTTCAGATGAGAAATATTTTATTAAAATTCATCATTAAAATTAAAATTTATTTATTAAAATTTATTTGAATTTGTTTATTAAAGTCAAATATAAAGTCGACCATTAATTGGATATATTCAATGCGATTGGATGAGTTGACCATTATATTAGAAGCGTTTTGTCGCAGCTCTTCAACTCGCGTTATTCCTAAATCACCACAGACACACGGCAGCCATCAGTAAAATATAAACCTAATTCTGATACATCCCATACGGGATCCAGTGATGTCAGTTGATGTCTATCGAAATCCGAATGCTTACCGGCCAATTTCGATAAGATGAATCCGGCCAATGGAAGCTCAACGAGAAAAGGTTCGTATCCAATATTCATCCAAATATCGTAATCGATCAAATTTGTTTGATCGATAATGGTGGCCCAACCTCAATATCTTCGCGGGTAAAATCTTGAATAGGTTAAAATCGTCGTGGGCCTCGTTGCATATCACCACATCTGCTTTGTGAACTGCTATCACCCCACTTAAATGAATGAGTCTCTGGAAATGCTAGTTAGGCAAAACCCAAACAAATCTATTTCAGCGTTGTACTCAACGAAATTAACAGCATCGAGATTGGAGACGAAAATTAATTTTGGCCAAAACGAGTGAGATTAAACCACAATGTTTTCATGAAAGATGGCTTGAACGCCAACATATAGTAATCTAAAGTAAAACGAAATTGTTGTGTTAAAAACTTTACCATTTTTTTATTGAAAGACTTACTTGTATTCATAAACCGCCATTCGAAACAATTGTAGCAGAATTTCGATTTTACGATCTAAACGTCCGGGACGTAATAACGCCGGATCTAGCGTATCCGGACGGTTTGTAGCCATAATCGTTTTAACCTAATCCACCGAATCGAAAATCGAAACCATTTGATTAAGCAATTCCATTAGAGTACGTTGAATTTTACGATCGACTGATGTAGCTTCGGAAAAACAACGATTTCCAATTGCATCAATTTCATTTCATCCAGTAATATAATGCACGGTTGATGATCACGAGTGTAATTAAACACTTCACTTATTAAACGAGCACTTTATATCTAAAGCTACCTTAGTTCCAGCCTTCAATTTTGTCTTGTCTGACGTCGACATCCAACAACATATCGTGGCCCGTTTGTTGTCTCACAATCACTATAAAAATATAGATAACATAAAACATCATTTCACTGAATCATCGACATATTAGAGGTATGTACTTAAATTTATCCTCATTCAATTGTGTACCTCCCCGACAATTTGCCCAACATTTTGCAATCATTTTCTAATTTATCGAACTGTTTCGTTAAACCTTTTAATTGTTCTCGCACTGAAAGTAAAAATATAAAATACCAATTTGGTACATTTGCTTACACAGTCGGAATGATTCTGCTATTTTCCATTCTACATGTATTCAGAAACAGTCAAATAGAAATTGATCGGTTAGTTGAGACAAATTGTATAAGATCGGCATCATTCAACATTATCAAAATTTCAATGTCCGTCCGATAGCACTCAAATGATTAATGTAATCGTATTATCCTTTTCTTCACAATCCAAATCATCCACTTCCACATCACTGCTGTTATTATCCGGTTTCAATAATCGATACACAGTTTTATACAAGTATTTTGATACAAATATAAGACTGAACTGACTTTTATAATATTTTTTGGGGTTAAAAAATCTGACACTTCGATTTTTGTTTGATTTTTTTTCGGCTGCTGAATGATTTTTTTAGGTTAATATGAACTTGTCAAAAATTTCCCCTCACATGATTTATAGTAAACCAATTTTTCGATAGTTTCGTAAATTATTCAAAATAATTAAAATGCATATGTTTTTTCATCGAAAAAATAATAATAATTTTTTTTAGTAATTTTTGGGATATAAAATTATTGTCAAACATCAAAAATAAAGTTTTTTTATATCTTTTAAATACTTTATAGGTTAGTTTTCGATGATGTCAAAATTTCCCCAACTTTTTATACCATAAAATAAAAATGTTTTATCTCAGTCGCGCTAATGCAAATTTTAGTTCTTGTCTTTGTCATGTTTTCTGCAAAATTTTTGTAAAATTTGTCTGTTTCCTAGTGGAATAGTAGCATGAACAATACTAAAAATTATTTTGGGTTTATATTGGGTCGTTTTAAAGTTCGAAAATAAATTATTATTAATATTTTAATTCAAATCAGTTTATGAATGTGTAGTGTGAGAGTGATGTGCTATTTTTGAGTGAGTTTTGTTCTTTAGAAGTTCACCTGTTAATACAGGTGAATTGAGACAGTTATTATGAAAATTACGTTCAACACATATACAATCAGAGAAGTATCTTTTTATTCTAATTTTCATTCTAATTATATAAAAGTTAATTAATTATTATTGTTATTATAACTATTTACATATATGTGAACGGTAGTTTATAATCGTACACATAGAAACTGACATTTCGAGGGAATTCCCTTTGTATGTACTTAAGTACATAAAATATTGGTACCCGAGAAACCAAAATTTGAAATTACAACAGATCGAATTGTAACTTACCCAATAAGCGAAAATTTGTATACTCAAAATGGGTTGCCACCGTATTGTGACAAAAAAGACTTTTTGTGGAATAATATAAATTGATAAATATATAAAATGTTAATGAAAGGAGGAAACAGTTTTCTGCCACGGGAAATTTATCATTTGAGCTGAAATATGTTGGATTGTGTTATCCATTTGAGTTTTTATTTAAATTTAATTACATTTTAATAACTTATTTTAATAATTTTCACTTACTTTGAACAATTCTATAAATTGAAATTTTGTCGAAAGTCCTGATTTAAAACAATAAAGTTGTCGGCAAATAAAATTCAATTTATTTTTATTATTTTTTAAAATTTATTATTAATTTATTTTTTATTTTTTACATACCGGAAGGTCAGGGAAGATTGTGATTGCAACATTCTTGATCAGGGGGTCTATTTAATTACTTACGCTTTGAGCATAAACTCAATACAATCAAATATGTTAACGACCCAAAGACTTTTTGCTATGGAATGTTGTTTTTCCACGATCTTTCTGGTTGAATTCAGGTTATGTTTTAGTGAAGTTGTGTGAATGTTAGATATAAATTAACCCTGCTTTTAGTTGGATGAATTTAAATATAGGTAGCTGAATGACAATACCGAATCTAAATTTTTTTTATTTTTTTTTATTTTGACATTATTGACGGAATATTTAGGTCATCATATGTATGATAATACTGCCGTGTCATTACGAACGTGAAGTCCCTCGGTTAGTTGGTGTTGGATGGGAAGATAGGGCAAAATAAGGTTAGAAGCAGTATGTGATGAGATGACCCATAGATGTGATTTAAATAACCTAACCAGTCTAGTAGGACTGATGCCGAATACATATGATGAATATTAGTATCCTTTACCTCAAACACAACTAACTTACATTAATTAACTAACAAACTCTAATCTAGAGTGTGAATTTAATTGAGACTAACATTCTAATATATTTAAGTAGTTAGAAAATGACTTTGCTGCGGTTCGCCCTAGTCGTGTCTGTGACTAACATCCTTTCCTAACTAACCTTATCTGTTAAGGATGTAGGCAGGGCCTGGGCCCGCATGATGCTGAAATATTATTCGCATTCAGATATAATTTGTTATTTGATTGTTGATATTTCAGGATTATGGTAACGTACCTAGGATCGCCGTTATGGCTGGCATGTACGCCTCTATCATATCATATCATATCATATTGGGTCGTTTTAAAGTCCATTCCCGGAAAAGTGCATTCCCGGACTCCCGTGGTTGCCGATTTCCACTATCGTCCGGGAATGCAGTACTTTTCCTCCTAATTATACAATATACTATTTTTCATGTTTTTTTGTTATATTATTTATGAGAATACACAGATTAAATTTTGTCGTTTTGCCACGGTACCGCTCCTTTACTACTAAAATAGTTGGCAAACGAGGATAGATAGACGAGGTTTCAAAAATGTTAATACGTGATAATGATAATTAAATATATAAAAACCTATTATATTGCCATGTTCCATCACAATGTGTTCCGTCGCTGTTCTTCACATCTATTAAACCGGGCGAGATATACGGAGTTGGAAGGAACTGTTGAGTCTTAGCCAATTATGTAAGCACATGCAGGTGCATGTTATTTCTTCAGCTGTGTCCCCCTACATAATATCAAAAATTTGAAAAGCTTACGTTAGAAATTATTGGTTGCCGGAATACTCCATTTTGTCACGAGCCCCTCAGCCTAGGGTACTCAGAAGGGTTCGGCTGTCTCTGTGTACACCTAGGTAACACCAAGGTAGCCTCATCCTCATCGCGGGAGGCGGGTACTGCTTCGACAGTAGCAAAGTGCTACCGGGGACCAAATGCCAGTGGTATAAATTGGCTAAAACAAACAATGAGTACAACAAATACGGAATGTTATACCCCAGGTGGTACAGCAGCAGATATGCTGCCAAATCCACACTCTTCGGAGGCAGGCCTAACAGATTCTGGGGTGGGCCAATCATTGTTTAACCCATTTGGGCGAAGTTCCAAATTATCAAGATCACCAAGATCTTCAACCGGAAATATATTTCAGTACGAGAAGGAAAATGCCGAACTCCGCGAACAACTAAGAGAAATAAAAGAATTTACTACTAAATTGAAAGAAGAATTTACAATTTTAAAGAAAGAAAATGAAGAACTCAAAAAAGCAGTTGAAACACCTAGCCCAACAGTCGATGATGGGATTAATTCATTCCATACGGATGAAGAAGAATTAGAAAGAGAAACAAATTGGACGTTGAACCGGAATAAAAGACCAAGTAAGAAAAGGAAAGCGCAACACTCACCAGAAATGGCAGTGACTTTACCATCAACTTCAAAAGAGGTTTCCAGAAAACCGTTAATCATCAAGAAACAACTAGCTCTAGAAGAACAACCAGCTAAACCAAAAGAAAAATCACCTCCACCAATAAATTTCGCCGGAATATCAAATTTCTCCACTATGCAATCGATTATGAAATCGACTACGATAGCCGAGTACAAACTCGTATCTGTAAACAATGGCGTCTGGAAAATTAATGTTGTAGACTCTGAAACTTATAGAGCTTTGGCTACAAAACTTAATTCCGAGGGGCATCGGTGGTTTACCTATGAGGATAAGAATGATCGCCCAATTAAAGTTATGGCTAGAGGTCTTCACCCAACCTGTGCAAAAGAGGAAATTATTGAGGATCTCAAGCAAAAGGGTTATCAAATAAAAAATGAATGAATGAATTTGAACAAGGAGTTCAAATTAACAAAAGAGGGCTTCCACTATTTATGCTTACTTTTAATAACAAACAAAAAGTGGAAGATGAGCATAATATCAAGGCAATACTTAGCATGAGAGTTAAAATAGAGCCATTGAAAAAAAAATAGCGGATTAATACCGCAGTGCAAAAAATGTCAAGGTTTTGTTCATACGCAGAAATATTGCCAAAGAGAAATTAGATGCGTGAAATGTGCCGGAAAGCATCATGCCCAGGTATGCCCGGTTAGTAAAAATTTTGCTGCAAAATGTCTTAATTGCAATAAGTCACATCCCGCAAACTACCGAGGATGTGAAATAGCTAAGGAGCTAACACACAGTCCAGGAGTATCGGCAAAAAATTATCAAACTTCCACCAAAGAGGAACCTAAACCTCATGCTAGTAAAACGGGAGAACCAAAACCAAAACTGTACTCGCAAGTAGTCATGACAAAATCAGTTATTTCGAAGGACACTACTGAAGGTACAGCAGTGCTCCAAAAGATACTAAGAAGCATGGAAGCTCTTAACATTCGTCTAGCTAAACAAGTGAAATGCCTTCAAGCTTTAAGCAACAGATTAGATAAGCAAGACGCTCTAAATGAAATTAAATCCATGCTCTATTAAAATGATGCAAACAACAGCAAATAAAACATTAAGAATAGTAACCTGGAATGCAAATGGGCTAATGCAACATATTCCAGAATTAGAAATTTTCCTAAATACTGAAAAATAGATATATGCCTAGTATCGGAAACCCATTTTACTTCAACTTCATATCTTAAAATATTTGGATACAGCTGTTACCACGCCATTCGTCCAGCAGGAAGGGCAAGGGGAGGATCGTCGGTGGTTATAAAAGAAAACATCAAACACTTAAAAGATCTTTAAATTGAAGAGGAATTTATGCAAGTAGTCACCTTAAAAGTATTTATAAATAACAACAAAGAGTATAGTGTAACGTCAATTTATTGCCCCCCAAGATTAATTTAATTAAACAAGACTATTGCACGTTATTTAAATCACTTGGATCTAGTTTCATAATCGGAGGTGATTTTATGCAAAAAACACCTACTGGGGATCAAGAGTAACCTCTAAAAAGGGAGAGAGCTGTTTGTAGTAGGAAGACTATGCAATTGCGATTATCATTCTGGAGATCAACCAACTTATTGGCCTACGGATAGAAACAAAATACCCGATATCATTGACTTCTTTATCACCAAAGGTATAGACGAAAACTATATATACCTAGAAAGCAGCGATGGGATTATGTCGGAGCACACGCCTGTTATTATGACAATCAGTGCAACGATTGTTAAAAAAACTAGTCCACCTTTGCTAACAAACAAAAAAACCTGCTGGGAGAAATTCCAAAAACTTGTAGAGGATAATATTGATCTTCAGGTGCCAATTAAAAACCCGATAGAGCTAGAAGAAGAACTAGAACAACTCAACAACAGTATACAAGAAGCGGCGTGGAGTAGTACCCCCTCAAGTTCAAAGGAAATACGCCGAAATGCTATTTATCCTCTAGAAGTTAGGGAACTGGTTGCAACAAAACGAAAAGCAAGAAAGGTCTGGCAAAGAAGTCGAGCGCCAGAATATAAAACAACTCTAAATTTTTTATCCAATAAACTAAAATTGCTAATTAAAGAAATCAAAAACGAATCCAATAATAAATACTTGAGTGGCCTTACTGGGGAAAAAGATACCGAGTACTCTCTTTGGAAAACGACAAAAAGTTTAAAACGACCTAAACTACAAATTTCACCAGTAAAAAATGAAGATGGCACATGGGCTATAAGTGCAAAGCAAAAAGCTTCGTTGTTTGCAATCCACATCGAGAACACGTTTCAGCCTCTACCTAGACTAACTGCAGAGGAAAACATACCGCACCAGTATATAAAATGGACAACTGCAATATATCTTCTGCCACAATACAAGAATTAAAAGAGGAAATCAATCTCAACCTAAATACAAAGAAATCTCCAGGATATGACTTAATTACAGGACAAATAGTAAAAGCTCTTCCTGAAAAAGGTCTACGTAAACTACTCCAAATAATTAATGCAGTGTTAAGACTTAAACACGTTCCAAGTCAATGGAAAGTAGCAGAAGTAATTATGATACCTACACCAAACAAACCACTTAATGACAAAAATTCGTATAGGCCGATTTCCTTACTCCCAATAATTTCAAAATTATTCGAGAAACTACTCCTAAAGAGACTAAAACCAATAATAGCAGAAAGAAATCTTGTTCCTCCACATCAATTTGGCTTCAGAGAAAAACAGTCAATAATAGAACAAGTAACCGAATTACAAACATATTTGAAGACGTACTTGAAAAAAAAGAAAGTATGTTCAAGCGTCTTCTTGGATGTAGGACAGGCCTTTGACAGAGTATGGTATAAAGGTTTGGAATATAAATTTCAAAGAGACTTACCAAAGCACTTTTATGAAATTCTAAAATCTTACATATCTAACCGACACGGCGATTAGAAATAAAGAAAAAATCAGAAGGAGTACCACAAGGTAGCGTTCTGGGACCAACTTTATATGTTCTATACACCTCGGATCTGCCAACGATAGAGGAGACTAACATAGCGATGTTCGCGGATTATACGGCCATCTTAGCAGTTGCTAATTGCATAGAAGAATCTACAAGCAAATTGAAAAGAGCTACTAATATTGTCAGTACCTGGACCAAGAGATGGCGAATAAAACTTAATGAAACAAAATCTGTTCACGTAAACTTTACCAACAAGAAGGTCAACTGGATACCAGTAGAACTGAACTCCCAGTAAATTCCCTATGCAAATACGGCAAAATATCTAGGCATGACTCTAGACGCGAAACTAAAATAGAAAGACCATGTGAAAAAGAAAAAAGAAGAGCTAAACTCTACATAATAAATTGCTACTATACCGGCAAATCCTAAAACCTGTGTGGACTTACGGTATTCAGCTCTGGATCTGTACAAAGAAAACCAATGTCAATATCATCCAGTCATTCCAAAGCAAAGTCCTTCGTGGAATAGTTAATGCATCGTGGTACATAAGAAATGACAACCTCCATAGAGATCTGAAGATGGATTTCGTTAGTGAAATAAGCAAACACGCGAGAAAACACATGCAACGTATTAGTCTACACCAAAATGCTGAGATACGTCGTATGTTGAATGATTCAAACCCAGTAAGACGGCTGCGAAGGAAGAAACCGCATGATCTACAAGATCCAATCAGGATCGACTGAAAATATAATAAAATTGTAAAGGGGACTAACCAAAGGGCTACAACCCTCCAAACAAGAATATAAATTATCAAAGATAAATTACTAGATGACTTGTAAATCAGTTGTAATAAATAAATATAAAAAAAAAAAACTTTTGTCACGAGTATACCGAAACAATAATTAAATATTTTTTGCTCCTGGGTGAGCGGGGTTTGAGAAAAAGGTTTTAGCATATTCGGATGAAGACCAAAGGCATCATCGAAAATAAAAACGTAAGGCATATTTTCCAATCGATTCGAAATATTCGATGGTTTCGGTAACCTTTTTTTAGTTAGCCTACCTTAGTTTCCGTATATAATGCCGGTAAATGTATACTTACGATAACAAATTTGAATAGAATTTTTTTTCCCGAAATTGCTGTTTCGGAAAATTCCTCCGTTACTTTGCCTCCCAGCAGCCCCTATGTCACACATCATGAAATTAAATATAATCGTGGTCAGCAACTGCCATGAGCACTATTGAATAATATTTTTTATAATTAAAAAACGTTGATCCACTAAACGATGGAGCCTGTTAATATAATAATATTTATAAATAAATTTATATTTTTAATTAAAATATTAAAACTACCTGTATGGAGATGTGTTTCCCATCGATGGCGCCAATGCAGAGTTTGAAGTTCCACCGTTCTCCGAAGCCATTTGCCATGTCTATAAATTATCCTTCGCTGACTTTTTTAAATACTTTTGACCTGAGTGAATCAACTATTCTATTGCCTGTGTCGTCTCTTTTGTGATGAAGTACACGCTTGCTGTTGAACATTTATAAACTGTTGATAGACTTTTCTGCGACTCACCAGTGGCCAAATATCTGCAAAAATTAAAGACATGTGAATTTTTTTTAACATATAAAGAAGTTTAATCTTACCTGAATGTGATAGCCAATATTGTAATGGGCTGAATAATTTTTCTAAGGTATTGTTGTTTCGTAATTGCCGGTCCAACAAGAGTCAAAAGTTCATCAAATTGTGAACATGACATTCTCGTGTAATTCTGGAAAGTACACCCTATATAGTTTAGGGCCAAAGTACACCCTATATAGTTTAGACTTCTTGGTACACATCTGAGCATTTGCAATACTACATTGACACTAGCTCCCAAATCTTTTTCAGACGAATCACAAAACTCTCCGAGATTTCCGAGCATGTGGATAGATAGGATTGGTTTCTTACATCAAATACTACTTCAGAACCACCACGATCGCCTCTATGCGATTCGTAGTCTGTTTTGTTGTAAAAATTTCTTATTAGAATAGATTAGAAAATTCACTCGAAACTTTTCACAAAAATTAAATATTTTCTACTTATTGTGCAGAAATATTTGCGTTTATTAAAAATTTTCAAATATTATTATGAAAGATAAATTTTTGAGTGTTTTTTAATTCTAAGTACTTAAAGGACACAGTGTATATTTGGTTATTTTGGCATAAACTTCAATCCGATCTCAGTTATGCATTTCGTATTATTTATATCCTTTTGACAAATATACGAATTTGATTCGCTGTTTATCAAATTTGATAAAGCGTCGTCGACAAAAAATTTGAAGCAAGAATACGGTGTACTTAGGTCAGGAAAATCTTCAGATAGTGATTCGTCACCTCGAAAAATTATCTATTCTGGATCTTTAATAAAATCTTGGCGTCACCATAATATTTTATCGGTAGAATCGCACACAGGTGTTTCGTCTATTGCTTCGATTTGAACGGCATATCAGCAAATTATCAATAGGCGTATTCGATATATCAAAAAGGTCTCCTACAAGTCCGTACCTCACCATCTTCGATATGAATGCAAACATTGTTGTTCTTATCCTCAAAAAATTCATCTTTGCTGTCTGTCCAACCCTCATTAATTTCTAAAACTTGAGCTTCAGTGAGATATTTTCTAGAGGCCATTCCAGCGGGTTATTCTAAATTAATATAATTTAGTCAGTTACTAAATCCAAAAATAAGTTTATTGCAAAAATGCAATACAAAGTAAAAACGGTTAAATCAAACAATTTAATCAACATTATCTGAATATTGTATGTATTGCATATCTGCAATATACCCAATTATGCGTTCGAGCTTTAGTCAACCATAAAAAAGGATTTTATTTTCAACAATTTTTATTGTTACAGTTCTTATTAAAAGCTTAACTCTATTTTCACTAAACTCTAAAATAAAACTAACTATAATTATTTAAGATTACATCTATGTATCTATATCTAAATTGTTTCGAATTACAAGCCAAGCCAGTGGAAATTTATTGATGCATTTTGATGAGTTCGCATTTCCCATGATTTGTTTGTTGTTTTGATCAACGTGTTCGTTATGCTGAAGTTGCGTCTTTCAATATTGGTTTGTTACATCGCATTCCTTATGGGTTCATAACTACACATTTAAATGAACTTTCTCCATAAATATAGTAAATAATGACATATTAACTATTGACAACCATATATCTCACACTTATAAATAAATATTGTGCTTCCTTTGTAATATTGGATCTGTTTTTTTGGTTAAAATTCAATAAATCGAAACCCGTGTAACTAGTCGATTGTTTCACGTTAGACTGACATTTATAACTAACATTTAGGCGCTTAAATTGACAATAAGATAAATATATTCCCTATGAACAAATTCAAAAGGATATTATAAAGACACAGAAAACGAAGTAAAATTATTTTGGAGTATAATTTTTCATGCATTGCATATATGCAATTTCACTAAAAACACTAAAAGTGGAATAGCTTTTGCACCATCAATAATTCGAAAATCTTTACTTGGTTGTTTATCCTGAAAATGAGCTCCCCTATCACCCTGCCTCGTTTAATCGTCCAATTCGGGGACACCCTGTATATAACATATTAAATTATATGTATAGAGAGTCATAAAAAACGATAATAAATTTAAAAATGTACTTGTTCGATCGTAAATTCAAGTCATGATCGAAACCCCAAAAATCTAAAATTAGGAAAGAAACAAACTAGAAAAAATTTCTAAAATTCGATAAAAATTCTACTGCAAACCCAAAATGAATTCAGAAATATAAAAATAAATAATTAATAATTAATTTCACTTAATGATTTATTGATTTATGATTTTATGAATTCACTTTTTTTAACATACGAATAATTGATCATAATTTGTTGTACTTTTAGGTGATCGTGATTAGAATATTTTTGTTACCATTTTGTCGGTATTAATTTTTTTTTTATTTTCGGTTAGAAAGTAAATATTCGGACTAAGATGTAAATTGTTTAAAGACGTAGTAAAAATTTAAATAAATCAAAAACCCTTCTATTTTATTTTTATATAACACCTCATCTCTGTGTACGTTTAGAGATGCAAATAACAGCGAAAAGGTGAGTGAATTCATAAATACGCTATAATAAAATTTTAGAGATCGTTGATCGCTGAAACGACCAAATACGTGATCTTACTATACAAAATGGTATTTGTGCGATTTACATATAGGATTTTATAAATTACTCGACGATTACGAGATTAAGTAAAATTAAAATTTACCAATTTGGTAATGAATTCTCACGATCATGTAATTATTGAAATATTTTGGATGACTTTTGCCGAGCAATAGAATAGAACCGTTGCAGACAACATAGCCATTCCATGAAAGACATAAAAGAAAGCATTGCTTCTCTATGTCTGGTACTGTCTAACTTAAATATCGTAGATTTAACAAAGGTGTGCAATTTGATCACTACTAAACAGTTAGCCAACCTTTTATATTTTCTTGGTGGAAGTACAACATTCCGGTAAATTTAACTTATTACACCTGCAACATTTTTATACATAACAATTACAAGTTATTGCGGTTTCTGCAACGCGAAGTGTGTAGTTTAACCAAATTAGGCTGTCTAACTAGTTTTGGTTATTATGTAAATTGCAATATGTTTAACACCTGATGTTTGCATTTCCTAGTTAAATGATTGCCATATATTGCACAATTTACACTACCACTCAACTTCAGTTCAAATATTGGTTGAAGTTGTTTGACAATAACGATTAAGTTTTTAAAAATTACTGCTCCTTCCCCTACAGGTGCTGCTAAAACTTAAATCTACACCAGTTTAATTTACTGATGAGCACTTTAAAATCGTTCCTTCAATTAATTAAGCTCAGTTTCATAATTTTGTTTTAAAAATGCGCTATCATCTGTGAAACATCATTCAACGAAAAAATCATAAGTTCGGAATTCTACCCTAGTCAATATATCGAGCCCAAGTCGATAAAAATTTAGGGGGTGGTGGGCCATCTGTAGGCCCTTTTTCATTTATAAATAAAATACAATTTCAGGTCGAATGTTGTTTTTAAGTTGTGAATGATTAGCATACACCTTACCTTTCAAATAACCTCACAAAATATAAACAAGTAGTGTCAAATCCGGGCTTCTTGGTGGCCAAGGAACTTCACAATCTCTTGAAATCAACAAATTTTGTTGACAATAAATGGATTGTTGCACGACTTGCGTGGCATGTCGCTCCGTCTTGTTGAAACCAAAGGATGTTGATACGCAATTCATTCAATTTGGGCCGCAAAAAACGAGTTGCGATAACGTTCCCCATTCACTGTTAGGGCATGTTCCTGTTCGTTTTCAAAGAAAAACGGCCCGAAGATGCCACCAGCCCATAAACCACACCAAACAGTGACTCTTGGAGGATGAACTTCTGCTTTGTGAATAACATGAAGATTCTCCGCTCCCCAAATTCGACAATTTTGCTTATTGACGTACCCATTAAGATGAAAATGATCTTCATCACTATAGATGATTTGAAATGCTATACTTTGGATAAATTTGGACAATCAAAATGCGTTGTTGTGGTGTTAGCGACTCCATGATGATAAATGGCATATTTTTGACTTCCCATATGCCAAAGAATTTTTTAGAACATACTTGGGCTGCCGTAAAAGTTTTTAGAAAAATTAATAAAAAATTACAATTTTTCATCAAAAATTGCTTTGTTGCTTTTCAAAGTATTCGCCTTTAAGATTCACTTTTGCATACGCTCAAACCATTTATCGAAACAATTTTGCTAGTCCGAAGATGATAGCTCCAAACCACGGTTTTGAACGCTTCAATCGTTTCTTCAGGCGATAAAAATTGTTGTCCACGTATCTTATCTTTGATTGTTGGGAACAGGAAAAAGTCATTGGGTGCCAAGTCGGGGCTGTAAGGCGAATGGCCCATCAATTCGATCGTTTGAGTGCTCAAATACTCGCTTGTTTGATGTGATGTGTGTGAGCACGCATTATCGTGATGCAAAATGGTTCGCCGTTTTGGGTGGTTTTCTCTCAATTTGTTGATAACCTTGACTGTTTTGATTTTCAAGAACCACAGTAGCCACATGACCGATTTTCGTGAAGAAACACGCTATCATTTGCTTCCCAACGTTCCGAGCTTGCACAACTTTTGTTGGTTTCTCTTCGAATTGGAAGAGCCAATCAGTCGATTGCCCTTTTATTTCCGGCTCCTACGCATATATCCATGACTCGTCACCTGTCATGATCATGTATACGTTTTTGGAAGTACGTCCAACGAATTTTCCAAGCATTTCCTGGCACAACAGCTGTTTTTGGGCGACCTTCACGAGGCTCGTCTTTGCGTGAAGTCGTTCTCCTTTAAATTCATTGTACCAATTATTAACACTAACCAAGGATGGTGTGGTGCTTCATCGCCAAAAGTCGAATGAAGTGATTCGAAGCACTGTTGTTGAGTTAACCCCTTTCGAAAATCGTAAACACTCATCATACGAAAATTTTCAAACGATAATTCCATTTTTTTACTGAATTCAATTTTTCAAGTAAATAAAAAACAATTGCAAGAGCTGACAGATGACTTCTGAGAAACATAACCTCCAAAAATGTTACACTATTTCACTGACATAGATTTGCATGGGAAAACACTAGTATTATCATTTTCTAAAAACTTTTACGGAAGCCTATGTATAACACTAAGTACTAAAATTCATCGATTGAAAAAAGAACTAACAGATGGCCCACCCTGTAAAAATAACGAATTTTAATTCGGAGAGATTAAAAATTATGAAATTTATTTTTATTTTTATTCTTACAATTGCAAAAATTTAGAGTCCGCACTTTTTACAATTGTGTCGGATTCTCGTGTAATTTAAGAATTAATGTTTTGCTGGTGTATCATCCGTCGCTCGTTGTAGAATTGTTGCCACGTTGTTTAGAGTCAGCATTTTTATGACTAAACCGGATGCTCCTAGTCGTTAACTCTTCCCCCTTTAAAGATCCATGGCCCGTGGGTCAGAATTCCAAATTAATTGGTTGAATTCCAAGTTGGCAGCTGATGATATCTGGTTGATGGGTTGATTTGTCAGAATTCCTTATTTTATAACGATGGTTGGTCTTTGAGATTGGAAGCTATAACTCCCATGTTCATAAGTCCTGATACTTTATGCTTTGCGAATAGTTTTTGTAGATGCTTTACATTTGCTAGGTGTACATTATGAAATTATTAAGGTATTCTTCATTTTCCGTTATATTGGGCTGGAGTACTGACGGTAGTACCTGAGAGGTCCTAATCTCTTGATTTGTGAATGTCAGGTTATCGACTTTTATGATTTTCGTTCTCGTTGTTATCCATTAAAGTTGCTTAGATAGATTAGTGTTGTCGTTCAGAGGCTTGATTATTTGTTTTTTGATAAATTGATAAATTGATGGTCACATTTAGCGTGCGCTAGATCCCGCATATTCTATCACCACCACTTCATTTGCGTGTGGAAGTGTTTCGATTTCCGCCACCAACCGTCCGATTTCTACTTTATCTAGTAAATTCGTGTTAATTATTTTACCCTTTGCCAGTTGTGCAGCTCTAATTATTTCCTTGATTTCCTCTTTGACAATAAGCCGATTGAATAACTTGTTGGATCCGTTCTTCCGAATCTTCGTGTAATGAGTCGATAATTTTATTGTACTCGTTAAGAATTGTTCATTATTGTTGTTGATAATTTCGTTTTGACTATTGACAATTTTATCCCAGTCTGTAGCATCTGGTGACCCTGCTATCCATTTTTATGCGGTCCCAATCCAGGTGATTAATCATCTGGTTCGAGTATTTCAACCTTTGAGTTTCGATAGTAGTTGGGTGATTTGCTCAACCAACTGTCTATTATTTTTTCACAGCTGGTCAAGTTGATGATATAAATCAGTTTGAATTTCCCATTAATGATTCTTCCAGTTCCCTGCTTGAGTGTTATCAGCGAGTGGTTGTATTCGTAGATGTTCAGTGAAGTTGTTGTCGTCCAAAGATAGGAGCACTGGTAAAATTTGTCAAAAGTTTGGCCTTTTTCGAGTAATTTTTTATGAAGCGCCTGTAAGGAAAAGTGAGTCCGAGAAATGTTTAAAGTCCTTTAAGTTTTCCGGGCTCTTAATTTTTTGAGTAGCAAGGATCTTTTTTCCTCTGTTTTGAGGCCCTAATTTATTAGATCGTAGCCCAGGAGTTCTGTTAGAAGCCTTGCCTGTTTTGACGAGTAACTCGCAGGTTGGTTTTTTCCAATTTTGAGAATATTTTGCCGATATTAACCAGATGTTCTTTCTCGGTATTCTCTCTGAATATGATAATATCGTCTATGTAGACGTAGCAGATTTGTCAGAGTGTTCAATATATCCGGGATAGCTTTTTTGCTACTACCCATATGAGGAGAGTTGTATGGTTTTGAGTCAATTTAATTTTCTACGTCGCTCCTTATGCTAACTGGGTAA
The DNA here is from genome assembly GCA_963691935.1 of Nephrotoma guestfalica. Lineage (NCBI taxonomy): Eukaryota > Metazoa > Arthropoda > Insecta > Diptera > Tipulidae > Nephrotoma > Nephrotoma guestfalica. Next base: position 136,041,848 of record OY829915.1, on the reverse strand, counting down.
GGATACGATTTGGAATAGGTGCTTCGGTAGTTGTTTCAATTTCCGCTCTTACATCCGTATCGATTGGTTCCATATTATTTATTGGTCCAAATAATATTTTAAATTTGGACAAAACTCTTTGAAAATTTTGTTTTGTTTTGTGTGGAAGATGATTATCTCGAATATCGAGGTTATTTACTTGCGATGATTGTTTCTCTTTTAGTTGTACTTTTTTACTTGGTGTTAAAAATAAAACGTCGTTTTTCCGATCGATGATGGCTCCTAGCTCCTTTAAGATGCAGTGCCCGATTATCCCGTCGAATGATTTAAGTTCAGGCAGTATACGAAAAATCATTTTGTTGATTCCAATACTTTTAAAAAATGGCCCCAAAATCTTTTCTTTTATTAAAATGGTTCCACCAGCGGGTTTGATGTTAAATTGGGCCTTTGTGGGAATCGAGTTTAAGACAAGGTCTGGTTTTATGAAGTTTTATTTGCTCCTGTGTCTATGAGAAATATGAGCGTGTTGTTATCCCTCGTTTTATACTCTATAGGTATGGTAAGCTGGAGAGGCTTCTTGTTCCTCATCGAATGCATTGATGTCTGAATTCTCGTTTCTTTACTTGGATGTGTCTAGTTGTTCTCCTTCTTCAAGAGCTTCGAGATAATAAATTCTCTGACTTTTTCGAGACTCATTCAGATCAGAAGCTTCCCGTTTAAATGTCGTCTGATAATTTATTTATTGTTAATAAATGAACCCATTTCCATTGGTGTTGGCAGTTTTAATTCAACTGATCGAGGAGGTGTCATTCTATTATTTTGGTGTTTGTAGACTTTGCGGATTCGCATGAGTTAGTTGATTGATCGGAACTATTATTGACTTATTGAAATTACTTTTGTGGATTACCATATTTCTGAGGTTTAAATAATTCTAAGCACGAAGCATATGCTTCTGGTAATGTTTGTGGTCGTTGTATAATTAACATCTTGGATAGTTCGCCATTTAATCCTCGAATGAAAACATCTAAAGCTCGGTTTCTGTATGTTTCGATAAGAACTTCTATGGTGTCAGCAGAGTATTCTTCAGTTTTAATCTTATTAACGATTAACGAAAATTGATGAGTGATATTCGCGTAGAATTCGTCTTTGCTCATATTCTTCTGTGAGATGCTGCTGAGTTGGTTTTCTAAGGTTCTAAACCACTTTTTATTTGAAGCCCAGCCGTCACTAAAGATATTATAGAAAATGACTTTGCTGCGGTCCGCCCTAGTAGTTTCTGTGACTAACATCCTTTCTTAACTATAACCTTATCTGTTAAGGATGCAGGCAGGGCCTGAGCCCGCATGATGCTGAAATATTATTCGCATTAGATACAATTTGCTATTTGATTGTTGATATTTCAGGATTATTGTAACGTCCCTAGGATCGCCGTTATCGTTATCTTGTACGCCTCTATCTTATCATATCATAGAATTAATTAGAAAATATTTATAGTTGAATTTAAGTTTTATAATTTGAGAATTATTATTATTTAGGAAATTTCTTGAGTTTAACCACACAGAAACCAATATGTTTAACTTACGTTAGAATCGTTGGGATTTTCATATCCTGGTTTTAATCTAAAGATTTGAGTTTCTTTAGAAGGTTATTTAGGTGTCCTGGCGGATGGATATACTTGGGATCAGCCGTTGGCGTGTCTTCGGCATGGTTTTAACTCGGAAAAGCGCTAAATTCCCTTTTTGGAGTTCTACGTTGATAATTGTAGATCTCCTACGGTACGGATTACGAGTATTGGCTATGTTCTTGTGGTTATAATGGACAGTCCCACTTCTCTTTAAACTACTTGCACTTTTTATTAACTATAATATGGCGGTTCCTGTTTCGTAATTGGCAGCGCCAGTTACGAATTTAATTTCGGAGAGATTAAAAAAATTAAATTTATTTTAATCTTTATTCTTACAATTCGAAACTAAAACTAAATTTAAATCTAACAATCGTTTCGTTATATAGAATTGTTGACGCATTGTTTAGAGCCGGCATTTTTATGATTAAACCGAATGCCCGTAGTCGTTAACTTATATTTCATCTGATTCGCCTACACCAAGTTCTGCGATACAATGACTCAAATTTGAGCCAAATCTACGAAATAAAAATGGTTCGGTTTGCTAATAGAAGCTTCAAGGTTCGATTTACGTAGGGCCATCTGCACATTGCATAGCTCCTTGCCAGTGTTCCTTTCCACCACCGATCGTAATAAATGATGAAAAATCCCTCTTTTGCATCCTGCCCCTATCGGAATTCGAACTCGGTCCCTCCCGATCCAAACGCCAAAGCTTTAACCACTAGGTCGTTTGATGACCAACCTGTCAGTCTTAACTGAGTTGAAAACAACAAAAAAGACCAAGGCTTTTAAAGAAAACATCTAACTTTGTTCCTAGAATAGTAAACAGAAATTTACTGTGTCCAAAATTTTGAATCCTATTTCCAACTGAATTACAAAGTTATATTAGCAATCTAAAGGATAAAATTATAGGAAATCCCAAACACTTTCGGAGATTTTTTAAAACCATATGGTAAACTTATCCATCCTGAATGAGATTTAAATATCAAAAGTCTTGTGATCCACAGATCATAACCAACATGTTTCCTGAGTTTTTCGTATCTGGTTATAAAGCAGAAGACATTGATAACTATGCCAAGATCTAATCGCAGTGAATAGTAGGGGAAAAGCTTTTTCATCGAAAAAGCCAACCCATTTACACCAGATTATGAGATAAATGGTGAACTTCTTCAGGTAATGCTTGAAACTAAAGGCCTAGGGTCTTATTTTCTTGAAAATATTAGCTTTACTAAACACACACAACTAATGGATCATGACTTCCTTCATGACATAGAACCATCTATGGCGATAATGAACCAGCGAAGATCTCGTGTAAGAGTTCCAATAAAATTAACTATTTGTTTGATTTTTTGCTTAACTAAAGATAATTTTAAAGGGTAGTGATTTTCCAATTTTTCCATTCTATCTAAATAAATAAATAACCTTAAAATGTGGGTCTTTTGCGTTTGTTCACGCTCTAATTCACGGAAGAGAGCCACGGTGCTTCTTATTAGTTTGATGACATTTGAAGTACATACATGTTAATGGTCTTTATATTAAGCAACATGGTGCAACATTACGCCATTGTTTATTTTAATAAACAGAACACATCACGTTTTGCTACAAAACATGATGAAACATTGTGATTCGTGCTCGTGCACGAATCACAATGTTTCATCACATGCATCACGCAACATGGTATAACATCCCAGAAAATGATAGAAATGAAACGAATCAGCACTATGCCAAAATAAACTGTCTAATAATTTTATGACCAGCGGTTAGAGCTCATTCTAGATTATTATCTACCTCTGAAATGATGTTGATTCATTCCGTCTTTGGTCCAATTAAAGTTGAGAACAACAAATATTGGATTCGTATGAACCACGAGATAAAGCAACAACGTATGACTAATAAAGTGTTCCAACAACATCCAGCCGATCTGCCCCGACCTACATGTAATAGGATGGCCCAACGAGATGGACGAAGGATAAATATCTTAAAAAATAATCTTCATTGCAAAAACGGAATATGTTCCAACGGAAGCTGCCACTTCCGGTACACAGATATCAACCACATTTCGCGTGGTTCTCCCATTGTTTGCAAAAAGCTTTAGTATGAAGCTTCATTTCGAATTTTGAAAAAATAAAAATTTTTTCATCACAACTTTCCGGTAAAATTTAAAATATGGTCTGAAGTAATTTTGTTTGAAATTCAATTTATATTCTTTCCGTTTTAATTGTTTTTTCGTAAATGTTGTATACTTTTCAAAATATTTACAAAAAAATTTCACTTTCTGCTTAAACTGTGGAAACTGTGGATCTGAAACGATAAAACGAAAAAGCCCCTATGGAAAATGCCACTTCCTGTCGACTGATTTCGGCTAAACACGTTTCTTTCCAATCAATCAATCTGTCTGGGCTATGGAGAGCCGAACTTTTTGTTGAAAAACAATTTTTTGTCAAAAATCGTCATTTCCGGTTAAATTTTGGAAAAATAATCTGAGCCGAATATACATTTAATTTAGAATATTTTAGTGTATGGTCGATTAATTTCATAATTGAAATAGTTTTCAAAATATATGCAAAAACGAAAAAGCACCTATTGAAGCTGTCACTTCCGGTGGACCAATTTCGACAAAAAATCACTGTGATCGCCAAATTAATGAAAAAAGCTTATGTATGAAGTTTCATCGGAGCACACAGACATTCAGTCTGCACGGAACCACATACACACACACATACATTTTTCTAAACACTTTTTTTTGACTTCGACGATATAGCGAAAAATAAATCAGCACAAATCTGTAGGTGCAATTTTTTAATGATTTTTCTCTCCTTCTCTAACTTTCACAACCCAAGAAGAGATTTTGCCGCCCGTAAACTATAGTCCGCCCTCCTTCCCGATCCATCCCTCTCGCTCTCCTGTTTCGACATCCTATTATACGTAAGTCGCACACCAGCGCAGTCGGGATCTTCCTCTATGACGCGCATCGCTTGCTTTATTTTACTACGTGAAAAAAGTGAAATACAGATTTTTGTAAAAAAAACGTCATTTCCGTTCCGAATTTTTATTGAAGAACAGTTTTTTTGGTATAAAATTGCCATTTCCGGTTATATTTTAGAAAATTAATCTGGGCCGATATAGTTTTCTCGGAAATGCTATACTTTTCAAAATATCTACAAAAAAATCGAAAAAAACAATCCTACGGAAGCTGCCACTTACGGTGGAAAAACGAAAAAGCTTTTTTGAAAGCTGTCACTTCCGGTGGACTGATTTCGGTCAAAAATCCCAGTCCACCGAGAAAGCATTTATATGAACGGAGTGCTGCGACATTTATATTGTGCCGGAGGTTACAGCAACCTCATCAGATCAGGTCAGCTTTAATCGAGAACTTCCTCCAAAAACCAACTTAGAATGCTATTAATCCTATTTGTATTCATCGTAGCTTTCTCATAATCGGCTAATAAATGGGCTCGTTCCGGCTCAGTTGGCCAGATTACAAAAGATCCTACCAAAACAAATTTAGAATCTCATTTTTTATCTCCAAAAATCATTTTAGATTCGTATTGCTATCCACCACAAATAATATCATAAACAATTTTTTTTTCTAAAGGCGCCAGAGTCTTACCGGAGCACATTCCTAAACCAGTTTTTCTAAACTCAAGACTCATTAGAATCAATTCCTGGCAATCGAAAACCATCTTACCAATTTTTAATAAAATTAATAGAGCTGAAAAGCTAAAAAATGAACCTGGCCCCACCGGAAGCGCCTGAAGTTAATCTCTCTGAATCAGGACCCATCACCATCAATTCTTTTTACTCCAAAATCCTCTTTTTTCAGTCAAGCCGTATGAGCTTAGAAAACAATTAAATTAAATTCGGTTCTCATCGCGTGACCCCCACCTATCCAACGAAATCCTTCTCCTAGGAAGAAACCTATCCATCTCGTAGGAAGCTGCCTCTTCCGGAGGATCGATTTCCTCTAAAAATCACTGGGCCTCCCATTTGCTGGAAAAAGCTTAAGTATGAAGTTTGTGCTGTAGAGAGGACACAACTTTTAGTCTGCAAGAACACCACACACCCACACACAGACACATACACAGATATTTTCTTTTAAAACTAGTCTTCGGCGATATAGCGAATGGTAAATCTGCAAAAATCTCGACGTCAACATTTTTCATGAGTACTATACTTCGTTTGATAAAAGAAAGTAAACCACTATTGCATGGTAAAATATCTTAAAAATGAACTAAGTAGTGACTAAAGTAAGATTGAAGTAGATTGCTATAGCGAATATTGCTAAAAATATAAAAATCACCTTCGAATAAAATGAATGTTGAGGTTGGACCTATTGCCATTTCGAAATCAGCCATTGAGCCTTCCAGGCTCAGGAAAAACTTGAACAATACATACGATTTCATCCAAAATACTAACCTAGCTAAAACTCATTAAATTCAGCTACTGCCTTCTTAGCTACTGCCTTCTTATAGAGGTCCGCAAATCTTTGGTTTAAGCATGCAGTCAGCTCTACACTCCTTTGATCTATACGCGCATCCCTGTAGGTGGGATAGGTCCCGGATTCGGTTCGGTACCTTTCATAAACTTGGAGTTTAGTAGCTCATACCGATTTCAATTTTCACTAGTGATGTTCTTTTCTTCTTTATTTATGTCGATGATACCTAGCGTCAGTGTGTTCTCTTATTACGTCATTGGACGATTGTGCGACTCAGTCGCTCCCATCGCGGGTGTGGTCTTTACTCTGGTATGCTTGCGGTTGATTGTTTGTGCTTCATCCAGGGATATTTGCCTTTTCGACGTGGGGCAACATTTTGCTGGGTTCATTTTGCTGGACACAGTCAGTTTTCTTGTCCGGTGCGACGGACTTCTTCTGCTTCTAAGGTAGCGGTTTCTTCAGAGTAGCACCCAATCTGTCTAAAGCTGAGCGCTAATCTCTGTAATGTTGCTTCGACGGAGGAGTAGCTGCAGTGATTGATAATTATTTCACCAGTCCCCATCTATGCGCCCTGGGCTGTTCCAAGTACCCAGAACTGAAATTGGGTTTAGCTTTACGGCCTGAATTACTTGTCTCTAGTTGTACCGGCCTTCGATGAGTGCCGGTGGTCTCGATGTAATTTTGATTTAAATTTGTATTTTCCATCTTGAGTTCATGAGTGTCGGAGAGGAGAAGGTCTACTACCTGCGATTCATTATATTCAGCAAAAGCAAGGCCACCTCGTCTAGGGTGTGGTATTATATTGACCATATGATGGTCTGTCATTGGCAAAGGCTAAGGGCATAACCTGATTTACCCATAAGCAATAGTTGTAATTGGATGTTTTAATAGAAAGTTCTAATAGAATCTTTATATCTCTTCGACCTATTGGATGAAGTTGTTATTTGTTCAAGTTTAACTAGTTATGCAAGTCCGCTTGCTCTTTCTTACTTTAAAAGTCGGTATCATTACCTCTCATCAACAAAAAGATTAATAAACAACAAGGCGCTAAATATTTCACGGTATTAGATTTCCTCAATGGATTCTTTGACGTCCGAATATCGAGCTTGTCTATTGGGTTTACTGGGTTTTTTCTAAAAGAAGTAAGTTCAATTAGCGAAGCCAATGCCTGACTTGCTACGAACAAACTCCCAGTTCAATATACATATATACATATATATATATATATATATATATATATATATATATATCCTCGTCGGCAAGAGATGTTCCAGAGAGGCGAAGATTAAGTTTTAGGAATTGTTTATGGTAATTACTTTGACGTTTACAGAGATTCCTAAATCTTAATTAACAATATAGAGTTGGAAAGACGCTAATTAAATTGATTGGAGTTGAGGAACAAAAATTAAGATAAATCTTTAAAAGAGAGCAGAAGCATTTCCAGAAAATCATAACGGTATAGTAATTAGGAAGGCTATACCACTGAACGCAGATTAAGAGAAGCGATAGTATGAGGCTTTTATGACGACAATATAAAACAAAGACCTCGAACGGCCGTGTTAGTTGACTTAAGTGCTACTCTTACCTTTATAAATCAGTTTAGCCGCTGAACCAAATAAAGCTGTCTGTATAAAATAGTTCGTCTGTGTCATTTTAATTTACTTACTTACCTGAGTAAATGCCGACATTCTTGAAAAAATATTTTCATAGAGTTATCTGGTTTAACCATCTATACAAAATGTAGTTCTTAAGGTAACCAGTATCAACAAACCTATCTCTTAACTCTACCTACATCTTTTCTGCAGACGACAAAAAATAACGAGCAAACCGTCATAAATAAATTGTGTTCTACTGTTTAGATCATCTACGAAAAATCACGTCCTGATGAACTTGCATGCAAAATTGAAAAGGTATGAGATCTTTCTTATTTTGACATGAAGTAGCGAAGTACATATATACAAGCACACATGTACGTAGATTATAATCAATGTGAATTGCTAGGCAAAAATTTACGATCCCACTTGACGTCACACAAGAATAATTTGTAAACAAAATAATTCGCACCAAATCAATAAACTTCAACAAACATTTGTAATAAAATTTTATGAATTTTACGTGATTGCTGGTCCTGAGAATAAAATAGCAATTTACTAGATTATAACGAAAGATATGACTAAGCGCAGTTGTGATGATCGCGCGGTTGATTCAACTCGTATATGTATTCATAAAATATCGATGATCGTCAGTCAATCACATGTACACTAATCACCCAACGGGACTGTAAATCATAAGACACATTCGCACACATATATTATGCTGTTGTGCTTGATGTACCGGAACCATGTCGCACATCATAACTTTCGATTTTCCTTCATGCATACGTTTTATTTTTAATTGGTCATGCAGCAGCATGAGACCGACCGCAATGAAAAGAAAACTAATTACTATGTAAAGCAGAAACATATCAAGAAGCGTCAAGATCAATCAATTATGGTGTCGATCACTCGTCAGCTTAGCGTAATCATAAATAAGTCATTAAAACAAATCATAAACTATGTATAAATAAAAAACTAAATTTTATTAATAAATTAAATAAATTAAATTAAATTAATCAGTATAAGATCAAGCGCCGCAGCGGATGAAATACGATGGTTTAATATGGCTGATGATTTTTGTACGCTAAACTGTGTGAATCATAATATTGAGTATTTAAATTACGATTATTTGCTTCAGTTTGTGTATTAATTGCACCTTCATTGCTGTCATAGTAGTAGTCATCAGTATTCGCGTCACCCCGTTTTGAAGCAGCACCATCACCAACATTTAACGATCGTTTCCAATAACCACCCCATTTATCATCATGATCGTCATAGTGATGTTGATGTTGGGCATGCTCGTAGTAGATTACCTTTTGTGGTTCATGTTTTTTCTTTAAATCAATCCAGAATCGGGCAACGTTGATCAATAGTCCTATACCGGCGATAATCAAGAATTTTATTTGTAATTTTGTTGCGATCAATTTTAGGATTAATTCAATTTTAGCCTTGAGAACAGCACCCAAGATTAATAATTTCATAAGGGCCTTCTTCTTCTTCTTCTTCTTTTTGCCACGAAGTTCTAAAATTATTTTAATAAAAAATAAAATGAAAATTATAAAAGATTTAGAGAAACTATAAAAGGTGTGGGTTTTGGCTAGAAAAGAATAAAATTATTGTTACGGTGACATCTAGTTTAGAGTAGAATAAGTTATTTTAATAAGTTGTTCAATTTTAATTTGGCATGGATCAACATTTAGGCGCTATTTGTATACTAACGTATTTGCTAGAATGTTCTCGTATAAATTTTGGACAACATTTGGGATTATTCTAGAAACAAATATTTTGGTATATAAAGGCGCGCGTTGACGTGGAATGCTGAGTTTTATTTTAAACGTGATACAGTGAAGATTAAATAGAAAGATTATTAAAGTGAATATTAAAGTGTGTTATTGTAGTAATAATTAATTGTTAATTTTGTGTTGTATAATAAATTGTGTTGTGTAAATAAACTGTGTGTGTTCAAATTTGAAGCAGTTGTATTTATTCACAATCCAGTGATTCGAACCTTGAGTGACAAGGCGAAAACGTAACAATTGGTGACAGCGGTGGGATTGTGAATAATAAGAAAAATGATTCTCTACGATTTAAAGCTTCTGCAATTAAAGAAGCAACTGAAACAGCGAGGTTTGGCCAGTGAAGGCTCAAAAGCTAATTTAGTGGAGCGACTACGTGAGGCTATGCAGAAGGAAGGTTTAGATCCGGACGTGTATCATTTTGAGGAGGATAAAATGGACGAGACTAATGTAGACAACAAAGCAGAGGACGCGCAAACGGTGGCCGAAACAACAAAAGATCAATTTGGAAATTTCAATTTATCGCAGTTGATGGCTGCTATGAATCAAATGATGGGACAACAGTCGGAAATTAAACTACAAATGAAGCAACAAGGCGCGGATATTAAACACCAAATAGAAGATGGCCAAAAGAAAATGGACGAGAAGTTTCTGGAATTATCTGCTACACTACACGGCGAAGTGGAGAAACGGCAAACAGAGTTACACACAGAAATTCGAAATATTAAAGGGGAGGTTCAACAAAAAATTGAAACGGTTAAACAAGATCTACGAACCGAAGTGCAACGTCTTGAGAAGGGGCTTGAAGATGTCAAGTCAAATGGAACAACACATCAAGTAATCCAGACAGTAACCGCTGTTAAGTTAAAACCACCAACATTTGATGGAACAACATCCTTCAGCATTTTTAAGTTCCAATTTGAAACGGTGATTAAGCAAAATCAATGGAATGAAGAGCATCGTGTTGGCGCGTTAATTGTGGCTCTTAAAGGTGAAGCGGCGGAAACATTACAAACAATTCCGGAGCAAGAACGCAATAGTTACGTCGGAATTATGAAGGCGCTGGATAGAAAGTACGGAAGTGACCACAAAAGGGAAATCTATCGCATGGAATTGAAGGGTCGATATCAAAGAGGAGGAGAATCGCTACAGGATTATTCATCGGCAATTGAGCGGCTTGCGCATCTGGCACATTCAAGTATGTCGGCCGATTACATGGAGCGAATCAAAATAGATGCATTCATCGACGGCATTCGAGATCCTGAGACACGCAGAGCAGTGATGTTGTCACCTAAGGCAACTTTCGCGGAAACCATCGCTTATGCGTTGACAAACGAAACTGCTCAGGCCATCGTCAAACCAGCAATAAAATTTCGCCGAGTGGAGATCGATTCCAGAATAGACACCGAGCGGGCTCCGCCAAGGTTCAGAAAGGGAAGTGGCAAAATTAAATGCTGGGCATGTGATAGGATGGGTCACATTTCACGGGACTGCTGGGAGATTAAGAAGAAACGAGGAAGATCGCCATCTCCCATAAAGCGTAGACCAAACGAAGAGCAGACAGAGGCCAGAAAAGGAGGGTCAGACGACAGCGGAGTCGTTAAACTAAAAAGAGTCAGCTTGAAGGGGCAGAAGCTGACTCCTACAACCGATTGCCCCATAACCTCCATCTATGTTTCGAGAGTAGCAAGAAGCGGTGACAGCTTGACAATTAAAGCCGATATTGATGGGAAGAACTGCATGATTACGCTGGATACGGGAGCAACTCATACGATTGTTCGTCAAGATATTATCGATGGAATTGTAAAACCAGCCAATGGAATGAAATTACGAACGGCAACTGGAGAAAATTCAGCAATAAAAGGTAAAAAGGTTGTGAAAATAAGGATTGGGCGAAACCATTTTCAACACGAGGTGCTGGTGGCAGATATTGTAGATGAAGTCATCTTGGGGATGGACTTCATGAGAACGAATGGATTCGTGGTGGATGTTGGACGAGGTGTATTAACCTACGATAATATCGAGTTTCCACTTCACGTTAGCACTATAGGAGAAACGACCAGGCAAATTATAATGGATCATCGGGAGAAGCTGCCACCGAACTCAGAGACAATAGTATGGGCAAGATTGGAGGGAGGTTTTGGGTCACCCAGGTTGTGGGTTGTGGAAACCAATGAAGCAGAGGACGGAGCCAGAGAAATAATGATCGGAAGAGCTCTAGTGAAATCAGACAGCGATAATAGAGTGCCAATTCGGACTCTAAATCTCTTGGATAAGACGAAAACCATCAAGAAAGAGACTATAATCGGAAAATGTGAAGAAATATCTGCGATAGTGAAGTGCGAGCAGAAAAATCCGATTAAGACGGCTAACTCGCAAGGGCAAAAAGTAATTATTGAACAACTCATGGAGAAATGGACCGAAGATCTTACCATGGAACAGAAAAATATGGCAAAACAATTGCTTGAGCGGTACATGCCAATATTTTGCAGTACATCGGATAAAAATGGGAGAACCACAATGGTAAAACATCGAATAGATACAGGAGCAGAAATGCCGATTCGCCAACCACCCAGGAGATTACCATTGGCAAAGCAAGGAGAAGTGGATCGAATGGTAAAAGATATGCAAGCAGCAGGGGTAATCGAAACATCAAGCAGTCCATGGAGTTCGCCAGTGGTGTTAGTCGAGAAAAAGGATGGTAGCATGAGATTCTGCGTGGATTATCGAAAATTAAATGCTGTGACCAAAAAGGATAGTTACCCATTGCCAAGGATCGATGACACGTTAGACACATTATCGGGTGCTCGAATATTTTCGACATTAGATCTGCAAAGCGGCTATTGGCAAGTGGAAGTCCAGGAGGAAGATCGCGAGAAAACGGCATTCAGTGTGGGTAACGGATTATGGCAATTTAACGTTATGCCATTCGGATTATGTAACGCCCCTGCGACTTTTGAACGGCTAATGGAGCGCGTACTAAAGGGATTACATTGGAGGACGTGCCTCGTATATTTGGACGACATCATCGTAATGGGCAAAGATTTCGACGAGCATTGTAGGAATTTGGCAGAGGTTTTGGATCGGATACAAGCCGCCGGATTAAAGCTAAGCCCAAAGAAATGTAAATTATTTAGGACGGAAGTAAAATATTTGGGTCATAAGGTAACAACCAATGGAATTCACACCGATGAAGACAAAATCACAGCGGTAAAGGAATGGCCACGACCTAAAAATTTACATGAATTACGGAGCTTCCTTGGATTATGCACCTACTATAGACGATTCGTGCTAGGATTTGCCAGCATCGCAAAGAGTTTACACGAGTTAACCAGGAAAAACAAGGCATTCGAATGGAAGGAAGACCAAGAAGAGGCATTCGTGGAACTAAGACGACGATTATGCGAAGCGCCAATCCTCGCATACCCTATACCCAACGTTAAATTCATTTTGGACACCGATGCAAGTAATGATGGGATAGGAGGAGTATTATCACAGGCAACAAATGGTGAGGAGCGAGTTATTGCATATTACTCCAAGATGTTATCAAAACCGGAACGAAATTATTGTGTGACACGGAAAGAGTTGTTGGCTATAGTGGAATGTGTGAAACACTTCCATAAGTACCTCTATGGCCAAAAATTTCTTCTACGAACGGATCATGGAGCTTTGCGCTGGTTGTTACAATTCAAAAACCCAGAAGGACAAGTAGCACGTTGGATCGAACGGCTGCAAAGCTACGATTTTGAAATTGAACATCGGAAGGGAAGTGCACATGGAAATGCCGACGCATTATCAAGAAGGCCATGCCCCGTGGAATGCAAGCATTGTGGACGTGTGGAGGGTAAGGAAAACATCATCGATATTCGGCTTATGCAAGTGCTACCTGATGAGGAGTGGACTGATGAAATGATCAGGAAGGAGCAATTACGGGATGCTGATCTGGCATTCATCATGGAACATAAGGGCAAGGAACACCGGCCCACATGGAGCGAGATAGCCGACAAAACCCCCATCGTAAAATCTTATTGGGCTCAATGGGACAGCCTCCACATGGAAAATGGATGTTTAAAGAGAAATTGGGAAAGCACGGATGGTAAAGTAACACAATTGTTGGTGGTGGTTCCAAAAGGTCGGATTGCGGAAATCCTCAAAGAGTATCATGGAGGAGCAAGCGGAGGTCACCTAGGGATTAATAAAACACTAGCCAAAATTCGCCAACGGTTCTACTGGTCTGGATGTAGACAGTCAGTAGTGGAATGGTGTCAAAGATGTGATCAATGTGCGGCAGTAAAGGGACCAGCACGAAAAAGCCGTGGAACCATGAAACAATATAATGTCGGGGCACCATTCGAGAGAATTGCAATGGATGTGGCAGGGCCATTTCCGACCACCGAGAGCGGAAATAAATATGTGCTAGTAATCATGGATTATTTCAGCAAATGGCCAGAAGTGTATCCCATACCCAATCAAGAGACAACAACAATAGCTGATGCCGTGGTGAACAACTGGATTAGCAGATTTGGTGTGCCGATGGAAATTCACACGGATCAAGGAAGGAATTTCGAATCGGTGGTATTTCAGGAGATATGTCAGATGCTTGGCATCAATAAAACGAGAACAACGCCTCTACACCCGCAGTCGGACGGTATGGTGGAAAGATTCAATGGCACATTGGAGGAATATCTAGCAAAGATTGTGGAAAAGAACCAACGCAACTGGGATCGACATATACCGATGTTCCTGATGGCTTACCGATCAGCGGTACATGACACAACAGGAGTGACGCCAGCTAAAACCATATTTGGGAACAATCTGCGACTACCGGGAGATTTAAAGTTTGGAGCAGTTCCATCAGCGGCTCTATGCGGACAGGATTACGTCGACCGGATGAAAGAAGAACTTAATGAGATACATCAATTTGTACGGGAGAAAATTCGGATATCAAGTGATCGAATGAAGGCTCGATATGACATACGAGCAAATAATCAAGGCTTCGAGGAAGGGCAATTGGTATGGCTTCACAACCCACAACGGAAGAAAGGATTATCACCGAAGTTGCAACCTACATGGGAAGGACCTTACACTATCATTAAAAGGATGAACGACGTGGTTTATCGCATTCGGAAAGGACGGAGAGGTAAACCAAAGGTGGTGCATTTAGAGCGTTTGGCGCTCTACAGAGGAGGTGATTTGGATCCTGTTCGGGACGAACAGGCTTGAGTGAGGGGTAGTGTTACGGTGACATCTAGTTTAGAGTAGAATAAGTTATTTTAATAAGTTGTTCAATTTTAATTTGGCATGGATCAACATTTAGGCGCTATTTGTATACTAACGTATTTGCTAGAATGTTCTCGTATAAATTTTGGACAACATTTGGGATTATTCTAGAAACAAATATTTTGGTATATAAAGGCGCGCGTTGACGTGGAATGCTGAGTTTTATTTTAAACGTGATACAGTGAAGATTAAATAGAAAGATTATTAAAGTGAATATTAAAGTGTGTTATTGTAGTAATAATTAATTGTTAATTTTGTGTTGTATAATAAATTGTGTTGTGTAAATAAACTGTGTGTGTTCAAATTTGAAGCAGTTGTATTTATTCACAATCCAGTGATTCGAACCTTGAGTGACAAGGCGAAAACGTAACATTATGTATAAAAATGATCGTGCAGCAAGTGTGACTAACCTACACTAGATGTCACATAAATCAGTGAAGAGAAATTTTATATAAATAGAAATATGTATTTTAAAAATAAATTTTTAGTTCATGGATTCAAGTGTGTAAAATTTTAATTAGTAACAAATGCAATTTACGAGAAGTGTTTGTTAAATATATAGATCAATTTAGAAAATGTTAAATTTTATGTTAGCGCTTGAATCGATGAAAAATATTTATTAGAAAACCCATAAAGCCGATGATGCATATGAGATTCATAGATGCATTTTGCCTGAGACCCACACACCTCCATTATCTCTACCATGATCAAAATGGGTTCCTTCGTCAGATCCATCGTCGGCATGATCCACTTCACCAACATCAACGTCTTGTTTCTCAAGTGATTTTTCTGGCTCCAGAACTCTATATATAAATGGATTGAATTAAGTTTCATGTCGGTTTTGTAACGTTCAAATTACACCTACTCTGCGATTGCCTCACCAACTAGTGCGGTCACACCTTCCACACTATTTTCAATCACTTTCATTATTGCGGATGGTTTTTTGCCTCGAAATTCGGCCACATCTAATCCACGTGCTTGTAAATTGTTTTCGACATCACGATCAGCTTCCACTAAAAAAATAGAGAAAATAAACGATTTTAAAAATTTGGGGAAAAAACTGTCAAACCGGTATTCATTTGTTACGAAAATATTTTGCCTCCGTTAGTACACGGGGTTACGGTCATTTAATTTTTATGATTTATGCTTTTATGTTGGTTCGTCTAAAGTTTTATAATGTGTGATTAATGACTTTGTATATATAAATAAAGTACTTCTCATGTCTTTAGCGCTCGTTGTATGGTAAATGGAGTACGTAATATGGTCAGTGCTTGTGTGCACCTTGAATAAATAACTGTTCGTGTGTGTAGTTTTATGACCCAGTGATCGACATTTTTTGATGGTCAATGAACACCAACAAACTGTGAATTAATCATATTATAGTGGTATGTTATGGATTAAGACGAACCATCTTATTTAGAAGACAGGTTCTAAGCTGGGTGGAAATTAATGAGAAATGTATGTAATGCCCTGCTTGGGGGTGAATTAGTAAGCATTACGGCTTCGATTTGCGACAAATGACGCCAAAAAGTTGTTTTATTTAAATCATTTTGTGATGTTGTAATTGTGACTATTTGTTGCTGGGTTAGTCGTATATATACATTTATAAATTCGAGACAAAAGTTCTAATGCTTATTATTTTTTTATTTTCAATCGTAATTCTTACATAATCAGCCCCAGAAGGGGTTTTATTGATTTAAATTAATCAGATCTGAGAAGAAGATCAGAAGATATACGAGTAGATTTAAGGTAAATCGAGGTCTCAGCCAGTATAGGAATTAAACTCAGAATATATAATAGAATGAGGATTCTAAATGGGTTCCAGATGTCGCTCTGGAAAGATTTGAATGAACCAAAGCTATTTTTTAACCGATTGAATAGAAATGATCCAGTTCTCAGAGGATTTGGAAAAATTGCAGTGCCGAATGTATGGTTTTACAAATTAACTAACTTTACCTATCTCAACCAGTTCGTATTGAACTCGGTTTGGTTGACTACAATGGGATTGTATATATTAAATAAGTTCTAGGCTAATTCTTTATTAATAATTGTAGAGTTTGCATCGCAGGTCTATATTGTAAATTCCAATATGTAATTTAAACAAGGATCTGAAATGAGTCAATGATAGACGCTTCTCGTCCACATCTTTACAAGTAAATATAAAAATACTTGTGCAGGGTTGCATTTGAATTTTGGATTGGAAGCTTACCAATCGAATAAATTAAAAGAGATTATTATTATTAAGTTTCAAATTATCGCTAATATGGCCAATGTCTCAAAAACTCTTGCTTTTCTAATAACTAAGGTCATTCTGAGACTACATGGAAAATTTGTGGAAATCCAAATATTCTATCTAGTCTCAGTATGACCTTAGATATTAATAAACCACCGAAAGTAAAGTCTTTTAATTTTCTTATTTGATTGGTAAGTTTCCAGTCCAAAATTCAAATGCGACCCTGCACAACTAGTTTTATAGTTTAGTCCAGCATGAATAGGTCCTAGAATTTTGTCCAAAACTCACTTTAAAATTCTTAACCACTACTACTAACCAAATTTTATCGTAATTCGTTAAGACATGGGGGAAACAGACCGACCATTGTCAAATTTAAATTCTTTTATATCGAGTTCATTTACTTCGTAAATCAATCGATTTGTCATTTTATAGGCACAAAATAACAGCAGAAATTATTTTTTGGGATAGCGCTGCCACTTGTGGCGAGTAGTGTAACCTCTTACTTTCCGCTGCCAACAAATACTGCAGAATTTCAAGTGCGAACAATACATCGCACCTCCAACATCATTTACGGAAAAGTTTGTGGGTGCTTCTGACACACAAGGTCGTGTGAAGGGGCTCAATCACGGAACTATACATGAACGCAAAACGATACCACCACGCCATTAGAACAAAATTTACAATAAACGATAATCGATCATTTCATCCATTTGTGTAAGCACGAACCAACTCGATTTAAAGCATTATCACAATTTTGGAATTGTACACGGAAGGGAACATAATTCTTTGAACAGTACGTGAACGAGAAATTAGTCGTACCTGGGATTATCGATCGTTTTGCAATGGGCATTCGTCATCAATATTCCGAAATTAATGCTGGCTAAATCGGAAAACAACAAGTATCATCCGAAGCGCTGCCGAACACGCGAACGAGCAGAAAACGATGTATTAAAAAACAATCCTATGATCGAAACTGGGAAACGCACACACTCCACTATTACAACAGTTATATGCAGACCAATGCAAACGTTGCGAATACGAGAAACACACCAACGTCATTTCATGTTCACCAACTAATATAACATGCAATGCAATTCATACACAAATTTGGAAACAACGAAATAGAGCAACCACAACAACACAACCCAATTCACGTAAAACGAGCAACATTCGGATAGTGTTTATGACATACGAACCTTAGCAAACGCTACAACTATTCCAACGATACCTGAAAAAATTGTTAGCAAATATTACTTCAGTTGCTATGTTACTTCGATGATATTGCTATCACAGGAAGAAAAAAATGCCGAACACATACGGATGCCGAACTCGGATTTTTTCCAACACAGGACAAGTTGGACGCTAGCGTTATCACTAACGACAGTTGACCAACAAACATTAAAGAACTACACTCTTTCTTGGGTTTAGTTGATTTTTACGAGCGATTCATACGAAACCAACGTTATAAATGGACTAACGTACTTCACTTGCAATGCATTCGATAAACGGATCGGACTCCCCACAGCGACGACGGTGTTGACTTACCTATTGCTTTCGCATCTGCCAGAAGAGCATCTCATTCGAGTCCAACAAAGATAAAGAAATTACGCAGTGAAACAAAGGTGTACACATCAAATGTACCAAGATCCACAGTTCCGTCCGTACGTATAACGCCAAGATGAACCATGCGAGCAATGGCTCGTTATTATGTTTTGTGGCCAAAACTTGATGCGGAAATCGAAGAATTTGTCAAACATTGTCAAAGTTGGCAGGAAAATCGAAACAGCCAACAAGAAGTACCACTATACTCAGAGAATGTTCCAGGCCGAATTCGAAGTCAAGTGAAAATGATAACACAGATCTCGAATCCCAGCTCAACGCATACTTATTTAGCTATCGGAACACACGGAACACACTTCTCGAAAAAATAATGATTCCAAGACAAGACGCGCAATTTCGAGAGCAAACGAAGAGAGCAAACATCGAAGGATAACAATTGCAGGATTAAGGTATAAAAAGGTTCCAATTCGATGGTTATGACGAAAATTTTAATATCGTTGACAGAGGAGCAGAGGAGCTTCGATTGAAGTCGCAGGGTCAGTTGAAAGAACGGAAGTGTTAATGGGCAAACTGAGTTTTTCGAAGAAGAATTCCAATTAAAAAATGGGTCAGTAACCGGAACAGAACAACAGAGAAAAAGCAAAGATCGGTAGTAGCAAGCCAAAATGCAATGTTTTCATTGTGGCGAGAGTGGCGATTGGAAGGGCGACTGAACACAGAAGAATAAAAATAATAATTCAGATAACAAAGAGCAGGACTCGATTCCTTTCGATATCTCCACAAATTGCATCGAACTGAGACAAGGATACTTGGGTGTTAGACAAGGGAGCTAGTGACCATATGTGTCATTGACGTAAATTGCTCCATTACTTTATGGTGACATCGTCACACATTACAATGGAAAATGATGAAAAGATTCCTCAGGCTCATGAATTCGTAGACTCATGGTGGATGTGCTCTATTTACTGAAAATTCATATGAATTTATTGTCATCGGGAAAGATCATGGATCATGGCTATCGATTGCAATCGAACAACAAGCGCTGCGAACTACTGAAGAATGGAAACATTTATGCAGTTCGACGCGACAGGCTGTTTTAAATGCTGTTCAAGGTTTAGAAATCATCAGATGTTGATGAGGCCATCGCAAATGTGGCGATCAACAAAATTTCACTTCACATATGGCATGAACGACTATACAAATCAGAACGTCGAACACGTGAAGAAATTTTTACTAAACAATGAAATCGATTTCGTGGACAAGGATGTTGTATGCGAAGCGTGCCTCTACTGAAAGCACCATTGTGTAAGATATAAACCTCGTGTAGAGAAGTCGATTAAATGACGATTTTTCACAATTTCGTTACGTATATTTTTTGAAGCAAATGTTGGAGGTTGGAGCAAAAATCAAATTCGCGGAAATGAGAATGCGGCATGAAAAGGGACGCAAGGTGTGCAGTTTTCGATCGAACAACTGGAAGAATTGCCACGAAAGGAACGTAACAATCGCACAATTTAGGAATCTGCACAATTCGTGCAATGCAGATGGCCTACAAACTCTGTAACGAACACAATGCCTGGTACTTCACCGTATGAATTAAGCAATAAAAAGGCGATAATCGATCATTTTCTGGTCAGAAGTGATTATAAGCATATTCTAAAGAAAAAACGACAAAAACTGTGTCCAAAGCCAATCATCGTTTGTTTTGTCGGATATGATAACCGTTCGAAATTGTAACTGCACTGGACATTAGTGACACTAATAAGAAGGCCGACGAAACGCAAACGTGACGGATAATAAATAAGAAATGAACAATTCTGTGACAACACCTCCGCAACCAATCGAACGTGGTGCAATATACGATCTGGATAAGAGGAATATCATTGAACGATCTAAAATAAAAACTAGAGCAAATTACAGATAGAAGCATTGATCGATACAAAGTATCGGAGTATGGCATCGATTACACAGAAACGTTCAGTTCTGTGGTTAAGTTTACATCGATTCGAGCAATTCTAGCGCTGGCGGAATCATAGCGAATAAGATTGCAGGAGTTGGACATAAAGTCAGCTTTTCTGAAGAGTGATTTGGAGGAGAACGTTTATATGCGTCAACCGATCGGAGTATGTATCTAAGAGTTTGTACAGATTAAAAGAAAACTTTGTGACCGATGAATCGATTTCATGTGTTTATGTGCGTGTATTGGCAAGAATAGAATGATTATACTTGCGGTTTATGTCGGCGGCGGTTTAATTGCAACGAAGAATGAGGAGCAATTTTTCTGGTCATTGAATCATAGCGCAGGGAATTCAAGGTCAAAGCATTCGAGCTCAATATTTCAATATTATTTGTGGCTTGAAATCGAAGAACGACCAAATGCAATGCTGTGGCAACCCCATCGAACAGTATATAGAATTTTGGCAATTTTGTGGGGTGATTGGCAGCTTTATGTGTTTCACCGTGGCAAAGAGGCCAGACATTAGTTTTGTTGGTGGCAATGCAAGTCAACACTTGGAGAAACTAGCGACAGTGCTTGTAAATGCGGTAAAATGCATTATGAAATACAGAGTGGCGCAAAAAGACTGTTCTAGTGTGAAAGTTTAATAACTTTTTCGTGTAATTATGTTTTCTAATTTTGTTTTCTGAATTTTGTAAGGAAGACTTGGGAAATATATTACACAACAAACCAACTGATTAAAATAATTGAATTTTATTATGAAAAGCAACAGTCATTTAGCAAACTTTCACTAACAAGATGCCGTAAGGAACCGTAAGGAATGCCGTAAGGAGGCTCGTTGATAATATTCGACGTGTATTAGAGTGTGCGGAATGGCATAGAAACGTAATAAGGAGATGGTCAACACAACTGGCTACATTAAGAATGTCCCCATATAAAATTCAGCATGTGCAAGAATTAAGACCGACAGACTATCAAGAACGGCTTCATTTTGCCATTCCGCAAAAGAAGCAATTTCAATTAGCCGCTGCGTTCACCATGATTTAACCGCTGTCGACAGTTTTGTTTGGGCTTATTTGTAAGAAACCTAAGTGTATGTCAATAAACCGGTGACCATACCAGAAATAAAAACAACATTCGAACGGAAATCTGCCCATGTTACCTGAAATTTTGAGAAAAGTTATGAAAATTGTGTTATAAAGAACAAGAAAGTCTGAAGCAGAGAATGACCTGCGAAATCACTTGCGAGATATCTTTATTCAAGTTTAAGCCAACAAAAATGTCCATGAAATATACTCGTACTGCATTTTAAATAAAAAAAATTATTAAACATTCTAGTGTGAATGTCGGTCTCCTTGCGCAACACTGTATATAAAGAGGACAATGGAAGTGATAATTCGATTTGAAAGTGGCATCATTTTGAGTCTGTGTAGTTATAGTGACACAGACTATGCAGGAGGTATCGAAACCAGGCGGCCGACATCCGGGTATATATTTATGTTTGGCAATGTAATTATAAATTGGGGCTCAACACTCCAAAATTAAGAGCGTTATCGACAACAGAGTCCAAATATATTGCAGTGGCATTTGCGATGAAGGAACCGGTGTGACTGCATCGATTATTGTCCGAAATTTTATTATTCAATTTGGGCAAGCCGATTTTTCTTATGGATAATCAAAGCGCGGTTCGGCTCATCAAAAATCCGGAATTCCACCGGTTTACTTCGGTCGGTGTACTCAATAGTAAGAGTGTTGTTGTATTTCTGACAGCCTTCTTGTTCGCTGTCAAAAATAGAACAGCACTCTTACTAGTGAGTACACGCAGGAACAAGTTTCTGGTAGAAATACAGTTTTGTTTTTGTTTGTTTGCTGCGTATTGGACTAAAGGTTAGAAACTTAACAGGATTAAGGTTAATTCAAGAATTCAACACTGTAGCTGAATTTCTCGTTATAAACTATTAATAATATATATTAATAAGTCTTTGTGCAAAATGCTGAATAAAGTGATTGGTGGAATGTGTAATTACGGTGAATAATAATATTTGTGGACTCTCATTAACACTAGCACTTACAGCAGCAGTATTTTTTTCTGAACGACCAGTGTATCATAAATACAACCGAACTGAATTTATTAAGTTAGCTGGTTCAGGTTATTCTGACTGTATTCAGTATATCGATTACTTGTGATATTTCATTATTATTTTTAAAATCTAACATTACTTTTGCCTATTAAACTGAATCAAATTTACCTTATCTTATTTGGTTTGATTTATGGTTTTGCTATTCAATTTCGAATTTGTAAGCGCTTATTAATTTTTTACAGAAATATTGTAATTTCCAGTATGCAAATATATGCAAATGATTTCGAGGAAATATTTCACTTTCATTTCTACTACTGCAAAAGAAAATACATGAATCGCAATTTGAGCCGCATAATTCAAATGTACCGAGAACGTAACAAACAGAACACGCTGCACGGACTGCATGACTATCACCAGAACAACAATTAAACGATTTGATGTTAAGTGAAACTTTCGTAATTGTAAGATTGTTGTGGGACGAAGTTCCGAACTCGGCATTAAATCATATCGCATAAAGAAAGTTGGTTGCTTTTGTTAAAATCTCTTTTGTTTAGGTATAAAGTATTTTTTATTTTTAATAAGTAGAAGAGATTTTTTGCTGCTAATAAATAACCTTGTCCATTTTCGAATTTTTTTGAATTAATCTGTCCATAGCGATTATTTTACCATTCATTTATTTCTCAAATAAATTATCAGATGTTGTTATTGTAAGAACATCACATTGCTACAAAGGTTTGTGGGCGAATTTTATCTTAAATAATTTATCACCCATTTGTTTGTTTTGCGGTCAGGTCGACCAGATATAGCTATAAATTAAAACCATGACTAGGTATCCAGATGTGGTGCAAACAAAATTTGAAACACAAAAGTAAACAAATTGTAACACATGGGTCACTTGCTTCTAAGTCACGTAATTGTACCTTAACTAGGACAAAACCTTGAAATTTGATCCTGGCTAATATTCAGTTAAAACGCAAACTGTATTTAAACATAATGGACATATTGTTTCGGCTTTATTTGTAATGCTAAACCAATAAACCCCACTCGGCTTTAAATTGAAAAAAATCATATTTTCGCCACATAAATCGTATAATCGATGCACCTAGAGTACCAGGAAGTATTTCTATATACGTCATCTAATTTGTGTTGATAGTTCGTTCTCTGAACTGCAGTAATGTTCGTAAAAAGTTCCGAAAAAGATTATACAATAGAACCTTATCATTTATATGATTATATTGCCATCTACAATCAAATACTGGAACCACCGACATAAAATGACGTCATGTAGCCAAATTGTTAAAGAAATGAGATCATTAGAATTCTAATGGGTTTAGAATGACCACAGATTTTGGATAGTATATATTGTACTATGCAATTACATGTTTAGTTTTTGCATAAATTTCATACTGAATTAACGTGAAAATAAAAGTGAATCAATTTTTCTAAAAGTTTTATGATTTGTGATAGTAATTGTCTTTTTATGGTTGTGTTGGCATGCAAAGGGCAAATCAGTCAAAAACTTCGAGTTTTGTTAAACGATCTCTCAACACCTGAAGCATCAGAAGGAGAACACGAAATAACAGATGATGATCCACATTGTGATTTCAGATAGTTCTATAGATAAGACATATGCCGAAATCCCAAAAGTAAAACATTTTCAACTTGAAATTGCAGCTCAAGGTATTTGGTATTACGCTCAAATCAATATCAAATGAAAATGGAGCGGAACACCTCCAGTTGTGATAAGAATACGCAACTTTCGAATAATCCGAGAAACCCTAGTAAACGTTATAGTTGCTGAAACCAATCGGAACATCAGAGAATTCTATACTCTGCATAGACAATGAATGTCTAAATGCATCGTATTTGGTATGAGACAAATTCAGTGGAGATTTAGACATTAATTGGTATGTTGATGTACATCGGGGTTCACAAGAAGTGGGATGAACGATTAGGCGAGTTGTACTGCTTAGACAATCGACCATTTTATCAAGTTGTTAAGTCTTTGAAGCAGGTGCTGTAGTAAATAAGGTTCATACGGTTCAATAAATTTCAAACAAGCTAACCGCGCTTTTACATAAATTAGCGACGTTTCGTGAAGGCTGGATTATGTTTTGGGCGAACTTCAAAGAACCGTATAACCATCAGGACATTTGCCCATTTGTAGCTTGTTCTAACGAAACCTGGAAAATACGGCGTTAAAATATTTTCGTCGTGATATACTCTTTGAACGCTGAAGCTTATATAAGAAATGACCGAATGAGCCATTTACCAGAGACTATGTATTAAAGGCCGCACAATTACTATCAAAAACTTTTATATCAGTTGCCGGTTGGCAGAACAGACAAGACTGCAATAATTGGCACAATTTGTAAGAGTAAACTGGATCTACCAAAAGGATTTACTAGAAAATTGGAATTAAAAAACCGGGAGCTCAATTCTTTAAAAATTTGTTTTGAAAATCATTTGACTATATGTAAGCTGTAATCCCAAGCCGAATAAAAATGCCTGTCTGTTGTCAACTCTACACAATGATGATAGCGCTGACACCTGAATCGAAGAAACCAAATTTTATTTTGAATTACAACAAAACAAAAGGTGGGGTACAAATTTAATTATTTATTCCCTTAATCCATGCTAAAGCTATCAAACTTTTCAAACTTTTTACTTTGGGAGTGGAGATATTGGCGCCATAAAACCAATACCAAATCAGCGTTTGTCCACCAGGTTAGGGGTGACTGAAGCGAGCGTCTGTTTTGTACCGAGCGGCTCGCTATAAAAATACGCTCATGGTACTACTGGATGCGTCAAACTTCTTCACCAGTACGTGATCCACTCACGTAACAAGCGGGTTGAGTGGCTGCCTAACAACCTTTTCGTATAAAATTATCTAAAGTTATAAAACCTACACGCTTTAAAAATGAGAACATGGAACGTGCTTATATAGCCCCTTAAGGCCTGGAGATTTCCAAAATATTTCGAACCAGACAAAGAGTTAAACATTAAACGTATTACAAGAGCTCAGATTGTCCGACAGCGGGATCTATGACATCACTCACGACATTAAAATCAAAGTGGGTGACTTTAATGCAAAAATCGATAGGAGAGCAGAAAATACAGTAACAACAACGGCTAACGCTGCGCCGCCCTGGTAACAATGTACAATTTTATTTGTATCAAGTACGTTTTCCTGCATAAGAGAATTCACAAAGTAACGTGGAGATCGAATGATGGAAGAATGGCACACCAAATCAATTACTCAAGAAACTTTTCTTCAGCAGATCCGACGAGGTGCCATGATATAGAAACTTGAGTGCGACGGCGATGGATCGAAACGGATGGAGCACCACTGGGCAGGTGATAAAATCCCTTCTTGGGATATGAAAGCTGGAGAGAGAAATCTATTTGCAAAAACTCCCTCTCGAAATGAAACAAATAATCTCAATCGTACCAATTCACACTTTTATTGTTAGACTGTCCCTTTTTACAGTTTTGCACCAGAATGAAAAATTTTTAAAATTGGTATTGACAAAAAATATTAACATTTCAATAGGTCTTAAGCAACTTCCAAATAAAGAATTGAAAAATTCTCTGTATCTGTAATCTGTAAAAAATAAATTTAACATTTGATTATTTTTTGTGCGATCCAGACGCAAGTTTTCTTAATGGGATTTTCTTTGTTATCTACAAAATCGTCAAATGATGTTATGAAATTATACATAACAGTGGTAGAGATAGATAGGATGATACAAACTTTAACACCAAAGTAAAGTCAAGCAACCATGGCTTGGGTTTAGTACAGATTTGGACGACCGCTTGGGAGCATCATGCCAGTATGCATTGTGTGTATGCCTTGCTCAGTGACAGCATTCCTATGAACTTTGGCTATAAGATTTTATTTTAATGGACCACACAAATCAATCATTAATCCAAAATTAAAAATAAATTTCATTCCGAAATTACAGGAATCGATTACTAGAAGAAATTAACAAACATGCAAACACAAATAGATGTCATCTACCCTCGGCGCTATCGTACAAAAGCACGCGCTTCAACCGGGAATCGGGATAGATATCAGAACTTCTAGTAGAAGAAGAGGAAAGGAAAATATTAGAGAAAGAAATCAATTTATAGTGAAAGGAGAAAGAAATCAAACAAACGTTCACCACAATACAGTGGTTAAAGTGCGGCGTTATATAGTAAAAAATTGTCTGATATTAATTTTCAGGACGCGATGCGATGACAAACATCATGAAACGCGCGCATGGACACAAATTAACAATAAACAGCTTTTAAAGCAATGCAATAGGCGCGCTCCAATGGAGGGACCACCACAAAGTTAATTTAGCTGAATAATCAAAATTCTGTTTCAAAATACAAAATACAAACCTCCTTCAAAATAAGAAGGAGGAATGCATTTCAGAATGCGAAGCGTTCAAACTCTCATAGCCCCAAACCACAACGATGAAGAAGCAGCAGCTATCAGTAAAGAGCACAACCAGTAGAAACAAATTGAGGAAGCCTTATAATTTAAACAGCTACCAACAAACACACTTGGGAACCAAGAATACTAGAGACGCACAAGCCCCTCTGGATGTCAAATGTTCCAACAAATTATACACTGGAAGTGAAACGTCAGTACGAAGATCTTGTACAAGAAATCAAGAAAATGACTAGAACCGCCGGCGGGGCTATATACTAAAAACATATTCTCAAGGCAGCAGCAGAAGAGAGGCTGCAGCATCCCGTGACATGCGCGAACGTACATCTCAATACATATATACACGACAACGGGCAACTTTAAAAATCCACCAATATAAATACCACCAATAAGGAATTTGATCAAATCTTAACAACAGGATAAAGCACATTTGAAGAGATAAAAGGAATATTTCGGAAAGAACATCATCAAACAATACATAGATATTTGAATTAACTAACAATTGGCGCTGATAACGAAAGTATTAATACCCATCCACAGTACGGGAAGTTAGAAATTTCGATGGTTAAAATGAAGAAAAAGGAAACCTCTGGAATGGACAAATATATCAAATGAAATATTCAAAGAAGATATATCGGCCACTGCAAGAGCTCTATACACCAGTAATAACAGAGAAGTGTGAAATTCAAGAGTAGAATACCGCGAAAATGGCTTGGAAGGCTTTGACCGCAACGTTCCCCAAGAAAGGCGTTGCCTCTCAATACAAGCATAAAGATTATCATACGAGTATCATGAAATTTAGAAAGGAACAAGCTGACTTCAGGCCAGGGCGATGTTGCACCAATTATGGTTTAAAGCAGTCTAACGAATTGAGTTCAACACTGTACCTACTCGTCGTGGACTTTGAACGTGCATTCGACTCAATACACAGGAACGCAATTTGGAAGGCACTTTGTGAAACGGACATCCCAAAGAAATTAATCGAACTCATACAAGATAATGTGTACAGCGATGCAGGTAACCGAGTTTTAAACAAAGACAAGCAAAATAAATCATACTGTAACAGCCAAGGTTGCATATTTTCGCCACTTCTGTTCCTAGTAGTATTAGATAGTGTCATGAGAAAATTAGATAGCGCATCCTCCAACTGCATCCAGTGGAGATTAATGGAGACACTTAATGATCTAGATTACGCAGATCACATATGCCTGCTAATATACAAACACGACTTTTTCGTAACGGAAAAGTAACGAAAAAAAATATTTTAGTAGGCGATTTCAATCAGAAATAAATGTTTGCCACCGTTTTCTCGCGGACACAAACATGTGGCGCTCCTAGCCTAGTTTTCTCCATTGACCAATTTCTTCCATTTTGCACCGTGCTACCTAATGTTTCATTCAAATAATCATAACGATTATAAGGAAAACCGACAATTTTCCGTATTTATTTTGAATTTGAATAGCTGAAAATACGCACATTTTGTTACGAATTCGTCAATTATAGAAATTACGTATATCATAATTTTGATTATAAATAATACGTACATCTGGCAACCCTAGCAATTAAGTCTAATAAACATATCGCAACTGTAGTAAAGCTAAATTATATTGGTTATCCAACAAAAATCGTGTCTTAAATTAGGATGATAAACTTGCATGCATTTAGGCGAATTGAAAAAACATTTTAAAAATTAAAAATTTTTGTTTGTTCAATAAAATTACTGGCCTTCGGTGTCA
This sequence comes from Nephrotoma guestfalica, assembly GCA_963691935.1. Lineage (NCBI taxonomy): Eukaryota > Metazoa > Arthropoda > Insecta > Diptera > Tipulidae > Nephrotoma > Nephrotoma guestfalica. The sequence goes on along the minus strand of OY829915.1, from coordinate 136,013,134 downwards.
TGCAACCATTACAATGTTATTAAGGGGAATGGAGAAAAATGGGACGTAATGAAAACACCTAATCACCCCAGTGTAGGGCCAGTAGAGTTAAGCAAATACTTGAAAAGGTGTTAAAACTGCCTTAGTGCTTTCAATTTCAAATTTACTGTTCGTCCTAAAATACACCTTAAAAAGTAAACCAGCATCTAAATGTATTCGTGTAGTATGACCGAAGCCGATGAAATTCGATAAGCCGGCTCCTTACCTTAAAAAATATGCTAAACAAATAGTGCAGAATAATGATCTTCGAAATCCGCAAGTATAATCTGAATTCTAAACTTATACATCGGCACATCATGTGCTAACTAATGAAGTGGTTGATGCTTTTGGTTTCAAGAGTGGGCTAATAAATCGAAGTTATCTTAAAATGACAGCTCATAAATAACTCTTAATTCTTCAATAAAAAATTATTCCATCTGGTTTTAGTTAAGTATTCGTTTTCTCGAGATTTTTAAAAAAGTTCGTACTTTACAATATTTTGTAAAATGATTTTTTAAAATACATAATTTACGTGTAAAAGATTGCGTAAATAATACGGTAAAATCCGCCTTTCCACTTCCTTCCAATAGGAATTGTTGGGGCCTATAGATATCTTATTTTACCCGTGATACAGTTTGTTGTGATGGCTAAGGCTGTATCAATATGCAACTTTTTACTTTTTAAGTTTAAAATCGAACATCATCACAGTGAACTAAATTTACTAACAAAACCGATCTACATTTTTTGTCAACATTTTCATAGCTTCTTTTTAATTTATTGACTTATGAGGTCTGCCTCAATTTGTTTTGCTAATTTAATGAATTTTTTTCTCTTTCCTGTAACACTTTGCTTTTTCAATGCATATGAGTAATAGGAAATTGTTAATTATTTCAGTTAAAAATTGGTGGCATGCCCCCCAGTCATATATAATATTTCCAAAAGTTGCATTCATTGGAGGAATGTTGGGATGATGTTAGATTTAGGTATGATGACTGTTCTAAAGGGCCGGCATAGTCCGCAACCGTCAACACAAAAACAATCTACTAAATTATTAAATCTATGAAATTCTAAATTAATTCTAAATTTGATAAGCTTGACAATCGTAAATTTTTCGAATCTCACAAAGTACTTTGAGAGTTCGTTCACATTTATTATACCGTAAAATGGTATGATAATGATTGAAAAAAGCTTTTAAGGCATGAACATTTTTATTGACCGACCTCTGATGATCTCATCAAATTTCTTACCTAGTACATTCTTTCGGGCTGTTGTCAGTTGCTGACTAAATTCATTTAACATCCGTCCCACATACTGTCCCGCACATTTGCCCGGTTGATTTTGGAACGGACATAAAATCAAATCAACTAAAGTAGATGGCGGCGGTGATGAGTCTGTAATGATGAGAATAAAAAAATATTTAAATTTGTATGTACGGCATTTTACTTTTAATAACTTTCCCTTCTACCAAAAATTTATATGAAAATATAATAAAATTAATTTGATATATTAAATTTTAAAAAGAAACGAAATAAAAAACAAAAGCTGCATGTGATTATTTTAACCTTAAGATTTGACCACGATGTTATCGGTTTCACTTTTTACTTGTAACCATGTTGCCCCAAATTTAACGAACTTCATAGAGTAGAGTAACATAAAAATTATGCTCATCTTGAACAAAATCTATCAAATTATGCGGTAATAAACTAGAAGACAATACCAATTGAGTATTTTTTATAACACATTAACATACTTTTTAAATTTCATATTGAGAATGATTGAAGTGAAATTGTTAAAAAATAAAACCGAATATTTAAATGCCAATAAAATTTTAAGTAGCGGAATTTTGGAGGTTAGCTGTGCCAGTTGACTTTTTTTTGGCTATGCATGAATGGCGCGAAAATTTACATGTACAATAATTTGGGTACGGATTCTTAATTAATCATCAATTATATTTAACATGTCTACTCGTATGTTATCTTATACACTAACTGTAAAGATAATCCGCACAACAAATACAAGAACTATTACGGTGATGATTTAATCACACGGAATGTTACAGTGTGTATAAAGACGGAAATAACTGAAACTGTGTACTGCAGTTAATCAATTTGTTATTTTATTGTATTTGAATGATGACATCGCGTTATTGTTTTTATTAGACGTGTTATTAAAGAGGATTGTTAACTTGTTAGTATGTATGGTGTGAGAACTTTCATTATTCAGCAACTTTCGAAATGATAAGGTACTATAAGCGGAATCTCTTTTAATTTAAAACAATTGAATGACCAACCCCCTCTTTACGCAATATAGATGCACCCAATAATCGTAATAAATTTTATTTTTATAATATTTACAATTGTTTTTTGAATTTTAAATTTAATTTCACCGCAAAAGTAACTTTAATATTTTTATAAAATTTGGGTCACTTGGCTTGCATGTATGTAAAATATAAAACTATAAAACTTTCTTCGCACACACAAATTTTTCATTTAACACAAATATTGATTTTAACTGTTATTAATTTGTAATTTACTAGTTTTATAATAATCGAGATGATTGGTAAAATCACAGACAAAACATAACCGGATTACGTTTTTGCAAGATGATAAGATAACTCACCATTTACTTGTGTATCAGGTTGTTGTGCAACACTTAACGCTATTACTATTGATAGAACTAGACATTTTTTGGCAAACATTTTTTATTTTATATTTTTTGTTTTAAACACGCAACATAAATCTAGAACTTGTAAAATCTCATGCTCGAGATGCTCGCACTTAATTTTCCGACCGCAAAAATAACACACACACAATACAAAATACACTTTTTTCTATTGTCTAACTGTCACAATCAATTTTTTGTTTATTTAAATCACTATTTTTCAAGTTTAGTGGATAGTAAATTAAACGACGCCGCACCAACTCGACGAACACTCTTAACCAGTATCAAGTCCAAGGTAAAATGATTTAAATTCAAGCGTTGAACGTTGTTTTATGTGACCCATTGTAGCAAGTAGTAAGAGAAGAAATTGTTTTAAAATTTTTTTTTGAAATGTACGTAAGAAGAAACAGACAAAAAAATATGAAACTTGTTTTTTTCTGGTGTTGTTTTGTTTTGGAATCATTTCTCATATCTTTCTTCGTCGTCTTCATGTTGTTATTTACTTTTCTTTGAATACCGAAAAAGAGCAAAATATTTTCTTTTTCTACGTATTTTTTACCTTTTAAACTCATTCAGGAGTCCCAGCAATGGAATGGTTACGGTGTATGGCAAAGGCTAGTAATTGGTGCAACAAGGCTGACATTTCAACTTTAGAATTTACTAACCTGTACTTTTATTTATTTTAGAAAATAAACGAAACAGCTCGATTTCTAATTAATTCAAATTTTAGTCGAAATTTTTTTTTTAAAGTCTTTGATTAATTCTCTGCGCTGAATACAATTTTTTTTTGCCTAAACAAATGCCAATTAAACCCCAAAATATTAATTTCTGTAAGACATAAATGAAGTTATTCAGCATTCTATTTCAGAAAATAAAAAATGTTCATCAGGTAACACTGAGGTAGTTTACATCGTAAAAACATGTAATAGACTGACCTAAATAGCAACCCATTTTAGTCCACCTACCAACCGTTTACATCACAAAAAATATAGGTCACATTTGGGTTGCATAATTATGATTATGAGCACTATCTATTGAATAATACTAAAACTAATGCAACTTACTAAAAATTAGCTCCCAATTCAGTAGTAGCGTGTATAAACAAATTCATTTCATAACTTTTTTTGACGGCCAAATGGCACCGTGGTTAAAGCTTTGGCATATGGATCGGGAGGTACCGGGTTCGAATCCCGATAAAAGGGCAGGATGCAAAAGGAAATTTTCATCAATAGATTACAATCTGTGATTAAAAGACCACAACTACGACCGTGCAAAACTCATGGACCGGCCCATTTTCCATGCCCAGTACTATAGGCTGGCATGAAGCTACACAATGCGCAGAAGGTAACTTAAATAGATTATTAGCCGTACGTCTTCGATTTGGCAGTGATTGCGTAAAGTAAGACGGGTGTTAAAAGTGTTTTTATTTCTTGCTTTATGGAAAACATTGTTCTGCGAAATAAGAAACGACGAATCGCCTTAAAAACGAAAATCTTTATGCGCCAACTGTGGAAAAATATACGCATCCAAGCGTAACCCATCATAAATTATTGACCTCAATGATTACAAGTCAACTTTTATTGTCATGATGTTGGAAATTCAGAGTGTTGATTTTGTACCAAAAATGACAGCGCGAGCTGGCGAGGTGAGCAATAATTTTGTGTACATATACATTGTATAATATACAATTTTATATTTGTATTGTATTTTTTGTCTCATGTGTTACTGTGCCTTCTGTATGTCAATTTTATGATGGCAAGTATCAAAATAAATAGTTCCTGTTGAACCGGTTGAATATGTTTATGATGCTGACGTTTACCTCACCTCTTCTATTCGCTTGCTTTTGCACAGTGGAACCGATTGTTTACTATGTGATTTTGATTTTTCATTTTCAAATATTTAAACAATACGAAACCGCATTTGACACATCAAATAAAAAATATATATAAACAAGATGAAGCGCATGCGCTCAGGCAAACCAATATAAATAAACAAAAACCACTACTATGTTTTACCGGTTTGCTCTCCTCGCGCTGTCATTTTAGGTACAAAATCGACCCTCTGATCTTTATGAAGTTGGTCCAAAATTCTAGCCCAAACAATTGCGGATTTAAAAGGTGGCAATACTAATGCAAATATCGTGAAAAAATTAAACTATCGTGATAGAAAATATTAAAATACCAACTTGCAAATGTTACAATTTAAAAAAAAATCAAAAATTTTAATAAACATTGTTGTGGTTCCGTATGTAATAAAAATTGAGCCAAAAATTCTAAAGGAACATTTACTGCATCCTTATATCTGCCAAATATTTTGCATTTTCGATATGTTACATCAAAACTCACAGCAAAACCGCTATATTTTACTGTCAGCCCAAAAATAAATCTGTCGTGAAACTATTAAACCCGCACGATAGATACTCGTAACACACTACTCTCAAATCTAAATTGAAAAATTAACGAAATAAATAATAAATTTTAGTTCCATATCGGTTTATTTTGAGACTTAATAATTGATTATTATAAACGTTTGTTGGGGAATCTGAGGCTCCCTGTAGCCATTATTCCGATGATACATTCAACGAAATATGCAATTGGTTTTAATTCGGTATCTGATTAATTTGAGTATGGCCCCTCACTTTGAATTAGATTTATATTAAAGTATGAATAATGACTACCGGGAGCCCTCCGATTCCCCAACAAATGTTTATCTCGTATAATTCTCTGATGCATACTTTAATTTTCCATAAATGCCATTGATATTCAGGGGTCATACACAATTTAGTCCGATACAAAATTAAAATTAAATACAGGTTTCGTTTTATTTTACTTTTTTGAATTAAGTAATATTTTTCTTTCATGACAGTATCACGACGACAGATGTTTTTTTGGGCTGACATTAAAACATGGCGGTTTTTCGTTCGTTGGCAGAACAATTTTTGGATTGATATATAGAAAATTAAGTCTTTTAAAACATGTTTGGGCTGACACTTGCGTATAGTCAAAGTTTTTATATTTTGGTATTGCCATAGATTTTTGTTGGGTTAGAATTTCGGCTAATTTCATATACATGAAATCCAGCGAAACCAAAAACCTTTTGAGATTGGGTCAGACAGGGGTTGGAATTTTTCGAATGTATAGAGGAACTTTTGATGAATTGTGTACCATACTTACGAATAAACGAGAAACACTCTAGTGAAATATGTCACAAAAAATCCCAAATTTTTTGCATGCAATAACCGTTGCACAATCAATAGGTTTTTGCAACAAGTTTCAATTAAAAAATATGCTCAACAAATTTCAAAAGATTGATATGTGGGTAGGTTTTCTGGAATGCTCGTGATACGTTCTCTTAACGGGACAAATAAATCGAATGTTTGCCGGGGTGGGCGATATAAATAACGGGTATTTTACAAAGGGGCTGTTGCAACAAATTTTAATTAACAAATTTGTTCAAGAAATTTCAAAAGATTGACATGTGGGTCGGTTAAAACCCATTGTAAAATACTCGATATTTAAGTCGCAGACCCCAGGAATCGTTCGATCCATTAGCCCCGTTAATCTTTTGAATGTTGCGGAATATACCCAGTGTATGAGTCTCTTAGAAAATGATTTTTGTCATTATAATTTTGAAAATTTACGAACATTTTGAAAACTTTCTTGCATATAAATATACTTGCGTTCTTTTTGTAGTTTAGTGGTATGATTCTTTGTTTATATTTTTAACATATAAGGTTATAACATAATAAGAAAACCTATCATTTAGTTTTATTTCAAATCAATCAATATATTTTTTGAGATCTCTGTGTAACATTTGTTGCATGCAACAAATTTGGGATTTTTTGGGACGTATTTCACACGCATACCAAAACTACAAATTTTGAAAGTGAGGAATCCATTATAGGTTCAAAAACAAGTGGCTGTAGCCTAATACAAATTGCCAAGTTGTGCAGAATATCGCATCGTTGGAAACGTTTTTGGCATTCACAAATCTACTGTGAAAAAGTGTCTGTACAGAGTGGTAAACGCCATAAACGGAAAAATGATGGAAATCTTTTTGAAAATGCCAGGGGAAATTGAAGCGGCAAAAATTTGAAAAAAATTTGAAAAAATCTGTCATATTCACAGATAATTGGTTGTATCGATGGTTCGCACATACCTATTTTGGCCCCAGTCGACGAAGAGACTACGTAAATAGAAAAGGTTGGCCTTCATATAATTTACAAGCGGTAGTTGATGACAAGCGCAAGTAAGCTTACCTCTAACATTTTTATTACAGTTTTCGACATATCTGTATTCGCCATCCTGGTAATGCCCACGATGCGACAGTGTTTAAGTTTATTTGTGAACTATAAAATATGATTCTTCAAGTAAGTTATAAAGATTTATACTGTAATTATGTGTAAGTTAATCGGTAAAATTTTAAATTGTTTCCATTTCCAGTTAAAAAAAAACAAAATGACATAGAAATACCATACTGTTTACTAAAAGCGTATACAGACTCCGGTACGGCTGCCATGCCGTATACGGTTGAAGAGAGTGGATGTAATTTATATATTCATTCCACAAGCGCGTGCTGTATTTTGCAAAAATTTTTGAAAATCAAAAAGGAGACATATTACACACTTTGGCAGGAAGAAGTGTGAGTCATCCGAGTTCTTTCCTCTACCATCAACATAAATATGCCGAGGAAAAGACTGTTGGTTTTGGAATAAGCGTATACCTACTCGTAGATGCACAAAATTGCGCTTCAGATTTTGCACTATGCTGAATTCACTTTATGGCGTTCAGAAAACCGTCCATCGTAACATTAAGCTGATGTTTTTGTGTTTATGTTCCTCTTCTTGCATTTGTTTCTCCCATTCCCATTGGTCTGCCATTTGCTTTGTAATCGACTCTATGTACTCGTTACGCTCTATGGTTTTAATTGTGTCTTTCAGTGGGCGTCCGAAATCTATTCCGCATTCTACGTTTTGAATGGATTTTGGCCATTTCCCAATAAATTATCCATTTCATCAAAATATTCAAATGTCATGGAATTACGGCCCCTTGTGGTTATTTCTATTACATTTATAATAAATTTCGAAGAAATTTCAAAGGGAATTTTCGTTATTGATTACTATCGTTGATGTTAATAAACGCAACTAAGACAAACACAACTCAAACAGAGGTGTTTGAATGAAGCATTCAGCGCCGATCCACCATCCGTGTCAGGTTACAGGTTGACATGGTTGCAGTGTTTAGGTGGTATACTGTAATTGTGTGAATGGGTGGTGTATGCGTGAATGAAAAGGAGGGTATTAATTGACCTTCAAAGGACATTAAATCCACTGGACAATTAATAGTTTCTTAAAAAAGATCTTAATATTATAACCTACATATATATCACTATGCCTGTGCTTTTTTCATCCATCAAACCCATAATATTTTTTTCTAAACATAATTTTAAAAATATTTTTGTTTCCGAATCACTCCAGTTTACCCCTTTTTTCTTAACAGTTTCAAGATTTTGGTCAGGTTCGGGATCAAAAATTAGGTTTGTATCGCAGTTCATGTTTTTCCTTAACATTGTCGTATGTGACCCATTTCTCGTGGCCAATCATCATCCGTTTCAGAAATGGCTCGATTTCATTCCATTTGGCCAAGGATTCGCAAATGGAAACACGGTCCATTTAGTCAAGTCAAACATCGAGGTTCTTTTTAAAGCCAGCCTTATGCAAATGGTTTAAAATTGTTTTGTGGTCGATCTTCAGCACTTGGGCGATATTATGACAGCTCGTACGCCGGTTTACTCCCTTACTTTCCAGACGAAATCGACGAAACAAAACTGGACATGATTGGCTGTGACAGTATCGGGACCATAAACCACCAACTAGCGAAAAAATAATGAATTTCTTTGTCCCCAACCCATTATTTAAATTTTCTATTTTAATATTTTCCCCCAAATTTAATACTGAATTAATTAATTAGTTCAGCGCAAAGTGTGATCATTGGGCGCTTTCAGGGCACCCAACAGTCTGGAACATGTTGAGTAAATTCAAAGCCAACGTTATGAAAATATTTAGTACTATGAAGTTTTGAAATCAAATTGGCGATGATTTCACTAATCATGATGCCAACAGTTGGCGGTCCTGAACGCGCCCATTGTGTAATATTCAGTTGCCATGGTCTGATGAGGTGATTGCATTTTCTCATGATCTTATCAGATCGAAACTGGATATTACTTCTGTTATAAAACTTTATCGTAAATTTAGCTTCAGAAATAACTTGAACAAAAAAATCAAAATGGGTTGTTTATTTGTTAGTGAGGTAGTTTACATCGTCATATTTAGTCCACACATTTAGACTAGCCCAAAGTAGGTCGATCAAAAATGTGATGTAAACGACACCCACCTAAAGGGTTGTCGCATTTTGAAATAGATGTCGGTAGTTACAGTGATGTTAACACAACAGTCGGCATACAATTCAGTTTTACGGTTATGTTGCCACAACAAAACTACAAATTGGACAAATATAAACAATTAAAATGGACGAATTTAATAACGAGAGTGTTTATGAGGAACATCTTGACACTGTTAAGTAAAAAAGGGTAAACTGGAGTGATTCGGAAACCAAAATATTTTTAAACTTATGTTTAGAAAAAAATATTATGGGTTTGATGGATGGAAATAATCATGGTCGAAGGCCGGCGAAGCGGTCCAAACGGTGGCCACACCAGGATTTACGGCCAAGAAAATTTTGATTTATGTTTGGTGAGATTAGAAGGGAGTCATCTACTATGAGCTGCTGCCCAATGGCCAAACACTCAATGCAGACCTCTACTGCCAGCAATTGGACCGACTGTCGGAGCAGGACCATTGGAATCGACGATCAGCGGCTATAATTTGCCAATAGGGTCGTGTTCCACCAGGACAATGCCAGAACTCGCACGTCCATGATGGCCGGCCAGAAGCTCCGGGAGCTTGGTTAGCGATTATCATCTCTTTTTGTTCATGGTAAACGCTCTTGGTAGTTTAAAAATGGCCTTAAGAGAGGCTTGTGAAAACTGGCTATCGTAGATTTTTGCTAATAGGGATAAGACGGTTTGGAAAAGCGGCATAATGAAATTTCGTTCTAAATGACAACGATTTATCGAAAAAACGGCGTATATTAGAGCCAAAACTTATACATATACCACCCCATATTCTTGAGTGAAGTTAGCTCAGAACAGATCTTGTTTTAATTCACTCCAAAACAACAAATATTTATGAAGTTAGAAAGGATCAATTATTCGCACACTATTATATTCTCTTCAGTTACCTGATTTTGGATATCGCAGCAATCATTTTATCTAGCGGCATCTGTAATTGATACTGGATTTTTATTCAAATTTATTTATTTCAGAAAAAAAGTCTACAAATTTGGCTTGAGAACATATAAAAAATTTAACTCACGAGAAAATATATTTTTCTAGTTAAAAAATAATTAAATAGTTGACTCAAAATTTTTGCTTTTAATCCAATAGAATCAAGTAATGTCGGTGAATCGATTTCATCAAGGTATATAGATATTGCCAATAAATGAACACTTCAAATCCCTTCTATTTTCCTGCGTTGTCAGATTGTAGGTTAAGCCATCCACTGGTAAGATGGTACGGTAAGTCTTTATCGTATTTCCAGCCACCCTTTCAAGATGTTAGTAACGTGCAAACTTCTTTTGGAGACCTTCTATGTTACGCATATGTTGATTGTAGCAAGGATACCAGATATTAACTGCATACTCACGTTGGGATCTGACTTATGTGAAGTACGATATACTTATTGTCTCAATATCTTCAATGTCATCAGCCCACCGTTTAATAAGGCCAAGCATATACTTAGCTCTAGCTATGCACTGCTCGATGTGATTAGAGAAACTCATATTATCAGCGAAAGTAACCCCTAGGTCGTTAAATTCATATACTCCCAGTAGAGTAGGATAAAGTAATAGGATTAGTTTTACAATGAAAAAGTATAAGATAAGATAATAAGCTAAGAAGAAGGCTGGTTACCTATAACATACTACATGCTAAGTATGCCCATGTCAAGTTGATCACAGATTTATTCGAGCAATGCAGCAACTGAATTACTTGAGCACATGCACTACTGCTGCTTCATTCGATCATCACCCAATTATTCGACGAAATCTGTTACATAAGACACGATTCGGCCTTCTTCTGGTTTTCACTTTTGAAATTAAAAAATTTCACGAATAAGTTTCTCAATGAAAAAATATGGCTTTAAACTTATTTATATTGAGATCATCATCATCTGCAAACATTAGCACGTTTGCATAATGAATTTACAGCGGCGATTCCAATAATTAAAATGGTTTAGGTCCAAGAGCCAATATGGAAGCCTTGTGGCGCGCTACTTGTGTCTGAGATTAATTTAGACCTCTTGTTCCTCATTTCGATGTATTGAGAGCGGCTATTTAAGTATGATTTGAGCCAGGTTACAAACGGACTGCAGAACCCAAAATTTGTTCAAGCATTCTAAGGTTTTATAATGACTGATGGAGTGAAAGGTCTTATAGCAACGGCTGTGTATACCACATCAACTTGCTTGTAATTTTCTATTTCGGAATTGATGAAATTGACGTTATACCTCTACAACATGAAACATCACTCCGTGTTCCAGTTTTGAATATTATGGCGTTTCCCTTGCTATTTTCCACTTCTGACGAAAAATGCCTTGTTTCAGTGATTGATTGAAAAGAAGAAACAGAGGGATTACCAATTTTTGAAGCCTTTTAATAATGAAGCTGGTATAACATACGGGCCGCATCCTTCTTTAAACGTTTCTAGAGCGAGATGTATATCTTCAGTTGCAATTTGTAGAATTTTTATGGATACGAACATGTTATGTTTTATGGGCGAACATGTTTGATATGACTTGTGGTTCACAAAATTTTAGATTTTATTTACACTCCAAATGTCATATTTTCTGGGTAACCGTTAGATTATGCATTATTTTATCTTGAAAGCAAGAGAGATAACTTTTGAACTTAGTATGATAGTAGATTTCGTATTGTAAGTTGCAAATTGTAAATTTATTTTTTCTAGCCTCGAAGTAATCTTTGAGTTTCTCATTATAATGCTTGCCTGTTTTAGTTTTCAGATTTATTAGTTTATTACTGTACCATGGAGGATAACGGTTTAGTTTAGTTTCCGCGGTGGGGACAAATAAATCTATTTCATTATAGTGCACTGTTGCTGTTTAATTCGTCGTCCCAGTTGATGTAAAGTATAAATTGAAGTTCACTGTGCCCGCTTTTCTGTAGTTGTAATATGGCGTTTGGTTCAGACCGAGCAGCAGAAGCTGGTATTTTTAAATTCTGAAAATAATTTTCGAATAATTTTCCTAAAATCTACTTGATATCTATTTATTTCACTTTAAACAACCCTTCTAATTTTTTACACTGTTCATTTTCGCTTTTAAACTATCGCGTACCGAATCTCCAGAATGAGAGAGAATGACTCACGCCGTATTTATATACCGAGCTGAATACTCAAGATTCTGATTCATAGTAATTTGTTATACAACTAAACTGTTATAAATAAAATTACTTCTACGGCATATATCTAGATGTCACTATTTGTATAAATGTCGTTAAACACTAAAGTGACCAATCTACGCTGAATTCGCGTCCAATAGGCGAAATTGTGTGTAGCGGCCTGTTTCTTCAACTACAAGAAACACCGCACAACATCTGGTGACCCTAAACGATGGTTTTTACCGTGCATGTAAGTTTTAACCTTTTATATTTTGCTAATAATTTTAGAAGTGAAAATAAAGTTAAAATTTTTTTATTAAAAAAGTGCATGTGAAGTTTATTATTTTTATTAAATATTTAAAAAAAAACGACGAGTTTTATGAAATAGTGGCCTAAGCTCCCACCCGTGGTAAGCGCACTATGTTCATAAATCGTCAAAAATCCCCTGGTTGTTTTTTAGAAATATACGTGTCCATTCCGACACCATTTCTAAAAATTCGTAATCAAAATCCACTTAACATTCAAATATATTTTTTAAGTGCGATTAAATAATATTTAAGTGTGTGAAACCATAAACATCAAATTCATTTGATGAATTTGCAATTCATTTTGAGAATAAACAAGCATGCTCCATGATGAAAATAATCGGCAGCAACAAAAAAAAGCCCAACCTGAGGTAGCAAAGTCAAAACATTTGACAAAGATACCAGCGTTTTGGGAAACCAATCCAACGTGTTGGTTCTTGACTGCCGAAATTATGTTCGACGCGAACAAAATCATTAGCGACAAACAGAAGTTTGCGCATACTGTGCTATCTCTCTCGGCAACACAGGCGGAGAAGATCAATTACATTTTAGAAGATCCTCCAAGCCAAGATAGATACCAGTCAATCAACCCGTACTAATTGATCGCTACTCCATTTCCGAAGAGCGTAAATTACAAACAATACTCGGCACAATCGAAATAAACGATCAAAATCCATCGGACATGTTACTCTGAATTAAATCGTTAAAACTATGGATCAGGCAACTCCCTGATTACATACAAACAGCGTTGATCCCGCAACAGGACAAACCTGAAGAGGAACTCGCTCGTATTGCCGACAAATTATACGAATTAGTTGGCACTCGAACTCACAATTTCAACCTTCGCGTTCACAATCGTCCTGGAGACAAATACCTCCCCCTTACGAATCGCAATCTCCACCAACACAAGGAAGTTTCATTCGCAAACGCAACCAACAATCGCCAAGATACCAATTTCCACACAACTGGTGTTGGTATCACGACAAATTTGGCGACGCAGCATCAAAATGCAATCAACCATGCACTTTTGCTAAACAACAAAAGGAATCCGCAAATCGGTTCCCTAAACCTTTAAGCCTTAAGGTCGCAGCGGCAGACTTAAGACAAGCGCAACACAGCCGCTTATTTATTCGGGATCCAGAAAATAATATCACGTTTCTGATTGATACCGGCGCTGATTTAAGCGTAATCCCGTACCACAAATACTATCGCTACGGAACAAATCGCAATCCTGATTTAGTTCTGTCAGCAGCAAATGGTACCACAATAAATACTTTTGGTACCAAATTACTCAACGTTGACATTGGACTAAGACGTTCTTTCAAACACGCATTTATTCTTGCCAATGTCAACCGTCCCATTATCGGCGCGGATTTCCTAACGAAATTCGGTTTGTTAGTGGATCTGAAAAATCGCAAATTGATTGATCCATCCACTAAGCTTTGTATCAACACAACATCAGCACTCGTTGATACACCAACACCATTGTTTTACATAATCGACAATGGCTATGGAGCATTGTTAAAGAAATTTCCTTCTTTAACAGCTCCACCGAACTACAACTCTCCGGTAAGGCACAATGTAGTACACCACATCGTGACTACAGGCCATTTACCATTTGCGAGACCACGTAGACTTGATCCGATTCGGCACAAAGCGGCATTCCTAGAATTCCAACACATGGTGGAACTAGGAATCTGCCGACCTTCTTCTTCAGCAATATCAAGTCCATTACACATGGTGAAGAAGAAGGACAACGACTGGAGACCATGTGGGGACTATAGAAGGCTTAACGCTGTCACAATTCCTGACCGTTACCCTATTCCCCACATCCAAAACTTTTCCATGCAATTACATGGATGCTCAATTTTTTCTAAAATCGATCTCGTCAGAGCGTACCATTTAATACCAATTGCTCCTGACGACATATATAAAACCGCAATCACTACACCATTTGGCTTATTCGAATTCACCCGAATGCCATTTAGACTCAGAAATGCTGCACAATCATTCCAGCGTTTCATCAACGAAATTGTGAGGGATCTCGATTTCGTTTTTGTTTATATTGACGACATTCTCGTAGCATCTAGAGACGAGAAGCACCATTTACTCCATTTGGAACAACTCTTCCAAAAATTATCAGATTATGGTGTCTATATTAACACAGCAAATTGTGTGTTTGGGACAAGCAACCTTGACTTCCTCAGTCACAAAATTACTCCTAATGGCATTCTGCCGTCCGAAGGACGAATTAAAGCAATTCGAGAATTCCCAGCACCACAAAGCGTTAAGCAAACTCAGCAATTTGTCGGTATGGTAAACTACTACCACCGATTCATTCCTAAACTCGCTGAGATACTTGCCCCAATTCACTCACAATTGGCAATACTTCTCAAGAAACCCAAAACGCCTCAACATTTTTCTTGGTCTAAAGAATGTCAAAATGCATTCCTTCAGCTCAAGAACACAGTCGTTAAATGCAACAAAATATAGCATCACTACCGATGCATCTAACACAGCTATAGGCGCAGTCTTACAGCAACTAAATAAAGACACTTGGGAACCTCTTGGATTTATCTCCAAGAAATTATCAGATGCCGAAAGAAAATATTCCGCATTTGATCGCGAATTGCTTGCAATTTTCCAAGCAATTAAACACTTTCGCTATTTTGTCGAAGGTCGGGAATTCACTATTTTCACCGACCACAAACCGCTTACTAGAGCAATTACCTCTAAAGCGGAGCGCAACCCAAGGCTCGTCACTTAGATTATGTCTCTCAGTTTACGACAGACATACAGCACATACAAAGTAAAGACAATGTGGTCGCCGATACACTTTCTCGGATTTCTGACCACGAGCTTGCCTCTGCAGCAACTCGCTACGACATCACAAGTATCGCAAAAGCACAAGCTTGCGATCAAGAACTACAAGACTTACTCTCTAGTTCTACAAATCGGCGCTCTTCTAAGTGGAAATTAGATAAATTTCCATTAGCCGATTTAACAATTTATTGTGAAATAACTACAGGCACCAATCGCCCGTACATTCCAGAGTCATTACGTCGAACAATTTTGGACACTCTGCATAATATTTCACATCCAAGTGTACGAGCAACTAGCAAACTCGTCACTTCAAAATACTTTTAGCCTAGTCTGAATAAAGATTTAATCTTGTGGGCGAAATCTTGTTTATCCTGCCAAAAATGTAAAGTGCAACGACACACCAAATCACCTCACGGGAATTTCCAAATTTCACCAGGTAGATTTGAACATATCCATGTAGATATTGTTGGACCATTTCCACTATCTAATGGATTTACATACATTTTAACCTGCGTTGATCGTTTTACACAGTGGCCTGAAGCCTACTGCATAAAAGATATCTCCGCATCAACAAGGCACACAGTTCGAATCTAAGCTATTCGCTGAGCTTATGCAACTTTTAGCCTCACATCGTATACGAACAACTGCCTATCACCCACAAGCAAACGGTATGGTTGAGCGCTTCCACCGCCAACTTAAAACAGCTCTCAAAGCTCGTGCAAATACCGTCAACTGGAGTTCAGAAATCCCAATCATATTGTTGGGAATCCGAGCGACAGTCAAAGATAACCTAAAATGTTCACCAGCAGAACTGGTGTACGGTCAAACGATCAAATTACCTGGGGAATTCTTTGTGGAACATCCACTTACACCCCAAGTGACCACTGACACAGTGATTGATCAATTGCGCTCCACGATGAACAAACTTATCCCAACGGACACGCGCAAAACCAATCAAAGCGACATATTCGTACCAAAGTCACTGCAAACTTGTGACTACGTTTTCGTACGAATAGATAAAGTGCGCACAGGCCTTACAGCACCTTATGAGGGCCCATACAAAGTGATACGACGACTTCGCAAGCACTTTGTATTGCAAATCAGAGACAAACATCAATCTGTCTCTATTGATAGACTCAAACCAGTCTATGGAATACTGAGTTCACCCGATCAAATATCGGGAGTGAAGAAAACTGTTCGAATTTTCGGGTAACACATTCTTCACCCAACTCAAACATTAAACTCCAACTCAAAAGTTCCAACCACATTCGCTGGTGGACATGAAGACAATATTTTTCTTATGACGATCATACTTCGTCACAATGATACATTAGCTATCATCAATTTTCGCTGGTAAACAATTACATCGCCACTACTATTATAATGATCATACATCATTATAACAGTACAATTCCCAAAACTCCATCCACAATTGCTGGTGGACACAAAAACCCACAAAATGGCGCACCTTTTCACTGAGGAGGAAGTGATGTAGCGGCCTGTTTCTTCCACTACAAGAAACACCGCACAATATACAAACGGACAAATCGCCGTAGATTGAATTATTTATTCACGGACAATTGTCCGTTTGTATATTGTGCGGTGTTTCTTGTAGTTGAAGAAACAGGCCGTTACACGTGACATAGTCGTTTTCGAATTGATTTACTGTTACTTCTATTTACTAACTGAAATTCTGAAAGCTTTATTGGCTATACATATTTCCTACGTAATTGACAGTGACACTCTTGTGCGATTGTAACTGCAGCAATTAAACTTGAAATTTCTAAAATTCGGAAATTTTTGGATATAATGTTCAAAATTGCCATTAATAAACTGAGGAAAAAAAATAAACCCCTAAATGATACTATATTGAAAACGATATTTGTATATCCGAGAGTCGAAAACTGCTGGAGTGCTGGACTAAATATCACTAATCGCTATTAATTTTCAATTTGTACATACAGTTTCAATTCTGATGTGGCAATGATCACTGTGTGATGATGTTATCTACGTATTTTCTTTTTGTGCTATTCGCCCTCCGGGTATTAAATGGTTGTAGATTTATTGTTCGGTTTCGTTTGCTCTATGTTCATCTCTTCAATTCTCGATTCCAATACGACTCGGTTCGTTACAATAAACCTGGTAACCCATCCCGACAGTGGAATGTTATTATGGCTTGAACCAGAAGTAATTGTCCTTTGTCTAAGTCCGGTGTCCACATTATACTGACATGAAATCAAGATGTCTAAATTGACGCGTAGATGCTTTATCTGGATTCTGATAAAAAACGTAAATTAAAGGTTTGTGATCAGTAAACAAAGTGAACTCACGATATTCAAGAAGATATCTGAAATCCTTAATGCTAGAGTAAACTGCAAACAAAACTATATCATAATCACTGTACGTTTGTTGTGTCTCATTTAGACGTCTCATTTAGCGGTTGTCAAGTATTCGAAACATACTGATTTACCATCGTTCCAATCGCAAAATTGTTAACGGAGGTGTGTGCTAAGAAGTATCACGTGATATAATTTCTCCTTACAATTGTTGAAAGTGTCAATAGATGCTGAAGTCCTTTCAATTGGTGTTTTACTGTTCTTCTTGCAACCTTTCAAGAAGTCTTTAAATAAGATTTGATCTCCAGCTGCGCCAGGAATAAAGCGCCTATAAAAGTTAATTCGTTTTAGTTCACAAACTGTTACAGGTCGTTCAAAATCTTTGATGATTTGAAATTTGCCTTGAAGGCGAAGAATGCCCTATCCATTGAAAATAGGCTTGGAGAAGGTCTAACAAATATTGTATAATCTTCAAGTTGATACAAAAAGTCCTGTCCGAGAGATGCAGAGGATTTACCTATGGACTGTTACTCGGTTTACAAATGCCCTGTGCCATCATGTGGTTGAATTCATTTTTTGGCGATGAGGAGCTTGTCTGGAGCGAGACGTCTAAAGTTTTGCTTGAGAGAGCTGCTAAAATTTTGATTAATAATTTCAGGAAATTTCGTTATCAAATGTTGAATTTCGATAATTAAACGATATGCCAGATGTTGATAAAATCGAAAGTACTCCCGAAACAGAAAGAGAGATTAATTGATCAATGACTTTCTTGAATATCAACCTAAGAAACCTGAAAATTTGAGAAAATTTCGACCAAAATGGAAATCGATACATTCGCTAAGATAAAATCCTATCGAAATACTCTTCTAACACCAATATCAAAATTTAACAATTTGGGTGCCGTTGGCCACAAATAATTGATGAGACGAAATAGAATTTTGAACAAAAGTCATGTTTGGGGTTGATGCGTTTACGCGAAATCGATCTATTATACGAACGACAACCTTTAGAATTAGATCGTGATCTATAACTATCTCTGCAATTCGTAACACCAGCTACAATCCCCTCGTATCCTTTTGAAAATGATCAAACAATCTGACGTTGATTTAGAAACAGAATCTTCCGTACCATGAGACAATGATGCGCCATGATCAGCAGAATTTACAGATGATTGCAAAAATGTCTCCATTAATGCTTCTGCGCGCTCAGCTAGCGTCGATAAATTAAGGTCATTTCCAAAAGAAGCAAGTATCCATTGAATCTGACTAGATATCCACAATTGTTTCAATGATTTTTCACTGAATGCAGTGCTGGCATTAAGTCGAAACTCGTTCAATAATTGGTTAGAAGCCAATGTAACACACGGTACCGTGTAAACCACAGTTAATTCTTAAAAGCTCTGAATCTCCGAGAATTTTAACAACTTACGAATATTCTCGCAACAATTTTAGCTAATAAAAATAAATTTTCAAGAATTTTGAACCAAACATTTGGTTTTTTGTTATATAGCGACTGCGGAGGTTTAAAAGCCACTCAAAGTAATTATGAACAAGATTTACTAGCCAGAACCTGACCACCATTTTTATATACGGCGTTATTCAATCTTGTTAACATTTCCGCAGTTTCTGAATTAATTAATTCGAGTAATTGTTGCACAGAATTATTTTTCGAATTTGAATCGTTACACTGCGAATTCGCAGGAGAGAAAAAATCCGGAAATTTCCAATTTGTAAAATGAAATCAATTTGCCAACAATGCAAAGATAAAATAAAATTCAAATTAAGAATTTTTAAAAAAAACCTTGCAACAGTTCACCAAAATTAGAACTTGAGAACTAAAAATTTCCAATGAATGTGCTCCAAATTGATGAGACCAGTAAAAACTGATGGAATACTCAAACTTGACGATGTATGTATTTCAATAACCATGGCTCGTTGAAATTCTCAACCCATCTTTTTTAACAAAAACGATTAATTTGTTGCCAAACAGTTGCAAAACGTTTAACCGTCCGGTGTGGTAATTTCTTCCACTAATTCGCAGTTTAAAAGAAAATCCAAAGACCTCTTCATCCACTCACGCAAAGAATCACGGCTATCTGACTTCCAAATATATTCACACTGGGTCTATTGTCGGCAATCAGAACTCAGATTAATATATTATATGGTAGTGCCGTTTCTAACAATTGACAAAAATAAATAAGTATGTATTAGTAAGTACAGTGTTAAAGTATTTCTTATAAGAGTTTTGAGTGACATAAAAATAAAACTCATGAGAGAGAACAAAAATTGATTTTTTTATGATAATTAAATGAAGCACACCGTCCTTTTCTTACTATCTAGGTTTCCAACAACTATCTAAAATAAGATTAAATTAATCAATTTAACAGAAACTAAAAAGTAAAAAACTTAGTATCTGTACAAAAAAAAAAAATGTAAGAATACATAATTCAATGTAAATAAACAGAATTTTTCGATAATAAATTTAGGGCCTATGATCAACAAATCATAAAGTAAAACTACCAGTAGTTTACATTTAATAACCAATAACAAGACATCGTAGAGTTTGTACCAAAATTTCAATATATATTGATGACACCTATGGACTTAACCTTAATTCAAATGATATCAGTGACATTCCAAAACGGATTAACGTCGGAAGATTTTTCAGTAGCATTTATTCAGTGCACTCATGGAGTCTGAGTGAAATCGGTTTAACATCCAATAACAAGACGTCACAGAGTCTGTACCAAAATGGCACTATTATCGGATGATATCTAAAGGCTTAACCTTGCAAATGAAATAAGTATGAATTCTAAACGGATTTTTCGCATTGAATTTAGCGACTATCAGCATGGTTTTCGTCCCAACTGATAAACCACTGATCAGTGCTTACCCATGAGAATGACTTTGAAAAAATATTGGGTGTACAATATAATCATACATCAACTATATAGACTTCCGGTAGGCATAGTATCAATCGCGAGAACCTCCGGATAAACTGGGTCAGCAAATATGATTCGGATGAAATACGAGGTAAAACTCTCGGAGGTTCAAGTTAAATGGCTGAGCCCCGTTGCTAAGTACTAATCCTAACGCGTGACAAAGTGTTCCATCAACAACTAGCTTGAGGGCGGCGTAAAGGAAGACCCCGATTGCGCTGGTGTGACGACGTTGCACTAGACTACAATACTGTGTATAATAGAAAGTCGAAACTGGAAAATGAGAACACCGCAAAAGATAGAAGCCCACTGAAAGCTTGAGAGGGAGAGATTGAAATTCAACGAAGAATTATCTAATAAAAGTAGTATTTTGGTAAAAATCCTGCGATGTTCTGTTATTGACCGATTAAATGTTATCACTAAACAACGTCTACTACTGAGTTTTATTACAGTTTTACTCCTAAAAAATTTAATATCGTTATTACAACGCCATCTATCATGAATCAAAAAAAATGTTTTAAAGAAATCCTACGTACATTAAACCGTAGAATCCGAATCTGCAATAAAAATAGGGGTTCCTATTTAAATTTCAAAGTTACCCCCCGGGTATGATGGTATAATGGGCATTTGTATCGTAGAGGGCTTATTTTCCGAGATATTTGAAAGTTTCAGCTTAAAAAATCATCCGGGATAATGCAATTTTGATACAAACTCTACGATGTCCTGTTATTTTGGTCAGTTTACCATTGTCACTCAACCAATTCAATGAACGAGTTTTACTCAAAAAAATCTGTTGTAACCAATCCGTTTTTAAATCAAACATTAGGCATTTTGGTACAAACTCTGCAATGCCTTGTTATTGGACGTTAAATCTATTCCACTCGGGATCCATGAGTGTACCGAATAAATTCTACTCAAAAATCTTTCTGTACCAAATCGTTTGGTATAAACTTTACTATGTTTATTTATTGGCATTTTATAATGAGCCACTTATTTTTTTAAAAAACGAGTTTTACTTAAACATAAATCTGGCGATGGAAAATTGAATTGAATAATCAAACATCAACATATAAATCGGAATCCAATATGAGTTATCTACTAAAGAGCGAGTGAGCTGCATATCGTTAGAAAGAACCGAAATGAAATTTTAATTTATTTCTTAATTGAAAAACATGGCGAGTGTTTCATTTCTAGCTAATATCGTAGAACTGTCTCTTTCAACAATATGTTTAACAGTGTAGAAACTAACCATGCAATTTTCTGGAATATTCTTATTGGGTTCGTATACATACGTTGTAATATTTTTGTTTACACTTCACACTCATTATATTATGTAATTCTTCTTTCAACAATGTTGGAGTTTTTGCTTCTCCTGATTAAATTAAAGATTATTAAAAACCCAAAGATTAGCAGAATCTTTCACATGCTTGGCTCGCTTTCACCGATTATAATACGCATGAAAATCCTATTTGAATCAGTGTGGATGCAGTTTTTACTGAGACGAAGAACTTTTAACGAATACATCGAAAATGTGGCAACAAATCAATGAAGATTTACACGAAATTCCAGCAATTCTAATCTCAAGATGGATGCAAACCAGCAACGAACTAAGCCTAATTGGGTTCATTGACGTAAGGGAATATGCATTCAAAATTTTTATATACAATTAAGTCTTATCGCCTTACCTAAATTCCTTGCTGTGTAGCGTTTTCTGCGGTATGGTATCCGAATCGGTAATTCACTAGTAAATAAGAGCAACATTTTAGAAGCTTTGATACATAATGCCGAAATATAAAAACGTTTTGAATTTATCGAAAATAACCCTCTAGAAACCGAATAAATAGATCTATTTCTAATCAATTTAATTATCGGAGTACAAATGTGTAGCAATAAGATAGAAGAAGGATACATATTAAATGAAGTTGATGATGTAAGTGACATAGGGAGTAACAACGCGGACGAAGAAAATACATCTTTCGAAGGAGAAAATCTAAAAGAAGAAACAGACATACATACTTTTCTGCGAAAATGGGCAATCGATTTTAATATAAAACAAAATGCTTTGAACGAACTACTTGAATATTTCAAATCAAATGGATTTCCTAGCAGCCTACCTAAGGATTCCAGGACACTTTTGGAAACTCCTATTTCTCGAGATGTTATTGTCATGGATCCTGGGAAATATTTCTACATTGGCATAAAAAAATCGTTAGATCGCTTTCATTCAGAGCGTTAAAAAGTATCCTAAGGAATTGCTGCTTGATTGTAATATCGATGGGGTCCCACTATCGAAGAGTTCCCAAAATAGTTTCTGGGTTATAATGACGAAAATACATAATGTTAAAAAAAATCGAACATTTTTGTAGTTGCAGTTTACCAAGGTTACCAAAAACCAACTTCATGAATCAGGTTATTACTGTGAAAATTAGGGCATTTATTTTAGATGCACCAGCACGATGTTATTGTTTGGGAATAAAATCTCACAACAGATATTTTGGTTGCACAAGATGTTGTCAAGAATGTACATTTATAAATAACAGGCCTTCCTCGAACAAAGTTCTCGACTCAGAACAAATAATTCTTTTAGAAATCGATAATGTGAAAATTATAATAAGTATGACTCTGTTTTAGAGGAATTAGACATTGATCTTATAACCCAATTTCCTCTGGATTATTTGCACGTATTATTATTGGGAGCAGTGAAGCGGATGTTGAAGATGTGGGTCGGTGGGAACAGAAGAGCGCTCCTGCCAAATCGAGATATTAATGTTATTAACGACAAGCTGAAAAAGTGTTGTCAGTCTCAACCAAGAGAATTTCAGAGAAAAGTGCGACCATTATCTGATATAGCGTACTTTAAAAGAACCGAATTTCGAACATTTGTAAAACTTACAGGCCCAGTTTTTTTAAAAAACATCCTCTCTCCGGAGAAATATAATAACTTCTTACTATTACATGTTGCTACAACAATACTTTGCGATAGTAAAATATTTAAAACACACAATAAAGTTGCTGAGCTGAGGATTTCGTGAAATCGACGGAGAAGAAAATGTGGTATATACTATGCATTCTTTAATTCATTTGCCCGACGATGCTAAGATCTATGGAAATCTAGACGAATTCAGTGCATTCCCTTTCGAAAGTAACATGTTCTGTATCAAAAATTTATTGAGGAAAAATAATGAGCAGTTATCCCAGATTTATAACAGATTAGAAGAGGTTAGCTTGAACAACCTTCATAACGAAACCAAAACTAATATTTCAATTTTAAGTCAAATGAAAAATTGTGTGTCAGAAAATGGCACAGAAAAATTAGAGTTTTATGAAATCAATTATAAAATAAACAACAACAGAAAAAACCAATGGTTTTTAACAAAGTCAAAAGAAATAGTACGATTTCAACATGCTGAAAGAAAACATAATTCAATTTTAATATTCAGATTTTTGAACTTAAAAGAAAAACGGACTTTTATACTACGCCAATAATGTCTTCGAAACTTGGTATATTCTTGACGGACAAAAAAGAAAGTTGTATGAAGCCAATGCACCATTACCTTCTTCATAAAAAATTATTCTGTATGGAACTAGAAATGTAATGAATCATTACTTTTTATTTATTTAACAATTTCGATCATTTTTTGAAAATTTCAAGAAAGTATATCCATCTTTATATGCCCTATCTGACATTGCTGCTCACAATATTAGCTTTTATTTTATTGTTTATTAAAAGTTTAACCAAATTTTTATTTACAGGTACTAAAAATGTTTAGTACTATCGAAGCCGTAGAAAACGAAGAGAGATTCGTTTCTACCATTCCGAAAAAATGGATCGTGGATGATACATTATATTGGCCACCATCTGGTAAAAACGTTGCTAAGCTGTGTGCTGAAGAGGCTGAAGTACAAATCGCTGAGTGGAAACCTTACAACGATTACAAAATATTACAAGATAATATATTAACATACGACGATGCGAGAACTATAGAAAAATACTATAATAACACGGACTCTGAAATAGAAGCTATTAGGGTCAAAGCTAACATAAGAGATCACCCTGTAAATTTTAAAGGAGGAAGCACTGAAAATGATTTTAATAAATTGTTTGATGAACAAAAAAAATCATCTTCAACTATAACCGTAGAATCCCAATTGTTGTACCCAACAGGAAACAATATGACCTTATAGAAAATACTAGCGGCGATAACCCAGAATAAAAATTGTCATTCAATGTTGGTAAAAATAAGAACAAAAACGTGTTAAAAAACACAAAGCATCGAGAAATTAAAAGTCAGGAATCGGATAAGGAGTTCTTTAAGAATAAAAAACGAAAGTTTGAAAACGAGGTTGGAAGCAATCAGGGATCTTCAAAATATTGCCTTCGAGTATTAAACCAGCAACAGAAAACACCTGAAATAAAAAAAAGCACCAAAAATTGAATGCTCTTTTCATTGAAAAATGAAATAAGGGATCAAACAATAAAAATTGATGAGACAATGGCAGAATTAGAAAAACTAAAAACATGTGTGGCTGTACTGACAAAACTTATTCCGTCATTTTGCGCCACTTTAAATAAAGGAAGGACAATCATTAAAGAAGATTCACTTTTCCAGATGCCTAACCTACCACTACTTAATGTAATAGATTTGAAGAAATTCAACAGCCTTTTATTGGTAAGCGATTATTTGCAACAAGTGGTAATTGAGCAAAAATCAGTAACTTATTTTTCCAGGCAGTACGATTGGCAAGAATGTTATCTATCACAATGTCTCTCATCAAAATGATCAAGATGATGATAGAAAAAATTATCTGCTGTGATGTATTGTTATTACACTCATGGAGTGGAAAATCTGAAATTTCCGCCAAAGGTATGATATTATTACTGCTTCTCAATATGGTTAGTCTAACGTTGTAATTTATTTTGAAATTTCAGCCAGCCGATCGAAACTTGCTTTTAATGACTACAGTGGAGCAATAACCTTAATCCAAGTAACGATCAGGATTGTGAAAGAAGTTTCCGACGAAAATTTAAAAAATCGTTAGTTAAGAAAAGATGCTCACAAAATAAAATCCGTGAAGTACAACCGGCCACCTCTACAAGCTTCGATGCTTTTCAAGACTCAACAGAAACCGATAGCTCGGCGGATACTGATGAAACATACTAACATGTCTTTAACTGAAAATTAAAAATCATTCTTCTATAATGTGTACATATCTTATTATTCCAGCAACCCCATTTTTTTGGTTTGAATTATCCAATTGAAAAAAGATTTATATATTTTTTTAAGTTTTTTACAACAGTGAATATATTAATTCGATGAAAATAAAATTAACAAGTTAAATAATACTAAGAAATAGTTTTAATTTAATATAAAACCATGGCGAAGTTATGCTGTATAAATGGCCTAGTTTAGTCCGGCATGAACAGATCCTAGAATTTTGTCTTAAATTTTGGACCCCTGATCAATACTTTTATCCAAATATCATCGTCATTCTTGTAGAATGGCGGAAAGAAGGAATATTGTTAAATTTCAAGATTTGATTTACCGAGTGCCTTTACTTCGGAGATCAATCAATTTGTTATTTTAAGGATTTCTTTTAATATTTTATTCCGCTGGGATGTTTTATTTAGTGAAAAAAGAGACACAAAATGAATAAAAAATTTCCGCTGGTAATTGTATAACAAAATAAATTCTCTTTTGTGATTGTGCTGCCACTTGCGGCGAATAGCAAAATCACTTAGTTTCCGCTGAGAAATTTCCGCTATCTTATACAGCATGGCGAAGTTAATGTATTTTCAGGCATGCGAGTGGCCTTCATAATTAGTGAAACCTTGATATTTGGCTTTAATTGCTCAGAATTTAGCGGCGCGT
This sequence comes from Nephrotoma guestfalica, assembly GCA_963691935.1. Taxonomy (NCBI): domain Eukaryota; kingdom Metazoa; phylum Arthropoda; class Insecta; order Diptera; family Tipulidae; genus Nephrotoma; species Nephrotoma guestfalica. Next base: position 135,986,671 of record OY829915.1, on the reverse strand, counting down.
TAGTCTGAAAACTTCTGCAATTGTAGTTGACTTATTACTGAGAAATGTTTGTGTTCGACTTCAACAAATTATTTTGGGTCATGGCTAACTAATACGGCCAATCTGCGTCAAGCAAATAGACCTCACGCATAACTAACTAATGCGCTCAAGATGCGTCAACCAGCTTTTTTGGGTTTATAACTGACTAATGTGTTCAACCTGCGTCAATCAAACAGGTTTGGCTCATCTGACTAATGTGTTCAAGATGTGTCAACCAGTTTTTCTGTGTTTGTGACTGACTAATGTATTCAACCTGCGTTAAGCTAAAAGAAATGGCTCATAACTGAGTAATGCGTTCAAGATGCGACAATCAGTTTTTCTGAGCTTATAACTGACTAATGTGTTCAATCTGCGTTAAGCAATTAGTATTGACTCATAACTTTCTTAATAGTCCAATCTGCGTCGAGCGATTCTTAATAGCTCCTAACCGACCATTGCGTTCAGGCTGCGTCACGATTGACACATGGGTAGGTAATTTCCGGCGTTTGTCCATATCTAGGACTTAAAAGCTTTGGCACTTGTTGGACCTGATCGTTGAGACCGGTGTTGACGCACAACAGTCACTTTGTTGACCCAAATAAGCAAAATGTTTGACGGGGTTGTATATGCAGTAATAGTAATGACATAAAGGATAGCCTAAATTCCACTATAATTACAGCGATAGGGGCGTTGCGAGAGTCAAGCAGATTACAATTCCATGGCATCAGCGTTAACAATCGGTCTGCAAAATACTGTTTTATTGGTTGTCGCCACATCCAAGGCGTTGGACAACTTTTGTAGATAAAAAAACGCGCGACATCATTCAAACAAACAAGCGAGAACGTTGGGGACGCGTTGGATCAAAGGACAATCTGACTGACATATGGCGACTTGAGATATGAAAACGAAACAACCAAGACGATACATTCAACCAACTGGCTAGACCAGGGTGTGACGATAGAGGAATTGCGTCCTACAAATATTCAGGTGTATACCGTATCAACGAGTTTTTTTTGATGAGTTTAAATACTCCAGTTTTTATCAGATTGTCTATAGGATGAGGCAAAATTCAAGGGGAAGTAATCGAGAAGAAATGATGGCTGTTGGAACGGTGTTGATACAACACATAGAACATACCGAGTTTAAAGCAGAAACAGATGTGTTCAACAGAACACGGCACGTGGGTGTGATAACCCCAACATGTGCGCACATTACATTCGTTTTACATATTTTATGTACTATATACTCAGCACAAATGCTTAATTAGCATAATTTGGGAATGTCAGCACATCAGTAGTATATATAATATGAATATTTCTTAAATAAAATCAGAATTGATAAGAACATAAAGTCGTTCTCATTTATACGAAACTTAATATTCCCGCACCAGTCGTAAGTTTACTAAGTTTCCACCAAAAACCAAAAGAATCTAGGTAGACCGTGGATTTACAACTTACGGTCGAATCTACCAGATTTAGAACCAGTGACCTATGGATGGAACCCAGTTTAGGAATCTCGCGTGGGCGGACCAGGCTGCTTTCATATTTCTCCAATGTATCTGCGTCCAACCTTTTCATCACGAGGTGTATAATTAGGGCTTCAAAGGGATTATCTAGCTTCAAGTTTTTGATCTTGTGCAACATCTCCACCACCGTATCGTGTAGCATTCTGATAGTGGATGCTGTTGCATTTTGTATATTATGCAATGATAATATAGCATTGAAGTAGGAGGCTAACAGCTGTTCGTTCTAATATCTGGCCTGTATGATTTGCCTAAGGTGGCTAATTAGATGTGCGGCTCTCTTCTGCAGATGGGATTTTAGGTATGTCATCTTCAATGTATTCGATAGTTGCTTAAATAGTTGCTTTAATGCGGCCGGGAGTAAAGATGAAGATAAAATGGGGAGGGGTAGCCTGTATTGTAAATGCGGGATAAACTTTAATGCGACGCTATCTACCCTCCACACATTGTGCCACGTAACTGACGGAAATGGAGAGTGCGTGTTAAAGGATAAACTCCCCAAAACCGATGGGATATTGTCGTGGTAGACAAGTGTGCAATTTTTAGTTTACCGGCGATAATTGACAGCAATTATCCTCGGGGTAATTGGTTGTATGGTATTTCCGGGCGAGTAAATTTAAAGGGGATTGATGTGGGATGGAAATAATTTAAACATGGGTATATGCAAGGAATGGATAATTGGTAGAGAGTAATGACGGGAGAATAGTAATGTCAGGTGGTAAATGCGCATTACCTGTTTGCATTTCATGCTAGAAGAACCCAAATAAATTTAACCGAAATTATAACGTCAAACATGATCTAAGGACATATGTGAATTATTAAAGGTTCTTTAAAGCCTTACAAATGCCCTTATTAACTATTTTTGAGTTTTCTAATTTTAAAGCTAACTAAATCCAAATTTAAAAGTCGGTTGGCAGTTTGATTACTTACAAAACATTTCTCAGTTCTGGGTTGCGTCTGCTTAACTGCCAATAGTAGCTCCTCCAAAGCTTCTCCATAACGTTGACCATACATGAATTTGTAACACATATTTTGTAAGACAAATAGTTTGTTTTAGATTTTAAAACAAACAGTTTTTTGGAAGCGGGTTTCGCCAATGCAAAAGTTCAACGTAATAACAGTCGTATGCATTTTCCAGATATTCCAAACCAGACACGCATGGACGTGTCATGCATGATATGATTAAATAATTGGAGGTGAACAAAGATCTAAACCGATATGCTTTACTAGATGCTTTCAACCGATTATAGCACAAAAACTATCATAAATTCATCACTCTGAAAGAGTTAACTACCGATAAATTTTCATCTTCAAAATTTTATTATATTCATCTTCATCGTTTATAGCGATGCGGTATCAGTTTTCAAACCCATTGGATAGCTTTGTAATATATTGGTGAAACTTATCCGATTTTCAACAACCGTAGACTTATCAAACGACTATATTCGTATAATGATTACTGTCCATAAAATATTGATCTGTGTTGGGTACACTTGATTGACACGATTTTTCTTGTAGCCAGTAAGGTGCGAAACAAAAAATTAGAAGTATGCAGTTAGTTAGGCAGAAGGCAATAACAACAAAACCCGTTTAAGGTGAAAATGAAATCTGTTTTCATATTTTCATCTATATAAAATACTCGTACACCGCAAAACGTGTGCCAAAATCTTGATTTTCTTTTTACCTTATATTCTAGTCGTCTGCACGCAAAATTTTCTTTTTTCTTCACTTTCTCTGCTTACCACACACAATCCTTCAAAATTTTTAATGGCCCATTATTAAACGACGAATCAATAATTTTCCTAATTTTCACACAATTATGGATGGATTACAATAAATTATTGAATTGGTTGGAATTATTGCTCACCGCATGTACAAATAAAGAATCCAACCTCAATTCTACCGTTTTGTCACCAAGTGAAAGTTCTTCAATTTTTTTTTCACTTAAGTGTAATATTTATTAAATCTCGTTATATATACTCATATCACATAAGCGTAATTATATTTTAATATAAAATATGTACAATAAATTATTAAATAAATAAATAGAAATACGTTAAGTGGGTTGATTGAATAAAAATTTTGGGGCTTAAAACGCTCTACTATGAATAAAACTGTTATAGGCGAGCGCTTGTGCCTCGTCCTCTTGATTTTGGTACGTACGTCTTTTCATTGATCGGGGATAATATCCAGGCTGCTTATTTGTGTCATCATAACTCGCATTTTGCTGATCATTGCTATATGATGTTGGTGGCGGTGGTGGTGCCGATTGGTACAGAGGTGGATTACGCGATTGCCGATAGTCTATCCAGAACCGTGCTATATTCAATATTAAACCTATTGTTGAAATAATCGCGAATTGAATTTGTAACTGAGTCGAAATTATTTTACAAATTAAATCAATTTTTGCTTTAATTATCGACAATATCAAAATTACGTTAATTATTTGCTTATCCAATTTGTGTTTATGTTTTCTTTTCTTGCCGCGAACCTCGTTGAAATTTTCGGATTCGAAGTCTTCATCACCAAACTGTCTGGATGTAATTAAAGTACGCGGTTGGGACCAAATTTCATTTAGTACGCCACCAATCAACTCAATCACGCCTTTAAAGCTACTCTCCAGCACTCTCATTAACGTTGATGGTTTGTAGCCGTGTAATTCATACACACTCATGCGACGGGCTTGCAAATTTCTTTCCAATTCAAGATCAGCTTGAACTAGGGCCAAATGAAAGCATACAGTAAAATTATTGTACATCGTAATTTGTTATGCTAAATATTCTTACCATATATATTCCTCCTGGCTAAAACTAAATCGTTACTAAATCCATTAATAAGTCGTTTAATACAATTAGCACCAGCACTTTCAAATCCACACAATATAAAGTCAACGATCGACGATCTTTCTGCAAAAATAAGTAACTTAGAATTTTTTCGATTTATTTGTTAATTATATCGTACCCGAATTATTAGTAGCCACTTGAGACACAGCACTACTTGTAATACAACAAACCACTATCATAATTATTTTACTACACATTTTAAATCTTTTAAATTCTCGCGATCTTAACTATAATCAGGTCTTTGGTTGATTGATAAATTTTAAGTAGCCACACTTTGCTTTTATTTGAAATCAATCCTTTACATGATTTGCATAAAATAAATACAAATACACATTTGCCTTATCGCTCAAGGTACTTTTTGGTCAACTTGAACAAAAATTTGGCTTTAATTTCCGTTCTAAGCCGAAAAGATTCATTTTTTAACCTAACAGTTAACGAAAGATCCAAACACCAAAACGATCATGATACACAAAATAATTCCATTTAAAATTGTAAATGCTGTGCGAATTTCGTTAAAAATGGTATAATCGATACAAAAAAACTTTCTTCATGCGTTTACACACAAATTCCGCAAATTGTCTTACAACAAAATGTAATATATGGATGTCGAATTCGCCTAGTATGTATATTTAGTTGATATGTGACGGTACAGTATACGAAAAAAAGCTAAGACCTTAAATTATGTCTGTTATTTTAATTATCCATAAAACATACACGTATATGTCTGGCACACACATAGTGAAAGTTCTATATATGTGCGGATTCTTAATTAAAACTCTTTGTGTCCGTCTCACCCACAAACGATCAAACCTAATTTCACTTTTCTTACCCTGTTTAGCGCACACATGATCGTTTTATATATGACAACGAAATAAAAAATTGTGTCAATCATTCGTGGTGATGGATGTCGCACGCACCATATGCAAATACCGTAACGTACAAGATTTTCATGTCTCATATTGCGAACAATTATCTAACGATCGTTAAAGCAGTAATAAAATAAAATTATTGCAACCATTATGATTTTGTATGCTAATCAATTCAATGCTATTATACTGAGTCTGTGTTTTTTTTCGACGTCTGCAATGCGGAATTAAATAACCGTCATTAGTTAAATTGATTGTTTTATGAAGATTTTTTATGTAAATACTGAGCGTAATAAAAACAATTAAATAGCAGACATTCAGGCGTATTATTTATAACTTAATATTTGTAACAGTGTACTATCTCCTGAATGTTGATTTTAAAAAAATATAAATTTCATTTGAAAAAAGTAAGGCGACCAGATTATTGTGTATTCATCATATTTAGATAATTTCATACAGACATTATAGTCCCGAATGACTTTTTGACATGAGAATCGTTTGCTTAAACTCCCGTTGTATTATAAATGTTGTAGTTCGTAATATTTAGGTGTAATTAAAACCATCTTTATGATTTCAATTTCAGAAGTATGTAAAATTGAGTATTGAGATGACAATGGAGATAAATGAAGTTTCGGCAAGCTCAACAGGTATAGTATACTAGTAGATTAATGAACCTATACAGTAAAAAACTTTGAAGAAAGATTTCCAAAAGAATTGACGTCAAATATTGCAATTTTCTCCAGAATTTAAATCCAAATTAGACTGTAGCGTAATTGCAGCAACTCGTGTTGTGTTCCGTGAGTTTCAATAAAACTGCCAGTAATAACACACTGTATATCTTGCAACTGATCCTTCCATTTCAAGAGTTTATTGTAAACAGAAAGAATTATTTTATAATTTTACAATTTTTGACAAGCGCATACTATAAAAACTTAACCTGAAAATTTGTTTAAAAGTACCCTAAATTTAAATTAATTATAACAAAAATTGTAAAATATAAATATCAAACGCACTCTCTATACCGAACACTAAATGGTATAATCTATTACATTTTTGCCTATAAATTAACATCTGTCTTTAATTGTCAATATTTGCAGTTTGTTTAATAATGAAATTATTACTATTATTATTAGTGATGAAATTATAAAATTAAATTTAATATTTTTGAATTAAACTGTTGCATTAATTAATGATAAGTAGTCATAATACATTTGGTGTTGTATTATATTACAAACTATCCATCTAACAACATCAAATGGGTTTTAAATATTCCATTCAATATGTCAACTCAGTATGAAAGAGCACTATCTTCCCGTTGGATTACTGGTGATCTCAAAGTTTCCACATAGTAACTGTATGGATTTCCCAACTACATCTCCGACATTTTACAAAGTGTTGCAACTTCCAAGTGTTGCATGGAAATAATATTTTACATTATATACTCAGACAGCCTAATTAAAAGCCACTTAAAGGACCATTACATCAAGAACATCCGTCTACTGCCTTTCCCTGCTTCTTCGATACGACAATTGAACATATTTGTATTTGATAACGTCGCCAAACAATATCTTGAAGAACCGACCACAAAACTTCAGTTTTTGAAACATTCCTAAAATATAACACCCCCATCAGATATTCGTCCATTCATCTCAACGTCCACCATTAGAAATTGTTTTCTTGCAATTCCAAGTACAAGGCACCAGAATTGAAAGATTTTTTAATGGCAATATGCTTGCTGTCGATTGACCTTAAGGTATTATAAAATTGATGTAATTGACCAAAAACATTGGCAATTTTAACCCATTCGTCAGAAGTTGTGGGAAACTGAAAATACAAATAAATAAATTTAAAATGAACGGTTTATATTCCTACAGACCAGCGCGTACTTTTATATAACCTCGTAATACGTAATGAGCACCTCACAGGTTTCAATAATAGCATTGCTTATTGAAGCTGGGGACATATCAACGGACAATTTGAGATCCTCAAAATTTCCCCCTGTCGCTAAATACCTTAGCGTTAATGCAAAACGTTCATTCGCAGGAATGCATTCTCTTATATTTGTATCTTGCCTTACAATAAAAGGTTTTACCATTCGCTGCAATTTATCAAACGTTCGATCACACATTCGAAAATAATTTTTAAAATCAGCTGTTTCCGTTGCAACAATTTCTTTTATCCGTCAGTTATATAAACTTGTGAATACCGCATGCACTTCTGTAGCCAATCCTTCACCCAGCGTCGACGACTCACATTTCTTTTTACGGATGAAACCAAAATTATGGCAATACATGCTTTTCCCGGTTCATTATGTAGAATGTTATTTAGTTTCACTGTTTTTTTTTTAATTTCGTATACAAAACGATTTACTAGAACTTATGAATTATATAGTAATGATGTTAATATTGACGTGTAGGAATGATCGTGTAATGCTGCCAAAACTGAAGAGAGTAATGACGCATAAGTATAATGACTTAAGTAAAGTACGATTATTGATCGAGTCATGAGCCTAATTAAAATTGGCAACCTTTCCACAAAAGTGGATAATAACTAGACTGACGCCTATTTTCAAAACTGGATCTAGAAATGATGTTTCTTGCTACAGAGGTATTACATACATCTATATCTGATATAACTAAATTATTTGAACTAAGAAGTAGTGCTTCCACGGTCTTTATCACAATATCAACATGGTTTTATGCCTAAAAGATCAGTATCTACAAATTTCATAGAATTTTTTGTAGTAGACTTTGCAGTTTTATTTTCACTTAGCTAAAGCTGTGTTTTGCACCTGGCGATCGATTAATTTGCCACATACGTCTAAAGCGGCGTTCCTCTGTTAACATTTTTTCTATTTCAGTAGGCCAATAAGTTGGATGCCTCATGATGCGACATCGTAGTGGTTTTCTTGAATAACATTCATTAATTGACGTCCCCTTGGAGTAGTCAATCTTGAACCCCAGTAGGTATGTTTGGCATTAAAGTCACCGGCCACCATAAAACGGTGGCTCAGAGTTGCAAAAAATTGTTTGTAAATATATGCCGAAACGGTATTATTTGGAGGGCAATATATTGAAGCAATGACTAAACTTTCTTTATCGAGGTCAACACATACAGAGGTTGCTTGAATTTCCTCAGTGCTATATTCAGTTAGAACATAATGGCAAATCCGATTCTATTATAATAGCAGTTCATCGTAACCATTTAAATTGGTTAAATGGGTTTCAGAAACTAGGATAAGAATGTGCAGCAATTTCGTGATTTGCTGGTGAGTTTTATACTGCCGACTGGGACGTGACAATTGAATAATATTTCTGTAGACTGGGCATTCACGGTACTTTGTAGTGTGGTTCTCACCACAATTGCTGCATTTCTTTTTTGTAGAGGAGTTCTTTGGTTTTGGACAACTTTTGGTTTGGTGTAGCTTATTGCATACGACGCACAGTGATATCAACATGCAATAAGTCCATGAGTGACCATATTATTTTCTAAAGTACCACTGCATTGGTTCGGACATTTTCTTTGGTTCTTCAACAGTTATACGTCTGTGTATCAGGTACTTTAGTTTATATGTTGGATGAAACATATTAGAAGGTGTTTGTATTTCCGTCACCCGTACTGGATGAATCACCCACTAGACTCACAACCTCAGAGGTCGACTGGGAGCCGGCTTGCTCACTTTAAAGAGCCACTTGTACTGGGCATCCGATTCCCTGCATCATGACTTTATGTTCCATGGTTAACTCCATTGTGTATTTAGATTCGGAGTTGCTTCCTTTAGCCTTTTACTCCTTTAGCCAAATTTCTGCACAGCCACCCATAACTTGGAGTACAGACTCTGGTCAGAGCCGCCCCTAACATGGGGAACAGACGCTTCAGGATTTGTCATGGGTAATTCCCCCTCAAGACAAGTAGCTGGGATTTATAGGGTTTTACCATGCCCGTACTCGCGAGCTTACACTTTTAGCGTCAACCAGGGTGTAGCGCGAGGAACTTGTATAATCAGCACACCCCATAGCCAACATTATGAGTAGTTTGAACTTTATAAAATTTTGAACGCAAACTGGCGATGATTTCACTAATTATGATGGGAACAGTTGGGGTCCTGAAAGTGCACAATGCTTTACAATTTCTTTTTATTAAATTTTCAATCGAGTATCGCTGTCAATGACAAGCAAAATAAATAAAGTGCAATTACAAAAGAACATGATTAAGCATCGGGTGGCTTTAAATCACGGCCATAAACCCCTCATGGGATGTGAAAACTAGAGAGTGAAACAAACTTTGATTTTCTGTCGTTTCATATGCTCATCGATTCAAATTTTCCACAATCAATAACGTGGTGACACTTTTTAAAATGTTGCTGCATCACTTTACTAGTTTTCACATCTCGCAATTGATGAAATTTGTTACTCTTTGACTAAGTCAGTTGCGCAGAAATTACGCTTTATTGGAAAATGTGGAGCTACTTGGCTTATTGCTATCGTCCAGCTTCAACCTTCGCCAGCAAGGTAAAAAACTCCTCAACTACCAGTATGAATTAACGAAATACTGTATTCAAATACTTGTTTGCCTGTTTTACAGTGACCTACGAAATTTCCCCGTTACGGGGTGCTTACCGGTAAAATATATTGGATGAATTTCCAATATATTTTAACTGTGTAGACGATGAGGCTATGTCTGACGTTTTGTCCTTTAGAAGTAATAATGCTCGAAAATTATTGTTTGCATTTATAACATTTTACCCATTGTCGCCCTAATTTGTTACAACCCCTCTGCATGATGGGGATCAAAGCGGGAACAACTAAAACCTTTTAGCTTCAGGTAGGCTACCATCTTAATGTAAACGGCTTTCGCATACGAGCATTGGTTCACTATAACTCTGATTATTACTTTAGTTCGAACTATCCAAAACCATTACCGTATGATGCTGGTAGATAGAAAGATTTATCTGTATAATGTTTCGCCAGTAATATGAATAGATGATTCACATTGAAAGAGGAACGTAATTCTTCGATCGTGGCTTTCTCGGGTTGTAAGCTCTTTGATTGAATACCCTGATTTGCTGAACATAAACCAATCAAAGTGGTCCACACTACCATAACTTGCTTTCATCCAACTTGAACGTTTTTGCTCTTCGATTTTCTTGTTTCCTTGCTCTTTGGTGATTTACTTCCTAAATAAGGAAGTTGAAAAAACTTTTCCCTATGTCGTGATCTCGTCACCTGTTGCAATAAATTCTTCACATGCGCTATGAACCTGGCTCAGGATATCATACCACTTCTAGCTGACTAAGCGGTAATTGTAAACCAATGTTCCTTATACTTCGGATTATTAAAAAAGCTGCTGCTGCTATTTTGTATGTCAGAAGTTTTACTTTACTTTGGTAAATAAACAATTCTGAGTTCTGTTTTGGTAGTGTTGTCTTTTAAAATCCCGTGGGATAGAAGATAAAGCGTGTTTGCCTTGCTGTGTCCATATATCTGTTTCGTGTTGCTAAAGGTTGCTAAAATGGCAAGTTAACGACGAACTTTTGGCTTCCCCTTTTCTGGTTAATGGTTTAAATATTTTAGGATTATTCTTACTCCGGTGTTGATCTGATAACCTTTGGAAGTTCTTATATCCCGGAAAATTGGCGATACACAACAAAAATTGTACGAACAGCTGATAACTCGTATATTATCAAGTTCCGTCTTTTATATTTTAGCACTTAAGACCACTCTTGTACCTCAAGCTTTCAGTGTGATGTTGTAATCCTTGTGACTTTGACAAGTCCAGTAGCGCTCGGTACCTTTGATGACCCAAGTAATGAATGGTGATTATAGTTTATGGCTCGGAGTCATACTTCTTTATTTCTTGCATGCGTTTACTCTATTCGTTTTGTTACCATGATTCCGACATATATATGCGCCTTCTCAGAAATGAAAATAATTGTTCTCCCATCTTTTTCTGGGACCAAAGAGATCTGGAATCTTAATCAAATTTATTCAATGCAATGTGGATCAACACAAGCATCCCATCCGTATAGCGTTTCCGGTTAACCTTTGTGTTGGGATCTGTAGTACCTCATTATGACTTCTTTATGACACAAAGATAAGGAACAAGTGGCGCTACTTGTAATTGTAATCTTTGGCACACGAGCTTCTTTTCTTGATGTATTAGTAGACGATGTTGAACACGTATTTATCGAATGAACCAATTTTCAGATAAAATAGAAATAGGAGTTGCGATTGTTGCAATGCCAATGTCGCCGAGCGAGGTATAATTGACACCATACAGCGTGCGAGATGGGATATCAAACTTAGTAAATACAGACTTATTTTCTCTGATCGAAAGACTAGTCTATGGGGAAAGAATGTGGAAAGTGATACAAGTTACGTTAAGCTCACACACTGTAGTGAAAGACAGAGAGTAGAAGTTACTGGAGAGACATTAAGTTGATCTTATCAAACTATAATGAAAAGGCTAAAGGCAGTTATTTTAACTCTTCTACTTGCCCAGATTTATTTATTTTTATTTTAGTTTGCTCCCGCTACATCCCATAGAGGGATATAATTGCCTCAATGAGGTTACATAATCATGTTGAAAGGTCATGTAGTCACTTAAACTGATTTTATTCAACTCATATATACATAAAACCTGCTGACTACCATTAAATTCTATGAATTTAAATATTTAACTTAATTCAAAATATTTAATAGAACAACCCTAGTTGTTCAGCTCATAATGAAGATCGATGCAAGGCTTGCCGTGTGTCTCGAATAAATTTCAATGGTAACATCAGCTGAAAAATGCCAGTTACGAAAATATCCTTCTGATTCATCTTTGTAGTGTGTTCCTGAAGATGCTTCAAATTCAATGGTCCTTATTCTGCTCGATTAAATTAAAATGCTGATCGTAACTTTCAGTTTTTCGTTGAGACAATATGCCAAATGTGTCTCTTAGAAGAATCTCAATTGTGTATCCAACTCCTCGCTGCGAAGTCTCTTCGATTTGGTTACAAGTAGTTTGTTGTCTACTTTGATATTGTCAAACTGTAATTTGAGTTGTTGGCCCAAGATATCACAATGTATCGATTGCATATTGTTACATGATCTTGAAAGTAACAGAAGATTCTTATCTGCTCTGGTGACTTCGTCCCAGTAACTCTTCCAGTTATATCAAATGATTAGATTCCAGAATTAAGTAAGCAGCCGAACCTCTCCTGCATTATCGAAATATATGGCTCCTGTGTCTTCTAGTTCGTTCATCTGCAACTTAGTGGGGTGAGTTTTAACAAATACCAAATGCTGTGGCCAATTCTATTGCGGCCTTTGGATCCCGGCATGATCTACTTCTTAGAGTAGTTCTTAGACCACTTCGAGATGATCTCTGACTCTGCCTTTTGAGATTCGCTAGAACGCCAGTGAGCTGTTCTGTACATTTACTTTGGAGTCCTTACTCCTTGTGCTCCCCTTATTATCCAGAAATTTTTTCGGAGAAATACGAGTATGCATTGGTGCCATGTAGCTTGGATGCATGTGTCCAATTAATAATTAGACTGGTAAGGTATGATTTAGGTGGCAGAGCCCGCGGGTGTTTTTCTTCGAAATGGATATTCGAATTTTTTAGCCTTCTTCCTACCCTTATAATGCCGTCGTTGTCCAGAAACGGATTCAACGATGCGATAGTGTTATTCTTCTTAATTGATTGTTGATCCTTTAAGGTTGATATTTCGTATGCAAAGAAACTACCTTGAACTGTTCTTACTTGTAAAGGGTGATTTTTTTGTGGTTAGGATTTTCATGCATTAGTATTTGACAGATCACGCGGGATTTCAGACAAGGTGTCAAAGAGAAAGATGCTCAGTATGCTTTGACATTTCATAATGAATAGACTTACTAACGAGCAACGCTTGCAAATAATTGAATTATATTACAAAAATCAGTGTTCGGTTCGAAAAGTGTTTCGCGATTTACGTCCGATTTATGGTCTACATAATCGACCAAGTGAGCAAACAATTAATGCGATTGTGACCAAGTTTCGCACTCAGTTTACTTTATTGGACATTAAACCAACCACACGAATGCGTACAGTGCGTACAGAAGAGAATATTGCGTCTGTTTCTGAGAGTGTTGCTGAAGACCGTGAAATTCAACGTCGAATTTTCAGTGAATGGGCCCTAGAAAAGTTGGCAGAAAATCCGCTTTTTTATCGACAAATTTTGTTCAGCGATGAGGCTCATTTCTGGTTGAATGGCTACGTAAATAAGCAAAATTGCCGCATTTGGAGTGAAGAGCAACCAGAAGCCGTTCAAGAACTGCCCATGCATCCCGAAAAATGCACTGTTTGGTGTGGTTTGTACGCTGGTGGAATCATTGAACCGTATTTTTTCAAAGATGCTGTTGGACGCAACGTTACGGTGAATGGCGATCGCTATCGTTCGATGCTAACAAACTTTTTGTTGCCAAAAATGGAAGAACTGAACTTAGTTGACATGTGGTTTCAACAAGATGGCGCTACATGCCACACAGCTCGCGATTCTATGGCCATTTTGAGGGAAAACTTCGGAGAACAATTCATCTCAAGAAATGGCCCGGTAAGTTGGGCACCAAGATCATGCGATTTGACGCCTTTAGACTATTTTTTGTGGGGCTACGTCAAGTCTAAAGTCTACAGAAATAAGCCAGCAACTATTCCAGTTTTGGAAGACAACATTTCCGAAGAAATTCGGGCTATTCCGGCCGAAATGCTCGAAAAAGTTGCCCAAAATTGGACTTTCCGAATGGACCACCTAAGACGCAGCCGCGGTCAACATTTAAATGAAATTATCTTCAAAAAGTAAATGTCATGGACCAATCTAACGTTTCAAATAAAGAACCGATGAGATTTTGCAAATTTTATGCGTTTTTTTTTAAAAAAAAGTTCTCAAGCTCTTAAAAAATCACCCGTTAGTTAATACGGTCTTGAGTTCTATTGCTCGAATTTCATCGGAACACGCAGGTTTTTCACATCTTAGATACGAATAGGAGAAGATAAACGGCTACTCGTACAATTTTAAATACTCTGGACCGCAACATGAGTTTGATTATGGCATTCTCAGATGTAGCTTCTTTATTGAGAACGTGAAGAACAGTTGTGGTCCGTTTTAGATCAATACCTATATTAAACTTTCCATGGTTTCATTTGTTACAGGTTTCTTGATTATTTCAGGTCCGGCCCACGATTGTTCCAGAGCATTTAATTTTGATGGTAAAATCCCACGGGTTGCGTGGTACACTGCATTTTGGGTTGAGGCTATATGTTTCGATTCCCCGATTTTACTGGTGTTTTAAATTTCTGAGACCCGATTAGAATAATAACCGGTTGCACTTCTAGAGTTTTCACCACTTGGTTAGTTAAACGTGATAGAAGAAGTGCTCCACAAAAGTCCAGACGTGGTAACGTTTGTTTAACTCGGGTAGGTGCTACCTCGGTTTTGGCCGTCAGTAGCCGTGTGACCTTTAAAGCTGGACTAGTTGGTTGCACTTCACCCATATTGCTGTAATATCGTTAGTAACCTTGTCGTCCCATTTTATTTCTGTGGTCCAAATTACTTGTAATATATGTTTGGCTGTGATATGGTAATTGGCGACAACCATTCTAATAGATGAAATTGCCTTGCTGCTTCCGAGGCTAGTTCTCTCTTTGCAAGCTCAGTTTCTGAAGTTACTTGGTTTACCTTGAATCTAAACCAGTTGGAGATCCGATTCCAGTAGATTCCTAAAGTTTTAATAGTTTCATCTTTGGCCAACTCCAAGTTTCCAATTAATTTATTTTACCCTTGTGTATATATACTGCAATAATTTTGCTGTTCGCCCACTTGCTCAGTTGAAATTGACCTTTCTGAAGTAGTGTGATTAGCTGTTCTGTTGTGCATCTTGTAGCTTATTAGCACCAGTTAGAACGTAAACGACATAAAAGTCCCCTATTAAAATTTTTCGTCCATTACTAGCTTATATAATGTTCTTATTGCCAAGAACGAAGCTACTGATGTACCATATATAACGGTAGTCAAGTTGTAACCCCTAGACGCAGGTGCCGTAGTCGTTCATTATTGAAATTTTTCTCAGTTTACAAGAACCGTTGCGTGGCTCTTTGTTTTAAAGCAACAAGGATGCTGGTATACTTTTTTTTAACAGTAAGTTAACCACGTACACCATTTGGCGGTAAAATCTCTCACACTGTTCATCAGATTTTGTCTGTAGAGATTCAACCGGTACCTCTTCTAACTCCCAAAACTGGCAAAGCTCTTGAGCTTGGGCTAATTCTTCCTTTGAATTGATGTTAACTATTAGAGTCCTAGGTTGAGAGGTTGTTGCTGAATCTACTATTAGTCAAACCAAACTCGTTTTCATTGCAATTTGATTTTCTCTGATAAACGTCTGTTCCTAACTAGATGTCTGTCGTTAATATTATATTTTCCCACTGAGAGTCGTCGTTTCGTTTTATCTTTTGCTCTGGCACATTTGATGTTATTTTTCTCAAAACATGTGCTTCTATCTTTAGCTTAAACGACGATGGAAAATGTGGTTGAATTTCCAGTTGAACTATGGACAGCTACATGTGCTTTTTGTATTGCCTCCAATTCCGACCAAACTAGTGTGTATGTTTCTCTAATGCAATCCTAAGTGCTTACATGCGTTTTCAGTAATCAAGGATTCTTGGGATCCTAGACCAGTTAATGGCCGTAGGATAACCGTTTTGTTTGTGGAGGTTTTTGTTACGATTTGTTATGGCATATGGTACATGCTTCTGTTGAGCTGTGTGATAGGCGTTGGCACACAAATTGTTTCTGTTGATGAAATCTATTCTCCGGCTTGGGGTGATTTGTTTAAAATGGACATAATTTGGAATTATCTGCCCCCTTATTTCGTAGTAATTACAGGATTCACCACTGCAAACAGCTTTTTGCTGTCTTCCTTGATTAACCAAAATTTTTCTATGTGAATCAATCTTGAGTTGTTTGCTTGAGGTGGAGAGACATCATTAAGAGAAGTAAAAATCGTTCCGGCATACTTCTTGTGCCTTGCAACTGACTGATTTTGATTGATGTTTCTTGCTACTGAGATTTTGATGGCTTCGAATTGTCGATATCCGTCCATTCATCCCAACTCCTTAATGTAGTCGTCTACGAAATACGGCAGAGTGGTTTCTTCACCCTCTTCGATGTATATTACTTCATGCAGCTTTTCGATTTCCGAACTCGATGTTTTCTACCTCCCTTTCCATTATACTATTTGCTTCTCTTATCATGGCGTGAAACTGCCTCATTTTGAATTGTTGCGCTTTATAGCCTTTCACTTGCGCTGCGGTTAATTTATTGATACCGGTTGTTCTATTACCGGCACTTGAACTTGGCACAGATGAGGCTGTTGGATTCTTCGTTCGTAACGCTAGTAATTTTCTTAGTGTTCCTGTCATTTCTGAAGTTTTACATCAGAGGTGTTGGGAAGTCGTTTTTATACTGACATAAGTTCATCAGCATCGAAGAATTCTTCATATAATACCGTGGGCAAAAAATAGTAAGACTTTGTTCATAATTTTAAAATTCTTTATTTATTTCTCCAATTATCCGGCCTCAATACACTTGTGCCAACGTTTTTTCCAATCCGCAAAACAGTTGTTAAAGTGAATTTCCGGAATAGCCTCCGGTCGTTTGAGTTTGCTGAACAGCTAGAAGTCACACGGAGCTAAATCAGGCGAATACGGTGGTTGCGGAACGATATGTGGGTGGACTTTTTGGCGAAAAAATCACGTAAACCCAATGCAGTAAGAGAAAGTGCATTATCGTGGTGCAAAAACCAAGAGTTGTCGACCCATAATTCCGGCCTCTTCTTACGAATAGCTGCGCGCAAACGACGCATAACACTCAAATAGTATTCCTTGTTGACAGTTTGGCCGGTCGGAAGGAATTCGGAGTGCACCACACCTCAATAATCGAAGAAAACTGTCCACATCACCTTGAGTTTTGACTTGCTTTGACGAGGTTTTTTCGGCTTCGGCTCACCTTTGGCACGATATTCGGGCGATTGATAGTCTGTATCCGGGTCGTAAGCATGGATCCAAGACTCATCGCTAGTTATAATACGTTTCATGACATCCTGGTAGTCGGAAAGCATTGTTTCACAGACGTCAACGCGACGCTGTTTTTCCAAAAAAAATGAGTGATTTTGGAACCAATCGTGCTTTCACTTTTCTTCCGATATTTAAACGATGCCAGTAAGGTTAAGAATTGATTCTCGAGCACCAATTCCTTGATTTTATTAACGTGTTGATCATCAGTTGATGTTGATGGCCGTCCTACACGTGGTTCATCGTCAACACGTTCTCGACCCTCTTTGAACAATTTGTACCAATCAAAGACACTTGCTCGCGACATACAATTATCACCGAAGGCCTTTTGCAACATTCTGAATGTTTCGGCACCACAAAATTGATTCCGCACACAAAATTTAATGAAACTTCTTTGTTGAATAATTTCACTCTTACTACTTTTTGCCCACAGTAGTATATCATGTAACCGCCCTGTTTTGCGGTTGATATATATACTTGTCTTCCTGCTGATGGATTCTTGTTGTTGGACAAGCGGGTTTGGATCTCCTTCAAGCTCTGCTGTTTTTCCTTGCATAGATTGTATTGCATAGATATTGCAGATATGTAACTTTGATGGTAGTTGATGGTATATGTGGTGGACTGTATTTTATCTCAGTTATAGATGTTGTTTTGTTCGAAGGATGGAAGGTCACGTAGTCACTTAAACTGATTTTATTCAACTGACATATAACGTTAAATTCCATGGATTTAAATATTTAACTCAATTCAAAATATTTGATGGGTCGAAAATTTCAACGAGTGAATTACCTACGAGTGATATTGGCATTAATGCACAATCAATCTTATATTTATGCCGTTGTCCACATGTTATTTCCGGATTAATGTGTGATTGGTCCATTGCATCCTATAGCCAGGTTCCCAGCGCTGCTGGAAGGAGTAAACTGCTGCTCTATAATAGTCCGGATGGTTCTTACTGACTTCATATCGTTCCGGCAGATGTTTTCTTATTCCAACTGACGTTGTAATGGTTTCGACTGGCATTTTGATGGTTTCGACTGAACCTTCTATGTTGCGCAATCCAAAATAAATGTTGTTCGTTGCGCAAGAGTCAAATAATTCCGGCTAGTAACACCTTCGTTTTGAAAATTGTCACTGATTTTTTATTTAATTTCTGCTGGTTCAGGTTCAGCTGAGAACAGTGGATCGGAATATCTGTTTTGAATCCAACTGATCACTGGTTAAACTTTTGCTTCCATTACTTGCTTAAAATATAACATTGTAGTTATTTCGAATTCAATGTTTGGTGTAAAGTATACAAACTTGAATTTTACTTTCAATTGTGTACTCGTATGTAGTCCAAAATGGATTATATCAATGAAGACCTAGTTCCCAACAAGACCTACAAATTTCATTCATTTAGCGTGTACATGTGAGTGTCTCTTATTAAAATGATTTTATAAATTTTATAACTCAATCTTGTTTATATATTTTATGTCTTATGTAAATTGTACAACGAGTACAACGATAATAGACACGTTGCGACTGTTAAAAAAGTATAAAATCAAACTACTTTAAGAATTCGACTTAAACGAGGTCATGCATAACACAGTTAATTTTCTATTATTCTTGTAAGATGTTAAATAATAATGATTAGGTATTTCGTAATAATACAATGAGATGAGAATGTATAGCGGTTAACATTGAAATGATGACGATTGTTATAAAAAAAACAGCAATGGTTTATTTACAAGAAGGGACTTTCGGTTTCAAATTAAAATATTTCTGTTTTTGGTAGTTTGGTAATAACTTAAATAAATTTTTTATTCTATCTTAGCATAATATCAAATATAAATAATAAATATGTAAATACAACATTCGTTCAGGGGTGCACCCCTTTATTATAAAATATTTTTTGGTATATTTTAGGTAGGCGAAGTGTCCACTTTTACACCAAAATGTACTCATTGCTATTGTATTGAGCTGTCGAGAACGGATCATATGGAATTACTCTCTGCAGCACCTTTTGTGTTTGTGGCGCAGGATGAGTTACGAGCTTTGGTGCATCACTTCGCGATATTGTTGCATAGTTTGGATGAGGCCCGTAACTAGAATATCCGCTCGGAATTGGTTCATAACTTGAATGATGCCCTCCATTGTTATGGATATGCAAGTGAATTTCTTTTTGCGGTATACTCCACTGCGATTGATGGTGGAATCCTCCACCGTCGTGACCTTTTTTCAATGAAACCAATTTTAACACAATCCCAATGATATTTAAAATCAGAATCATTTTCCCAATGATCACGGTTTTGATCACGAGCACCAGTATTGTAAAAATTACGGTTGATATTACACCGAGTTTAAACATCAAGGGTAACGCCATCGACATAATTCGTTTTCGCAGTCCAAATGTGCGAGCACTTGAATCGGATATTTCATTTTTGTTGTCCGTCTTATAGAGGTCAACCAACTGCGAGAATTTTGTTTTGATCGTACGGCCCGTACTTATGAAATCATTTAGACAATCATCTTTCAGTAAATCCACTGTGTACATCCAACCAATTGTATTTGCTGTTGTATTCACATAATCAGGATTTCCGGTTACACTCACCGTCGAGTGTGTGGTGTTGTCGTCACTAAAACTGTGGGCATGTTTGGTGAAATTAAGTAAAATGACAAACACTATTGACAGTTCTACTATTGCATGTTTCTTTTGAATCATCATCTTCCTTTGATTTGTTTAACCTGGAAAGATATTTGTAAAGCAGAAATGAAAGTGTTAAATAAGAAAACATAACAATACGTGAAGAAATAAACTCGTCTAAAAATATTTATTTAAGGTTATCATGTGTTGCCTCATAAGCGGAAACATAGCTCGGTGACAATATCACAAGTTGTCATGATTGAATTGCCCTAGAATTTAATCTATTGCAGACTTACAAACATAAATTGGTAACTTATTGATTTATGCAAATTTTTTTGCGGTTACGAAAATGTATGGAACTTTTATGCAAATAATTATTAGTAGGGCAAACTTAATTTGTGGGAAGAATTTATGATTAATTGGTTTACATTTTTAATTCTGTAAAATATTCCTATTTGCAAGACGTGAACATTCCAATGTGTGATATGCATTTTTATTAATTACAGTTGCAATGGAATAGCACAAAATTCTCCACTGGAATACATTTTTACTGCATGTAACTGACTTTTAAAATCAATCTTATTAAACCAGATACTGTAAAACAGCAGAACTCAACCATAGGCCATAAATGAGAGAAATAAAAGTCGTAATATTACATGTTAGTAGGCTTTCTCATTCAAATGAACAACTACATTGGTTCTTCTAGCTGTTGTGAAACTAACCACGAACAGATAACATTCTCATAGTTTACATAAGTGTAAGCTACACTCCAATGACAGTGTCAACTTCAGGAAAATGAAGGAATACAGAAACTCAACAATATTGGAATGAGCGGTATTGACCAAACAATTATATACCAATCATCGAGCTGACTTAAAAGCAAAACTAGAAGCCGTCACGATAGTACATATGCCAGATTTTCTTATAATTTTATTTTTATTTTATGTTAGCCGGTCAGATAAAGTTGCTGTCTAGCTGTTGCTAGCTTGTCTAATTTTCCTACCGACTAAATGAGTTTAGATTTTGAGACTGAATCAAGTGACCAATGGAAATGTTTTTCTCGGTTGCTCGAAATCCAAACAGATATTATTTTGAAGTGTTGGCCATTTTTTCTAAATGAATTAAGGTTTTTGAAATATTTTCGAACGTTGATATTTTCGACTATCCGACAATTTCATTAAATTGCGAGTTGTTTGTCTATTGAACCCCTATTAAACGAGACAATATTTGTTACCCAGATCTCAAAGGATTTTCCCAGATATTTTGGAGAAATCTGTTATTAAATGATTTGACTAGTAAATATACGAAATGGTTAAAGCAATACTCGGATGATTTTAACGTCATTGAAGAACGTCGTGGGCCCTACAATTTTAAGCAGTTTCAATGCAGTACAGTGGCACGGCTTATATTGCAGTCGCTAGCCGCTATAATTGGAAAATTTAACTAGATTCATCCATTCTGAGATTCCTATAATTGAAGTTGGAGGCAACGACTTTAGATTATCTTTTGAATGGGCACTTCCATGCTCAACTTCATAGATGTTCCGTGAACCATTAGCAGCTAAAACTTACGCGTTTCGCTTTGAACAAACGAGCATGTCACCCATTCCAACGAAAGTGACTGTAGTAATCTGCTTAAAAGTTAATTTATATGATCGATATTGATGGAATTTAACGACAGTATAAGTGACACCAACAAGATGCACCATTTAGAATCAACGGTATTGGGGAGTGCAGGCAAACTCATAAGTCACATTGAGGTTACAAGTGAAAATTATAATGAAGGATGAAAACTGTTAGTAAACCGATACCAAACTTAAAGGCAACCGGCATCTAATCATATTAACGCGATTCTGAGCTATCCAGCAATGAACGTAGAATCGGCGACTTATTACACGACGTTGTTACACAACTTATTAACCAAGACTAGCGGTATCATGGCGTGGCGCTAGACAGGGAGATAAAATGCGAGAGCAACTACACTAACCACGTCAAACAGCATAAATAATTGTAAAAATGGAAGGGAAAGGATTAATCTCATTATCTCCGTCCTGGTACGGAAGTATGATCCAGCAGCCCCGATAAATTGGCTAGAATTCAATGGATCAATCAAAATAACATGATTATGTAACCTTATTATGAGGTGACCAATCATTCTTTGGGATGTAGCGCCAGTAAAATAAAATAAAACGATATCATAGAATTACAAAATTATTCCAATTATCATCAAAAGGCTAGACAATGAGACATCAAGACATTTTGAAATGTCAATAACAAAACATGTCACACACAAACTTTAAAGACTTGTATTTCGTGTAAACAGAGACATGAATCAAATATCCTGGTCCTTATTCGAGATACGCTGTAAGGTAAACCACAACACGTTGTTGCATTCGAAAAATCACCCTCAACGCAAGATGCCCAACACAAGAACTTTAAATATTCAAAAAAAATTGAAGACGCTTCAGGGTATAAAATAACAACGCATTTAGTGAACTAACCCGGGATATAATAACCAACCAGTAGATTGGCCACAACGATGATCGAAATACGGCATGAACAATAGCGAGATCACAACTGTCACACAGTTAGGTACTTTCCATTTAGGAGCACGATTTCCATCTAACTTTTCCATGGAAATAGACGCCTTAGTACGAGTATAACTCGGTTGCAGCCCGAGCAATACCCAAAGTGCTGAATATTATCCAAATATCCTGTTTAACCAAGTTGTAAAGGTTGGTTCGCTAATCCTCCCAACAAACGCTGCTAGGAATGAGACACCGAAAACCAGTTAAAGCGATTGTGAGAAATAGAAGAAATACAACCCGAGAAGTTTATGACAGAAGAAGAAAACCTGTACTTTCTTTAACACCCATCCAAGCAGCGAGTCCTGGATATATTTACAGTCCCAAGGAACCATTCAATCGCTAAATTATTGATTGAAGAATCACATAAACGAACAATGCATGCAGGAACATTACTAACTTTGGCTCACCTCCGCACCAGATACTGGATCATACACGGTCGAAATCTAACATGACATTTCATATCGAAATGTACGAGGCCTCATCGTTTCAATACTAAATCTGGAACACAGCTAATGGAAAATTCACCATCTGTGTGTATCACGTCTGGAAGACATTTTTAAGAACTGGAGTCGATTATGCGGAGCCTCTTCTGCTTCGTAAAACAAAAGGAAGAAGTCAAAAAGCACACAAAGATAATTTAGCGATCTTTGTTTGTATAGCAACTAACTAACTAACATTGAGTCAGTCCGTGATTTTACCATTGAAACAATGAGCATAGCAGGGATAATGATTTTTGAATATACAAGATAGGTTTAATTTGTCACTTTAGAAATGAAGTGTGGTGTATTCGAGATCGATGTATGCATTAGTGGTAAAAGAAATTCGGGTGTTGGGCACAATATATTGACTCCAGATTTCACATTTTTATGTCATTCACTTCATCAATTTTTGCTATATTATCAAACTCTAACCACATTACGTATACAAACAAATTTATCTCTCGTAAGCTAGCTGGAAAACAACGTTCGTGTGTACCAGTAGTTTTGAGGAAAAGTGTGTTTGAACAATTGCATAACCGGGCGAATTTAAATAAAAATTGGACTGAATGAGACACTCGATCGGCACATGGAAATTTAGTATTCCTCAAGCTAGATTTAAACACTCGTTTTGGAATTACTCTGAAAACCATCATTGATGAGGGCTCGCAATTTTAATCGACAATGTTTCCCGAACTGACGAATTCCCTTGGGTGTCACAAAATTACCTGCAACTTCTAATCCAAAGGGATGGTGGAGCGACTCTATAGAATAGGCTTGCACGTTAACGTTAAGGAGAAATAAATTATTCACCTGCTGAACTCGTATACAATGAAACATTAACTATTCCAGGCGAATTATATCCACAAGCTGCAAGCCATCGATCGGAATATTTTTGTTTGAATCAAAATTGTGGTAAAATTTTCTCAACTTAGACAATCGAATCAACCTATTTTTGTTGAATGTGATTTTGTAAGAGTCGATAAAATCCGCGCGTTCTGAATACCGTGAAGCGGTTTAGAAACTAGTTCGAGTTCGGCATCAAAAATAAAAACAAATCAGTGGCAATCAATAGATTAAAACCTTTACGGGAATAGCTGCTAGTTTGAATGAATCATGTTCGGGTAAAGAAGTTTTCCAGAACATTTACGAACGCACGGATGTAGCCCAAAAATGGTCTTAAAATGTTCAGGTGAACTTAAAACGCCCAGAATCCGTTAAAAACCCAACTTTTGATTTTCGCATGATTGTAATACTTTATATACTTACTTCGTAAATGTCCAAAAAAAATAATTGTAGCGCGTCGTTGGAGGGTAATGCACTTTCAAATATTATTATCGCTGCCAATTATATAATTTTCAAAGCTTAACCTTCTGTTTAAATCAGAAAAAATCAAAATTGAATTCGAACGAATGTACTGGTATATTTTTTCGAATTAAAACTCAAATTACTGGTAAGGTAAGGACACCTTCTGTGATTTCATTATTCATGTTTATCCTATTTGCCGAAGTCTATGTACATTCTAAAAAAGTGGGTGTCTGTACCATGTTTACGGATATATGACGTGAATACGTACAATTTAACGCATACATAATTTTATATATGCGTTTTAAGAATCCTATTTCTATCCAACATACCCAATCCCATCATAATCGGCTAATAAATTACCGAGTTCCGAAACCAGATGGCTATAATAGAGAACTTCGTCCAAATATCATTTAAGAATCCGATTATCATCCAAGATATCCAATCCTATCACAATTGGTTATGAAATTATCGGGTTCCGTCCCAGGTGGCCATATTCCACAATTTCTTCCCAAAATCATTTAGGGATCCCATTTCCTTGTAGCATATTCAATCTCATCAAAATCGGTTAACAAATTACCGAGTTCCACCCCAGCAGGCCATATTCCAGAACTTCATCCAAAAATCATTTAAGAATCCCAATTCCATTGAACATACCAATCCCCATCATAGTCGGCTAAGAAATTACCAAGATTCGCCCCAGATGGCCATATTCCAGAACTTCTTCCAAAAATCATTTAAGAATCCGATTTCAATCCAACTTACAAAATCCCATCATAATCGGTTTTGAAATTACCGAATTTCACCTCAGCAGATCATATTCCAGAACTTCTTCCAAAAACCATTTAAGAATTCCATTCCCATCCAACATATACAATACCATCATAATCGGTTAGGAAATGGCCGAGTTCCGTCCCAGGTGACCACCACCGCCACATTCCATAACTTCTTCCAAAAATCAGTCCAGAAAATTATTTTTGATCAACATATCCAATCTCACCATAATCGGTTAACAAATTACCGAGTTCCGCTCCAGAAAGCCACATTCTAGAACTTCTTGCAAAAACCATTTAAGAATTCCATTCCCATCGAACATACCCAATCCCATCATAATCGGTTAAGAAAATACAGAGTTTAATACAAACGGCGAAAATTAAAATGGCAGTGCCTCTCCCTCCACCGCAAGCGATGCGTCACAGTGTCCACTCAATGTAACGAATTCTCTAATCCTTTAGCTATCGAGTGGTGTAATTAAATTTTGGATGTAGGTGATAGGCATATAGCTGCAGCATCAAACTGTATCCCCGATTTTGTTATCATCAGTGTTTTAAATTGCCTCCCTATATGAAAGCAACTGCGCACGTTAGACGGGTGTCATCGACGATGACAAGGTGCTCAGAAGTAATTATGACTACCCAACATTTTTCTCATTAACAACTTTACATTTTACCTGTTCACACAAGTATTTGCAAGTGTCTTTTGCTAATGTCACTTGAACTTGACTATTGTTTCTTAGCCGACAAAAGGCAGGCAAAAGCCGAAGAGATGATGATTGAAAGACAGGCGAAAACCGAGCAGAGGCAAGTGAAAGCTGATAAAAGACCGGCTAAATCGAATGAGACGATTGCATTGTTGATGGCTTAATTGGCGCTACAGCAAGGATAGTGGCAATAACCACCAAATGTGCAAGTAACCTCGTTGCATAAAAATCTATCAGACCGCATGGAGAACTTTATACTGCGCTGAAGAGGATTTGCCCTACGAATTTTGGTATCAGCGATACAAAACTATCTTTATTGCCGAGTCAGCTACGACAATAGTACCCGAAAAAGTGGATTTGCTGACCGAGAAACTTTACAGTTGAATATCAAAAATTTGCCAATACGATTTTGCCACTCAGGAGGGACACCATTTCACACACAAGGTCATTTTTGCCTAAAATAATAAAATAATCACAGTTTTCGCCGCGCTATAAGTGTTTGAAGATGTAAAAAGAAGATGGTGAACATTTTGCTGAGTATCCAGGGTTGACAACTCACCGCAACCCACAGTGGAGCAGCAGCAAACAAAAGCTGGAACAGAACGATAAGGCACCATAAGAAGAGGCACCGAAAGCAAAGTTTCCAAGTCGAAAGCGTGGGACAATTCATTCCCACAGTGATTGCACATTTTGCGAAAAAGAATATTTTAATTGTAAGCAGATCAGTCGCAAGGCAGGTCCTTGTCAGTTCACAGTTGCATCAACATGACATTTCCCCGAAGACGGCGAACCTTCAATCCACGTCGAAGCCTTGCTGTTATCGCTGTATCCAATTCGACCCGAAAGTTTGTTGAGCCAACAGTAGACAGCACGAAATTGAATAAATTTAATTTAGTTTCAATTAGGTTAGGTTTAGGTTTCAGTGGTTGCTTACTAAACACTTAGGCCAATTTTTAGGCCCATTGTGATACCACTCATTCACTCCACATCATTAACCCACCTACTTCACCTACTCACGGAAGGTGGGTCGGCGCGTGACACGGAATTCTGCACTCCATCAGAGGGTCTTAGTTGTATTTATTAGCATCACCGATCGTAATCGATGATGAAAATTCGATTTGCATCTAGCCTCTGATGGGATTCAAACCCAGCACCTCCCGGTCCAAGTGCCGAAGCTTTAACCACTGCACCACTTGTCCGGTTAATTTCAATTAATATTCTTGGAAAATTGTCGACACAGTTAAAATTACACGATCGAGAAGAAGTTGATACGTGTTACGTACCAAATTCAAATATTTACATGCTCGGAAGTGATAGAATGGAAGCTCTCAATAAACTTGAGCAAACAGCAATCGCAAAATTGAATGAGAAAATCAAGCAATTCCGTCACTCTTCATTGATTTACGTTTGTGAAACAAAATGGAGACATCTTTAACAATGAAAGCGCCAATCTTTCGCAATAGACATCCGGCGCCTTTCGCAGCAGCTGTAGCAATCGAAAATGAATTAAAGAGATTACAATTATTGGGATTAATCAGTCCGATCGATAACTAGGATTCCGCTGCACCGCTGGTAGCCGCCAAAAGAATAGACGGGTGCATTCTTATTGGCACCGATTATTCAACACGGTTGAACGAAGCACTGGAACCAAACCAGTATCCACTACCAATGCCGAAAGAAATTTTCTCGAAACTGAGTCATTTCGTCTTGCAGGTGGAGATTGATGACGAGGATGACGGGTGTGAAGACAGCACTTGGCATTTTTCACCAACTAATCAACTCAATGATGAGCAGAGCTAAAGGTATTTTCCTTTTCATTTCACGGTTTTATTGTAGGAGGAAGTGCGAGAAAGACCATCATGACCTCATCTGCTCAACTAGAACGGTAACAAGCCACTTAACAATAAAAGCAAACTGTTTCGTTGTCCTCAGTTTTAAAGGATGGACTACTAAGAGTTGGTGACAGACTACATAATTCTACAGCCTAGTCATACGAAGAGAAACATTCTATCATTCCTCAATCACATCCAATAGTGGACCTGATAGTTCATGAGGGCCATAAAACTCGAGAGACAAACCATGAGAACCATATTCGAACAAAAAATGAGAGAAATCTTGTCAAACCACATATAGCTAAATATTTAAGATGCCTTCGCTTCAGTAAAACCATTCAAAACCAGCTAATTTGCAATTTAACAAAATCAAAAATAAACAAAAAGGGTTAGTGAGAGAACTATGTATGAATATGTTTTGCGACAAAAAAACCAACTTTGTGGGTACTAGGAAGGCAATGGAGGTAACAACATTGAAAACAATAAAACAAACGGATTCAAACA
Source organism: Nephrotoma guestfalica (assembly GCA_963691935.1). Lineage (NCBI taxonomy): Eukaryota > Metazoa > Arthropoda > Insecta > Diptera > Tipulidae > Nephrotoma > Nephrotoma guestfalica. The sequence goes on along the minus strand of OY829915.1, from coordinate 135,958,519 downwards.
TTATTATCTCTATTGCCGACCGAAATGGACTACAAACAAACCTGATTTAAAGATCGAACAAATGGTTCTTGTTCGAAACCACAATACTCCACCATCAAGATGGATAACTGGACATATTACAAGGGTTCATACAGGGAAAGACGGAATTGTTCGGGTGGCAACACTCTGCGGTCCCTGAAAGGCCCTTATGAAAATACCAATAACAAAATTGGTACCCCTTCCAATATATAATAGCGTGAAAGAACGAGAAAGGGGTCGGCTATTAAAAATTACAATGCTGTAATTACAATCACAGCCTGGATAACATTGTTAGTGCCAAATCCAACCCCAGGAAACGCAATACATATAGAGAATTCCCACGGAGAGAGAAACAACTATACCAAGACTTTGGTTGCGAGATCAAATAGAGGATGAACGGTACACAAAGCCGGCACAATTTCTGACGGAATATATTATACGTTAGGATTTCAATACATAACGAATTCAGTAACATTCTAATGGATTTGAACCAACTGTCAACCGACATTCTACCGATTTAAGGACTGCGGCATAAAAAAATAAACCGACCGTTGAAAAGAAATAAAATTAAATGAAACGCAAATGTGAAAAGAAAAATGTTTCGAATGGTAGATACTAGATGGAGTATTTAAGTCTGTTAGGTAAAAAAAAAATTGGTGGTAGTCAAAAGATTCAGAATATTGATTAGGCTTGTGCAGCATTCTTGTAATAGGCTCAATCTGTTCGTATGCCGTTCTATGAGGAGCAATTCTATAAGTAGGTACCGTTCTCAAAGCACGATCATCGACAACAAGTCTTCGATTGCTGAGTGGCTCTAAGGTTATAACTTCTAAGCAGTCAAGATATGGAAGTAAGGTGAAAATGTCCATCCATCAAAATCCGCATAGAGCAATGCGCTGAAATCTACATTGTAAAGCTTCAATTCTCCCTATGTGGACTTCAAAAAAACCTGACTAACACGTTCGAGCAAAGGCCGAGCAAAGGTCATATAAATAGCTCTTGTAACCTTGGGGTTTAAAATTTCTTTAGACCAGCGTTTGACAAAGCCAAGCACAAAGTTTACTCTGTTAAGACAATAGAATCGATGTGGTCCTAAAATTCAGTTCAGTTCCGTATGGCTAAAACTCTGGCAATAACATCACTGTTGATGGATTTTTTTTAACACAGCATGTTTGGAAGTTATTAAATGACCTTAATAGGTTAATATCGGTGGAACAAGGAATTTTTTGGTGCATTTTCATATTGTTTCCATAAATAAACGGTCACGAAGTCGACGTCGTTGATGGATAAAACAGAAAAAATAAGCCAAAATGACTACCCTGCGGTACCCTCTAAAATAGCTATAAAAGAAGCAGATATTGATGACCTAAAGAGCACTTGATACCTATGTTCCTTCAGATAAGAATCCACCCCTAGTAAAAGTTGAGATGCGAAATCAAGAGCCCTGAATTTAAACAAAATTATCTTATGGGAAACCCTGTCAAATGCCTTGCCGTAATCTGTGGTACTAACATCAACCTCGTTTCCACCCTCCATAACGTTCATAGTACGAGATGCAAATTCGGTAAAATTGGTTGTCTGTCGTAAATCATCCTCAAAGAAAGCCATGCTGCTGAATGTCAGAAAACAATGTTGGCCTATAATTCGAGTCATCCGATTTACATCCCTTCTTATGGATAGGAACTATATAAGAGTCTTCTCCATATTGTTATGGGAGACTGAACAGTGCGAGATTGAATTTTGGAACAGAGTTGTAAGTGATTGAACTATATGACCAACACAATCATCTTTTAGCTTGAAAATCCTTCTAACAATAGTACCAATTTGTATAGAGGCCAGAAATTTTGAGCGCTGTTATTCATGTAGCTGAAGTAATCTGTATTGGGCTCAATATCGTTGTTGGAGTAGGCCGTATTTAAAAAAATTTGCGAACAAGTCAGCAATGGTTGTTCTGATAACCTGAAGATCTTCTTGGAGTTTATGAATTGCCAAAAACGCTTTAAGTCAGGGATTATTTCTGACAGCATAATACTGATGTAACCATTGTAAAGTTCATGAGGTTCGGAAATTCATTGTAAACGTTCAGACAATTTAAGTAATCTGAGTCCAATCCAGTGAGCCCTGTTGTACCATGGAGGAAGTGCTAGTTTATTTCTTCGTAGAAGACAAGGAACGGACTTTTGGAAGCATTTAAAGATCGCGGATTAAAAATTGAGTGTTTGGGTTTCCAGGTTGGGATTATTGTCAAGAATAGGTGTTAGCTAATAACTCGTTAAGCTTCTTAAAATTGGTCTTATGAAAATTAAACCTACGTGAAGTTTCACCTTAAAATACCAAATTTGTTTCCGAAAGATATTATTGGCGTTTAGATTGTTCTTGGCGTTACTGATCTGCCAAATATTATCCTCAAATTGTTCAAAAATGAAGTCGACAGCATCTATTAGGGCATATATAGCAACTTAAAACATAAATATGTTTGTTCGTATAGTCCTTCATGATTTTAACACAAATCAGCTCAATATTGTAGGTATTCGGGATTACCAGTACTGATTAGTTAAATTTAACATGCACCAGAATAAGAATTATTCTACCGTTAAACACACAGAAACTGAACCATCTTTGAGGAAAATAGTATAATCCGACGTTGGTTAAACTTGTTTCGGTGAGTGCAAAAATTGCATAAGAGAGTACTTGAGTATGCAAAAATACTTCGCGGGATTTTGTTCGTAGTTCCCTTATATTCTGGTAATAAAGGGGCAAATCACTCAGTTTTCTTGGTTTGCGTTGGTTTGTGTACGATTCTTCAGGCCATGATGCTGGTGACATTAGTAAGTCAAACATAGTTTCCGGAACCATCACTTTAAAGGGCGAAATATAACCATTATAGCCAGTTATATTACGACATTGAACTAGGTTGGGGTCAACTTGAATATCAGGCAAATCCAAAATTGGATTAACGTGTGCAAGAATATCTGCGTTTATCGTTTTGGAGCTACTCTGAGCTGGCAGGTAGGTCTAATGTTACTGATATTTTCAGGGTTGCCGGAATTAATATCGGACACAGGAACTACTGGTGTTGTAGGTGTAAAATTACTGTTGATTGATTGAACGATTTTTCTGTTGTTGTGGGTTGGTTAGATAACACGCAATTCAACAACTCAGGACAATTCAAAACAGGAGATAGTTCATGGTACTAGTGCGGAGATGCTGGTGTTGTTTTCTTAAAGCCATCACTACGGGTGCCACTAAATTCCTTGAGTTTACAGGAAAGCGATAATCTTCGAGTTCGAATTCATGTGTTGATTAATGAGCACGCTCTGGTTACAAGTTGAATGTTGTGTTGTTTGTGACAAAAGTTAAGTAGTTCAAAATAACACTTCAGTCTGTTGTTGTCGTAACCGCCACCAGCGGTAAGCAGATAAATTTCAAGATAAAAATACTCTCTTATGTAAGTTGGTGAAATGTTGACAAGGAATTTTGAGGTTGGATCTCTACCTCGAACAAATTTATATTTAACTGATTTTAATACAGGATATGTACTGGTGTAACATTGAACTTCATAATTGGACGAATATTTAACAATTTTGAGGTTCCAACCCTTTTCAAAAAAAGGTCAGTACCTATAAACTAGAGACCTATTAAGCACTGAACTTTTCCGCGTGTAGACCTTTTCTGTGCAGATCATGGCAAGATAACCTTATTTTATTTACACATAACAATTTTTTAAATACGTATAGCACAGTCACTCACTTTAATATTCAGCACACTTATTTCAGTTGGATTGATGCTGATGTTTTTATATTTTAATTTACTTGTCTTGTATACACAGGTATATAAGTAATAGCTTCGATCCAATTATAAATTTTTAAATTATAAAAAATTCCACAAAATCCATTCACTAACTTGTAAGTATACGATGAATACTCTCGTAACCGTAAATAAAAAATTAATCACGCAAAACTTAAAATAATCCACCCGTTCAAGTTCGATTTCAAAACACAACTAAATCTTATATTTACTTTCTTCTGATTATCAAAGCCAATGTTACAACAACAACATAAAATATGATCGAGGCACTTTTAAGATGGTGATGGTGAATTGTTTATATAGCTTTGTTTTGTTTAAAATCTGTCTTAATTCTTAAGGAAATATATGTTTATAAAAAAACTTACATACATATACTTACAATTATATACAAATACTTGCTCGTGCTGCTCTTGCTCTTGCCGAATTAACAATACACCGAATAACCTAAATTTACTAAAAATTTATTTTCTTTTAAATTTCTTCTCAGATAATTTCATGATCGCGATCGGTCATACGATGCATATTTTGTTTTTTTAATAATTATTTTAAACACTAAAGCAGCATGTAATTACGCGAATTGAATTTAATCTAACTACGAGTAATAGAAAATTTTTATGACCATTTTGCCGATGTATGATCAAAACCGGGGGACTCTAAACCTAAAAAATTTCACTTTTTTACGATCACTTAATTATTAACGGACCCAACCATAATAATTAACATTGAGATCACAGTACAAAAAAAATAATTAATTTTTATGTTCTAGATCGTTGATATTACGATGGTGTATTTATTTAGCAGGCATTTAGGCGATAAATAAAAAATTAAAACACATTTGGAGTAAATTATTTTTATTTTATATCTATTTCGAATTCTGGGCTATTTTTATCTCGATCTTCAATTTTCTGTCGTTTACTGTCCAAATATAATTTATCATTCAAGAAGAACCACATTTCCGAATTGATACATTTAAAGTTATACGTCCAATCGCAGATGCGGTACTCTTGATTAAATGCCGATCCCCGGGAACACTTGTGCGGTACACGTTCATGCTCTTTAGTACACATATGGAACACGGTACAATTATGTTCGACATCAGCATAAAATCCAATCGGACGATTTGTACAGTCGAATGTGAATGTCATCGTACGTAAATAATCAGCATCCTCCCTTATCTCATCCGAGTATTTTTTCCGCATTCGGTACGATTCTTTATTATTGTCATTGTTGGTTAACAGCTGATTTTTCCGCAAACGTTTAGTTTCAATTGTTGGCACTGAAATTGTAAAATTTTAAATTATGTAAGAGAGAGAGGCAAAAGGTGGTCATTGTTCCATTCCAATTTCAAATTATTTAGAGAAATGTATGAGCTTAATTAGATTTCTTATATACCGGACGCTATTTAAGAACAATTGGTGTAACCGACCACCCGATTTTCTTTATATTGAAAACCGTATATATACCATTTATTCATGTTTCCCAAGTTCTAGTGAAGTATAAAAAACACAACGAACAAACTTTTATATTTCTTTTATTAATAACTACACGTCTACTCGTATAAAAATGGCAAACAATGTGCGTGGGGAAGAATAATAATAATAAAGTCTGACTCAAATTGTAAAAAGAAAAATTTGCAATAAGAAATATGATGGATGGTTCATTAACCAGCAAAATACGAATGCAAATTTGCAAAAAGGTGGTCATTGTTCCATTCCAATTTCAAATTATTTATATAAATTTTATATGATAACTTAATTATAAGTCTTAAACCCCCAATGTTTAAGAGCGCAATTGGTGTAACGGACCACCCGATAATACTACCAAACATTGTTGAATATATACTACATATGCTGCACATGTAGTTCTAGCGAATCAAAAACAGTTTTGAAAAAATCGTTTGTATTAATTAAGCTAAATTTAGCTGCAAATACAGTTTAGTCCTCGATGCATGTACCCTGTTCAGATCAAGTTTATATATTTGATAATATTCAACACAGAGGTCAATTAACAGAGCTTCAATTATAAAATAAAATTTACAACGAACAATCAATTTTGGTTTGAAATGTATCACCATCCGTAAAATTTTAGATTTCGAAGGGGTTTAAGTGTTTCTACGTATAACAATCCGTATATATGGACGTGTATGTTCGAAAATGTAGTGCAACCAAATAAATCAATTAAACTTCTACTGGAATATACGCATACAACGAAAAATTTTGCTCAACACACACGCACATTTTATTGTATATATGACGTAGTGGAGTAAAGAAAATTACTCACTACTTTGTCGCTTTACAAAAGAAAATTTAAAACAAAACTTGATAAAATTAGAATGTTGAATTGGCGGAAAGGGTTATTGTTATGCCATCGGAATGAACAGTGTTTTACGATTTGGAAAGATGGGTTTGATTGACCTTGATGAAAATGTGAAAATATTGTGGAAAAAATTTAAATGTTTGATGAAATGTTTATCTCAAAATTTAGATATGATTTTTCAAATGCTCTATGGGGAAAGCAAAATAGGAAATTGGAGTTTTAAATTGTTAGACGGCAATAAAATTTGCTTGGTAGGGTAATATTAGAGCTAAAAGTCTAACGTTTAATTAGGAGAAAGCAGAAAAATTTCTTAAACATGATGAAAAAATTATGTCCGTTAGCTTGCAGATTTAAATTTTAATATACAAAGGGTTTTTCAATAGACATGCCTGAAATTTGTTAGGTTATAGCAGCCATGTTGTAAAAGCAGCATCTGCCAAATTTATTGTAAATTATTCGGTACGTGTATGAGCCATGATGAAAAAATTATGGTTGATAAAATACTGGTTCCGGCTGCTTTAAATGTTTCCGGCTGGCTTAATATTGGTTCTGTCTAAAAAATCAAATAGTGTACAATGATGTACAATGTATTATGCTCCTTGTGCCATAGATAGTTTGGTTCCGGTTGGCTCGGCATCATGTTGTTTTGTTTCAATCGTATTCTCGCTTGATACAGGTGCGAAAGTGATTTTGTGATTTTTATGGGTTTTTATGATTTAAAAATCCTGAGTCTATTTTGGAACGGATTTTTGATATGTATAATAAACTTGTTCAACAGTTTTCCGTAATGAAGGAAGTAAAAGTAAAAATTAAAAATGCAAGCGTTTGTCCTTGGATGACTCTTGATCACTGTGATTTAATTAAACTTAATAACCGTATATTGAAGCGTTTTAAAAGGAACTGTATTAATTTAGAACTAAAACATAAATTAGATTTGCTAAATAGGAAGATCAAAAACGGGAAATACTTTGCAAAGGAGCATTATCTTGACAATTTATTTAATGATTTGAGCCAAAAAGAGATCTGGAAACAGTTAAATCAGTTCATGGAAAATAACTCTCGGACCCACTCCGTTATTTGTAATGATGTTGAGTATCATGCTCCTATTGCTATTGTTAATATATTTAATCTCAGTTTTGTTAATTCTGTTGATTCTTCTGTATCAGCAAGCAGTTCTAGCCCAGGCTCTGATGATTTAAACAAATTTCATACTATGGCGCCTAGTATTTATTCGTGTTTCTTTTTGTCCACTTCCTGCAGCGAAATGTCCAATTTAATTTCAAATCTCAGTAATACAAAGAGTGTTGGTTATGATAGCATTCGTAATGTGGCCCTGAAGAATTACTCCCCATTTGATCACAATTACTAAAGCTGATCTATTTAATGTGATTTTGGAAACCGGTGCTTGCCACGATTAAAATTGCTAAAGTGACGCAAATCTTTAAGCCTGGAAATTCCAAACTAGTTAAGAATTATCGTCCAATTTCAGTTTTGTCGGTATTTGGCAAAATTTTAGAAAACATTATTGCTAACCGGATGATCGATTTTCTAAATAAATCTAATTTTTTCTAGTTTTTTGACAGGCAAAACTATATATCTGTCTTATTTCTTGATCTTCGTAAAACTTTTGATTGTATATATCACAGTTTACTTCTTCAAAAATTACAAGGACGGAAGCCATAACCATGGCCTATCATACAAACTTTAAGCAAGCTACCTTAGTTATCGAAAGCAGTTTGTGATTCTAAATGGTGTAAAAAGCTCCACTTTAGGTGGGAACTGTGGTGTTCCTCAAGGGAGTGTCCTTGGCTCTTTATTATGTCTAATCTACGTAAATGATATGGCCAATTTACCGCTCACGGGTCATGTTAGAATGTTTGCTGACGATACGGCCCTGTTATATGAATCCAGAGATTGGCAGGTAACAATGTCACATATGAGGGATGATAATGAGGGAATAAAACGAAATATATAATTTTTCACTCCCCACGAATGCAAAACATTGATTTACCACCACTTCAAGTTGTACCATAGAGCGAGTGGAATTGAAATTCAAGTACCTTGGAGTAATATTCGACAAACATATGACGTGGGAGGACCATATTAATTATATTTGTATTAAAGTTTGCCCATTTATTGCTTGATTAGAAAATTAACTGATTTTGTTCCAGTACATGTGTTAAATAAAAATATTTCTCATTTATTCATACCCGATTCTAATACGCTTCTTCTACCTTTGGTTCAGCTGTTAAAGAGAACCTGAATAAATTGCAGATTTTACAAAATAGGTGCTGTAAAGCATTGTATAAACTGCCTCACCTATTTCCTACTGTGGAGCTCTATCGAACTGTTGCTATAGGCATTCTCAAAATTAAAGCAATTTTTGAGATGTATGTGTCTACATCTACAAGTGTCTGCACATCCCATCATTAATTTCGACTATACAATTCGAATTTCTCGGTCGTGGCTATTCAATCAGAAATTCTAGTCAGTTGAAGTGCCCCAAAATTAGAACTGATTTTTACATATTTTATGTTAAAACGAATGATAAAATCTCATCTTTTATTATCAGTTAAAGATTATTTGTGATTTATAATGCCATTCGTTCTTAATTAATTGAATTAAATTATGTTAATTGTTATATATTTAAATTTTATTGTTTATTTTGCGTAATTTCCCCCCCCCCCCCCCCCTTTATTAATTACAACTGAGACTGTGCTCATCTAGCAATTTATCTTTCAAATATACAACTTTTACATTTCTTAAATAATTCTGATTTGTTGGGATGAAACCCAATGGTTAGTCCCAAAATTAATTAAACCTATTTAAAATATAATTTTAATTTGGTATGTTTACTAGGTCAAGTGGCTTCGTTCTTTGAAGTCTTCTTTCAACGACAGGGTTATCTATCATATGGCGAATATAGGGGTTTCCATGCTCCTGGAGCCTTATTTCGTGTTTGGCGGTATGCTGTTTTATTTCATCTTTGATGTATTCCATCTGTAAGTCCCTGTGAAGGTCTTCATTTCTTGTGTACCACGGAGCATTTACGATGCTATGGAGAACCTTATTTTGAAACGTCTGTATGATTTTGGCGTTTGTTTGCTTAGTACATCCCCAGAGTTGAATAACGTAGGTCCATATCGGCTTCAGTATTTGCCGATATAGCAGCAGCTTGTTGTATATTGTAAGCTCAGAGCCTCTACCTATGAGCCAATACATTTTCTGAATATTAAGTTCTTCTTTTTTCTTTTTGACGTGCTCTCTCCACTTGAGCTTGGCATCGACAGTCATGCCCAGATATTTAGCTTTGTTTGCATATGGCACCTGTCGTGAGTTAATTTCTACCGGTAGGATGCGATATGCGAGGATTTCGTCTCATTAAGCTTGATTCTCCAGCGCTTAGTCCAGTTGCAAACCGCATTGGTAATTTTCTGGTGTTTGCTCGTTGCATCAGCGACATTACTTCCAATGGCCATGATTGCTGTGTCATCTGAAAAGGTGGCTATGGTTCTTTCATCTGTTGTTGGAATATCCCTTCTATATAATAAATACAGGATTGGTCCTAAGACACTCCCCTGTGGGACACCGGCAGAGATTTTCTTTAGTTCGTAGTATTGACTCTCATATTTCACACGACAATGTCTATTGAATAGATAAGATCTTAGTATGGCATAGAATTGCCTCGGCAGATCTCTATGTAGCTTGAATTCCAGTCCACTGGCCAAACTTTATCGAATGCTTGGGCGACGTCCAGAAATATGCCGGAGCATACTTTTTTGCGTTCTAACGTTCTTTCAATAGCGTTGGTGATTCTATACACCTGTTCAATTGTGGAGTGCTTTTTCCTGAATCCAAATTGATGTGAAGGAATTAGTTGTCGGTCCTCAATTATTGGTTTAAGTCTTTTTAGTAATAATTTTTCAAAGAGTTTTGACATAATTGGCAGCAATAAAATTTTCCTGTATGATTTGTTATCGTTAGGTGGTTTATCAGGTTTTGCTATCATAATGACTTCTGCTACTTTCCATTGCCACGGAACATATTTTAACCGAATGCTTGCATTGATTATGTGTAATAGCATATGAAATCCTTTATCTGGTAGAGCCTTGATTATTTGGCAAGTAATCAAGTTATATCCTGGGGCTTTTTGAACATTCATGTTGCTTTTCACTCCTTCTTTTAATTCTTTCAGAGTTACTGGGCGTATATCAAAATCATCTAGCTTTTGGATTGACATTATATTTTGATTGGCCGATTGCCTTGGTAGTGGTTGGAAGATATCCTCGAGATACTCCGCAAACAGATCAGCCTTCTCTTTAGGACCCCTTGTCCAGGTTCCATCCTCCTTTTAAGTGGAGGCACTTGCATTTTGGGTCTTTTGAGTCCCTTCGTCGCCTTCCACAGAGAATAACCAGAATTTTTTTCATCGGTTAGACTAACTAGATATCTGTTGATTGATGCATTTTTAACTTCTTTAAGAAGAGATTTGAGACTGTTACCTAAATTGTTAAGAATTGTTTTGGTCTCCTGTTTTGTTCTAGTTATTTGCCAGGTTTTACATGCCCGTCGTTTTTGTCTTACCAACTCTCTAACTTCCATTGGGTAGGATATGTTACGCTTCTTCTTATTTTGTATAATGGAGGTACTTGCCAAAGCAGCATAGTGAATTGCTTCATTGAGTTGTTCTAATTCATCTTCCAACTGGTTGGGATTTCTTATCGGCACCTGAAGATTGATTTTTTCCTCCAATACCTCACGAAAGAGATCCCAGTTTGTTTTTGAATTTGTTAATCTGGGTGCACCCTCTCATTGAATTACCATTTCACTGACTGTCATGATAACCGGAGAATGATCCGAAACTAGAGAATTACTGTCTTCAATGTGAATGTAGTTGTGGGATATACCTCTTGCTACAAAAAAGTCTATTAGGTCAGATATCTTCGTTCCGTCACTGGGCCAGTATGTTGGGGAACCACCAGAGTAAAATTCACATTTTGATGTCTGCCCTTCTTGAAGCAGTTCTTTACCTTTTAACGTCGTAAGTCTGGATCCCTCCAATAGGTGTTTTTCGCATTAAAGTCACCTCCAATAATAAAATCACGTCCAAGCGATTTAAATAGTTTAAAGTAGTCCTCCCTTTTCACGTTATGCTGAGGAGGACAATATATTGCAGAGACTGTAAGCTGTCTGTGTTTAATTTGGATCCTTATACTCTAAATGGTGTTTTATATTTTCTTTTATTAGTAATGCCCGCTGGATGAATGAATGAAGTGATATAAGTTATAACCCCGTATTTTAACAAACGAAGATTTAACTAGATGGCTTTCAGATATTAAGAAAATGTCGATTTTTTCTGAATTTAAAAATATTTCTATTTCTGGAATATGTTACATAATGCCATTCGCATTCCAGATTGCTATTTTGAAAGTTGTGTTCTTACTTAACATTTTTTGTTGGATTGCGTTGAGGGAGTTGCATTTTCTTCAGTTGATCAAGTATCATGTTGTTCAGATTACTTTGGTCAGCTAGCCGCTTTGTAATAGCTGCAATGCTGTTCATAATGTTTTCCATAATTTGGTTACTTTCAGAGCCCATATGTTTGGTTGAACCCAAACCTTTCACTACCTGCGCAAATGAACTTCTTTGCCCTGTATTGCTTGGTTGTGGGTTTTGATCCATCTGATTTGATATTTCAACCCTTCGATTTTCGTGATTTTGCGGTTGATTTCTTGTTTTATATCTTAATTTTTGTAGTTGTTTAGCAACCTCACAGCCTCGATAATTTTCCGGATGTTGGCCCTTACAATTTGTACACTTGGCTGGCACATCTCTGCCTATTGTACATGCCTGGGTAAAATGATTACCTGAGCATTTTACACATCTTGGATCCCGGCCTCAATATCTTTGGATGTGATTAAATGCCTGGCATTTCTTGCATTGGGGTATGCGTGTTGTGGTTCTCCTCATTGGTTCAATTTTCACCTTCATGTGAAGAATTACTTTTATTCCATAAATGTTTTGAGCATTCTCTTTGTTGTCAAATACCTGCATAAAAAGAGGGAGTCCCCTTTTACTGATAATTTGGTTTCCTTCCTGAATTTCTGTTTTCTCTTTTTTAACAATATTCACAGCATCTAGTATTTTAAAACCTTTATATTGTAAGTCCATTATTTCTTTGCTTGAGCAAGTGTGATGTAAACCTCTTGCCATGACTTATATAGGTCGGGCCTGTTTGTTCTCGTAAGTGGACCACTGATACATTTCAGCATTCAATTTCATAAATAAGGTTCTATAAGTATCTGAGTCCAGAGTATTAATTTTCCAAATATCATTGTTTAGCGCTGTTACCTTATAGTCTTTGTCAGTAACCGATTTCATCAGTGACTGAATTTCTGGGTAACTGGTTACACCCACAATATTTATTGGTGGGGCTGATTTTTCTTTCGGTTGCACCAAATATTGTGTAATGTTCTTGGTAGATTTACTACCTTTTGGTTGATTGGGGTTGGGTAGAGCATCGTTTGAATCTGGACTAGATTGTCCCCTACCATTTAATTGCTCAGCCTCAGGTGACGATTCAGCTTTTCTTTTGTTACTCTTCCTAGACTGTTTTTTTCTTTAGGATTCAGTCCGTCTCTCTTTGAAATTCATGTTCATCAGTGGAATAGATGAGTTTGTCTGGTTCATTGCTTCTTATATCGCAATCTTCTTTTGAATACCGATTCATTTTTAGGTTTTCATTTTCTTGCTTTAGATACTCAATTTCTTTGCTTCGCTTGGCAAATAATTGCTCCATATGCTCTAGCCTCGCCAAGCGATTCATATTCTCCTTTTCTAGGTCAATAGTTGTTTTACTAGATTCGGCTACTTGCAAAGTAAAATTTCCGGTGGCATCATTTATTTCGTGTAATGTTTGTCTAGGTATAGCGTTAGAAAAAGTATCGGCTTGGTCAGCTACCAATTTGCTTCTATTTTTCTTTATCGGTGATCTTTGTAAATTTGGTCTTCTTTGGAACGGATTTGATGTTCCCTGATAATGCAATAGATGGCCCTCCCCAGAATCCATAGGGCTAGTCTCCACAGAGAGTGGATTTACCAATGTTGATATTGGTGTACCACCTGGGGTATTATTTCTTTTTGTTTGTACCAGTGCATAGTTTTGATTGACTAATTAGCTATTCTGCTTCACTACTACGAAGGGATTGGGCACCGCAACCGTTCGTTCTACAAAATATTGCCCAGAGTGCGCCCGTATCCATTTATGAATACTTCGTGGAGGCTGTCAATCCCGTACTCTGACAGTACTCATGGCCAAGAAGATAAATTTCTCTAGTGGGCCATAAATTAGCTGCCATTTTGTCAGCTTTAGTAGAGAGACGAACTAATGAGACGAATGAGTCATAAGGACTTAACATAGTCTGATAATGACATCATAAAACACAACTTTGTTAAGTCCTTATGACTCATACGGTTTGTTATGACAATTTTGAATATAAAAGCCGGGATTTAAAAAAACCGTTTATTATTTGGGTTTTTATTAGTAGCGGAAATTTTTGTTAACCGATTTTCTACATCTTTGATGGTTTGGAAAGGTAATTATCTCCTCTATTCACCAAAATTTTCATTTAGGCTGAGAAAAAATTTTAAATTATTTTTCTGTTCGTTTGAATGTGAGAAATTGAAAAAAATACCGTTTTTATCAAATTACGCACTCAAATCGCGACCTCTAACCCATCTTCGATTGACCCAATATTTTTTCTCTTTAAGTTTTTAGCATAACCTCACATTTGATGTGAGTCCCATTAGATATCTATACTTTTTTTGCCCCATACAAACAAGAACCACCCTAAAATTGATAAACATGTATGAAGGTCAGCGATTACATCGAACTGCAGGATCGATAAAATTGTTTTCAGATGATTCTGATGATCTTATTTGCATTCTCCGACGCGTATTTCTCATACGCACAGGATTCTCGTCATTTAACTCTGAGGGTGATAAATTTCTTCTAATCATTTTAGGTTGAATTATCTTGAAATGTTAAATAATTTGTAATTTAACTCTTTAAATGTTTATGTCGAGAACGAAACGAAAATTTTTCGCATAATGTCGAGTATACTCGTCATAAAGAGGAACAAAATTACATTCGTATTATTATTAAACGAATCTTTATTTATTTTAATCCACAGTAGCTTGTTGTGAACACAACATCCTTATACATCATCAATCTGCTGTACATCCGGATACCATACACCACCGGATATAATTTAATTTTAATTGTGATAAAATCACTTTTGGTATTTACATACTTTTGTATTTTTTGTATGTAAACTGCTTAGGCAGCTGTAAATTTTATATAAAAAGAACTTAATGTAATAAAAATGCTAGAATAAAGTAAAAATTCAACTTAAACACTTGTTCTCATTAATAGACCAGTGGTAACCTATTAATAAGTATTATATTAAAGACATCAGACATAGATCAAGCGAATATAACCGCAGGATGTCTGGTCAAACATTGGTCCTTCGAGAAAATTTTTTGACACTGCTGATAAATACATACAACAACAAGTAACTATAATTATAGTAATACTTATTCCACAAAATGGACTTGAACACGCTGTTAGAACAACAAGAAGCGGTAGCAAACAAAACTCAACAGCTTCATACTAACTACAAAAAAGATGGAAAACAACGAGCAACCATCCGTTACCTCGAGTCAAAAATCGCCACATTAAAGAGTCTGTATCTAGAATACAAAGCTACAGACCAAATATTAATATCGTCGACTAACCCGCAACTCGAGCAAAATCATCAATACTTCGAGTAAAGGAAAAATACCGGAAAACCTTACGAAGCCCTCGGTGTACCGCGGTGTACCAATCGAGACAGCAGGGAACGACTCCAACAGAGACCGGTTTACAAGATACCTCAAACAACAAGGTATCAAATTGGAAAACCTGTGGAAAAAAAAATAGAAGCCACGCAAAAAATGGTCAAAAACAGAAGCTCGCAGCATGCGCTAAAACTGGCCCTGATTCAAATGGAAAGGCAGATGAATCAGGTCTCTGATCTGAATGAAACATTGTATTTGGAGGCTTGCGAAGACGAAGGGAACACATTAGACTACTTCACTGAGAGGCATTACGATGACATATCACAATCCTATGACCACATAGTAATAGAAGTCTAATCATCATTAAAACAAGCAAAAGCTGGCAAAGAAAACTTGTTCGAAGTGAAACTTCCAAAAACTGGAAACCTTGTACGGACATCTTTCAATTTAATGTAGACCTCCTTGCGCACACTGGATTAATGACGAAGCGGATCATCCTCTCTATGACAGCCAAACTATTTGATCCGTTAGGATGGCTAGCCCCAATAATAATAACACCGAAAATTACGATGCAAAAACTTTGGCTTCTAGGGCTTAGTTGTTATGAGCCGGTCTCACAAGAAATTGCAAAACAGTGGGTTATCTACCTAGAAGAACTTACTCTGCTCAACGAATTGAAAATCCCCAGATGGATAGGATTCACATGTGAATAAATCGTCCATGGATTTAGTGACGCCTCGGAACAGGCATATGCAGCATGTGTTTATCTGAAAGTAGTCGCTGGAGAGCAAGTTAAGATCAGCTGGAGAGCAAGTTAAGGCTCTCCCAACTCTTTAGCGGTTTGCTTATTTACGTCCTTACCTTTACGCCTGTATTAGCCAATTCGAGGAAGTACGGATAAAGGTCCGATTTTATTACCATCTGCACATGAGTTTTGCCCTTCGACAGGGGGTCATAGATGTGTTCCTTTTCATCACAATCGTACGTTCAATCGTAATTTGTTGCGTTACGTTCAATCGTAATTTGTTGGTGAAAATTCCCTTTGCATCCTGCCCCTATTGGGATTCGAACCCGGTACCTCCCGATCTACACGCCAAAACTTTAACCACTATGCCATTTGGTCGGTTCGTTTAGAGTTAAACGGGGCTCTTCTAGCTGCGAAACTACTGCAAGAAGTCAAGCAATCACCAGACATACAACAAGCACCAACTTATGCATGGACTGATTCCACGATAGCACTTTCATTTATATATATTTACAAGGCGAAATTCAAAAGTTGGCATCATATAAAATAAAAACATAATCCAGCTGATTGTGCTAGTCGAGGAATAAAAACAAAGGAATTTATAAATCACAACATCCGGTGGACTGGACT